>JAMAKQ010000052.1:0-193524 GCA_023628475.1 Chaetomiaceae sp. PF1801
CCCCAACGCCCTCCCCACAGCCGCCAAATCCCCCAACATAGTAATATGCCCCCGGTCCGTACACACCCTACCCCCCTTAACCAATTCATACCCCGCCGGCAACATCGCCTCCTTGGCCAACACCACGCCATCGCCACTCGCAAAGAGCAAATCATCGTACGCGTCCGCGCACGCAATCCCCTCCCGCCCAGAGACCGCCGCGCCGTAGGTGGTGGGTATGTCCTTCGCGTAGATGACGGCTAAAGGAGGATAGAGGTTGGCGGATTGGTGGGAGGGGTTGTGGGCGAGCTCGGAGCGGAAGCGTTTTGTTTCGGCGAGGACGCGGGTGAGGTAGGCTATGTTGCGGGCGCGGGCTGCTGTTGTGGTGCTGGTGGAGGTGGTGGTGGGGGGTCGGGTTTTGGAGGTTGATGGAGTTGAGGTTGTTGTGTCTGGTGAGGAGGAGCTGTTCATCTGCGGCGCGAGTGTGCGGTCTTTGGTGATGAAGCTGGCGGCTTCTGTAACCGGGCTGTGTTTCTTGCTCTGGGTGCTGCTCCTGCTGCGGAGCGGGAGGCTCGGGAGGGAGTCGGAGAGGCTGAGGAGGGAGCCGAAGGTGCTGGTTCGTGAGAGGGCGGGCAGGACGGGCTCTGACACGCACGGGCACAAGCGGTACTTGATCCAGTCTTCGACGTTGTAAAAGTCGATGCGGTATTCCACCTTCTTGTTCGCCTTGTCGACGAAGCAGAAGCCGTCTTCGGGGAGGAAGACAAAGGTGGTGCGAAGTGAGAAGTTGACCTGCGCCGTCAGAATCTTCTCGTTGAGCAGGACCGCGTCGCCGTTCCGGATCGGCCCCAAGATGTTGATACACCGCTGGGGAACGCCGACGTACAAGACGCCCGAGAAGAGCTCCGGCCGCTGGTTCACGGCGTGCCGCGTGATGAGCCCTCCGAGGCTGTGCGCAATGACGAGGGCGCCCCTCTGTTCCTTGGGAACGCCGGGCTGGTTGGACGGCAGCTTCTCCAAGAACTCTACCAGCTTCCGCGACAGCAGGTGCGGGCTGAGTCTCCAGTCGTAGCCATAGTCGTGGACCCTGAGCTTGCCCGTCCGGGCGTTCTCGCACTCCCTCAGCCTCTTGAACAGCCTCTTTGAGATGTCAACCGGGCCGATGTTCTTGAGCATCCCGCTGGGAATGATGCTGGTTTCCATGTTCTCCTCGTCCTCAGGATCAAGGCCGACTTCCAGGTTCACCTTGCGCACTCCCAATTGCACCTTGACAGGCACCCATAGCCGCCTGTGCGGGGGCTTTGCTGACCGCAGAATGGAGCCCCTGTAGCCGCCCATGATAACAATATCACCAGTCAGTGTCTCCAACACCGCGTCCAGGGGATCTTGGTTCACTCGCTGGCCGTTTTTCATGGGACTTGACTGTTGAGCACCGGGCAGAGGATCCGTCGCGGACTTTCTGAGGGGCGTATTGAGCAGACCTAAACAGAGTCAGTCTGGTGAGCCATCCAGACGAGTTTTCAGTGGGCAACCTACTCGGCATTTGAGGCAGCTTGAACGAGGGGGTGTCGAAGCTGTCCTTGATGGCCTTAAATCGCACATTAACCTGCTCCCGCACATGGACGAAGCGCTCATCGTCCCCTAGCGAGGAGACGCGGGAAAGCGTGTGGTAGAGCAGGGAGTCGTCCGAGGCCGCGTGGCGGAGTGTGCGAGGCCGTGCCGAGTCTGGCTGGATGGGGGTTGCCTGGCAAGAACCAACATCTGGAGTGGGTGTGAGTGGCGGGGGAAGTGCAGGCGTCCGCGGCTGTGATGTCTTCCCGTCCTTATTTGGTGAGCTCGAGCTTGACGAGAAGAAGGTTGGCGTCGGGATATTCGGGATCAGGCCAGATGGAATTGATATGGACGGAAGCGCCTTGGACAGCCTCTTCAGGGCGCTTTCCCCAGCGGATTGTGAGCGGTGTTGCCTCGAATGCGTCTGAAACGCTGCCGCCATGGATGACCTAAACCGGCCCGGTTCAGTGACCATAAACTGCTTCGGGCCGGCCTGCCACGGCGAGGGAAGCCGCTCCAAAGAAGACTGGGTTCCGGAGGAGGGCTCCGAGACCTGGGGAATAGCGCCGACAACGGGCGCCGGCTGCGCTTCTTGGCTCGGCTCGTCGGCGTCCAACATCTCAAAGTCCTCTCCAGCGGGCTGGCGCTCAAAGGCCGCAGCCTTGTCAGCGGCCGGATATTTTGGTGAGGTGAGAAGGGTCGCGAGAGGGCTGATGGCTGGTTGCAGGAACGATTGGGCGTCGTCTTGGTCAACGTCCAAGTCGTCTTCCTCAGGTCCATCCGAATGTCCCGAATCGCGCTCCTCCGCAGGGGTTTCTGTATGCTCGTCTGGCGGCATGACGGCGACGCTGGGCGGATTCGCCGTTTCTTCCATTCTGTGTGAGGTGGTTGAAATATCGTGACTAGAACCACAGTCCAGGTTCGGAGTTTTCGTATTCTTAAAAGGTGAGCTCAATATCACAGCCTCAAGTATAGTAACGTTGGATAAGATGCCGAGGCTGGGGTGCAGGTTTGGTGCCTGGAATCGCCCTGATGATCACCACGCGATGCAGGGTGTTGCTTGCAAGCATTTGAATGCCAGAACGAGAAGGTGAGGGTTCCTGGGGAGAAATTGGAAGGACCCATGGAAGCAATCGAAGGGGAAGCAATACCGAGTATGAATAAGCTGAGGCTCAAAATGGGTTTCCCCGTGAGAGATCGGGTCGCTCGCTCGGGGCCTCGGGCGTCCTGCAAGGCCGCATCTCTGTCCTCTTGTTGGTTAGGAAGTGGTAGGGATTCGGGGTGGGAAAAAGCCCCGTTTGCGGCAGTGCAACCCAAAGAGGGATCGTCCCGACCTCAATTGGACCTTTGAAAAATGCATTGTACCTGAATTCTGGTTGCCTAACGTTAGTGCTCATCCCATCTGTCAGATCTCACAATCTCGACCGACTTTTCACTCTCGATCTTTGTTCAAGGCTTTGGTGTTGAGAGTTTTGACGTCATGGCGCTGGATTAATTGAAGGCTTCGAGATCTCAGGTCCTTGGCACTTGCACATGCTCGCGTGCATCGGAAAGATTCCACGGAGATGGTTCCACCTGTTTCCGGCCAACCCGTCTCGAGCCCGTCTGGCTGTGCCCCCGACCGGGTGGTATCAGACCCACCATCGGCACCTCGACTTGGCCGCGTTTGGTCTCAGATGCAGCCGAGAAGGGCTTCCGCCGCGACCACGAGAATGAGAGAAGGGGGGCCAACACCGCGCCAGCCACCTCCCTCAGATTCGTGCAGACGGCTGTCCCGGAGTGGGAAGAAGGGAAAAGCTGCCCTCAATCTCCTTGATCTTGTCCACGGACTTCTTCCACCCGGGTTCTTCTGCCAGCCGCTCGATGTACGCCTGCAGTTTTGGGAACGTCTTTTTGAAGGAGCCCTTCTCCCACCTGCCAATGCTGTCGAATGCGCCGTCCTTTCCGGCGATGAGAGGGTAGGAGAGCATGATGTCGGCACCAGTGAGGTTGCGGCCGCACATGTACTTGCCGCCCCCGGGCGACGTCTCCAGGAACTGCTCCATCATGGCGAAGTGCCGCTTCATGTTTGGGAAGACCATCATGCTAATGATCTGGTTTGCAACGAGCGTCGTGATGGGCCGGATGAAGAACGGCACACTGCTTCCTTTCAATCCTGCCGACGGCTTGTCAGCGGGCAATAAATGGGTTGAGTTCGTGGCAGCTTCCGTACCGGAGAGGATAAAGTTCAGGACCATGGTAAACATGAAGCTGCCCTCGATGTAGTACAGCAGGTACTGGTACCGCATCCACCCCTCCGTCTCGCCGCCCACCTTATTTTCCTGGCCAGCCTTCCAGCGCTGTGGCACAAGTGACGAGCCCTTGGGGAAGTGGTCGCACAGGTACTGCACGATGAAAGCGCTCTCTGCGAGGACGATGGGCTCGGCGGCACTAGGTGGTGTGACGGTAACCACGGGCGACTTTCCGAGAGGGTGGATCTTCTTGAGCTCGGGCGGTGCCAGCATATTCCTCTGGCGATGGTAGATCTCGAGTTCGTATGGGATCTCGAGCTCCTCTAGCAGCCAGAGCATGCTCTGAGCTCGGGATCCATTGAGCCTAGCATGGTGTAAACAGCAGCCGACGACGGGCAAGACGAGGCCAGGGGTCGCACCAATGGAGCTTGACTTTCGCTTCTTCTGCCATGGTTAAGGGAAATTGACGACCTTGTTGAGGGAAAGAATTGATGAATAGATCAGTCCAGCACTGAGGGGAAGGTTGTGATGATAAAGTTTTGACTAGAGCCTAGCTGGCCTGACGCGGGGCATGTCCCGGTCCCGGACGGGTGGTATGCCGAGGCTCTCCTCCACTCGGCCCGGAGCAGTTGAAGGTCCAGGTCTGCTTCGCAGCGCCCGTGTTGGGACTAGTAATGCTTCGGCCGCTCCCAACCGATCGACTAAGATTATGATGGCTTAAACTCCAATCGGCGATGGCAATCTGGCTGGGTTGTCCTAATGCTATCGTGAGTCTGAGGATGCCTAAAAAGAAAAACCAGAAAGGAGAACGAGAAAAACCAAGGAGGGAACCTTCAGCTAAGAAGAGGATTTGTGCGAGATAGTAATAGAGATAAGGTATTGAACACTCGTTCAATCGCGATTCAAGTAGGCCGTTCCCAAGATACGTGCTATCCGATGATGGATGCTCGTCGTCCTTGAGAGGCATGGAAAGAAACATTGGAGATTGGAAAGCAGCTGGGTTAGGGTATTGAGAGCTCACGTGACCGTGCACGATCCATCTTGGGCAGCTCTTGGCGCCAAGAAGCGCCGCTGAACAACTGCCCTGTAGAGCGTGGAAGCTCAACACCAAGACGACCGGCGAACCTCGAAGCTCGAAAGCCGAGCGAACCCCTCGATCGACTCCCAAACCAGCCAGCGCATACCCGCCAGGACACACCCTCACACTTCAAGATGGCTGGCCTACCGCATAACAGTGCGCATCTTCCCAATTGACTTCTGACTACGACCGAACGTCAGCTAACCACTATCGCGCGCCAACAGAGTTGGCCATGGACCCGGCCCTTGTCCGGCTCGGGAGTACGTCGACTACCTCCCCCTCCCTCGTCCCGACATAGCGACATGACCCCCGACCGATACTAACCCCTCGGGCAGACATGATCCAGAACCGGTACAAGTACTTCAGGTGGACCAAGCGGACGGCCGGCATCACCTTCGTCTACGTCGCTGTTATCCCGACCTTGATCGCGTACGCGGGCTACAAGACCGATGTGAGTCTTTCCATTCCTAATCTGGGAAGATGGGTGAAAGTCAACTGGGGGGGGGGGGGGGGGGTTTGGCCTGTCATTGACTGAACCGCGGGTGCTGACTTGGTGTGGTAGGGACTGTGGGACATGCGGGCGAAGCGGAGGGGAGATATCATGGCTGAGCGCTAAGGAGAGGTACGGCGGTGATGGGGAGGGTGTACATAAGCTGGGCGGTATCCATGCTGGGAGGAACTCAAGACAAATCATACCATCTCTCATGACGAACCCTTGCTGGCGATACCAGGACGAGTTGCGTGGCGGGGCATGCTCTCAGAGCGGAGGTAGGACTTGTTGGCTTGGGGTTGGCGAGGATTGTTGGGTTCGCCGACAACAGACACGTGGGAGGGTATCTGGACCCGATGACGTCCGGCCCGCTGTGCAGATGGGGCGTTTCAAGCGCAGGCGTTGCTCGACTTGACAAGCGTCAGGAAGCATTAAGCCCCGTCGCATTTGCTACCTGAATATCCGCTGGCTAATCTCTGAAAGGGTATCAATATCTGTCATCGCCTAATCCATGCCAGCCCTTTTCCGTCTTCGACTTGGCCGAACGCTTATCCTCAGTTTGAAAAATCTCCTTCGCTTCGTTTCGTACCGCTCCCTTTCTTACCTGTCAGGGCTGTCATCTGATTAACAGCTTCACCCTCACCCGAGTCTTAGCCCTAGTACTACCAAGGAAACTCCAACTCAAAGCCTTCCTCATCAGGTAGGCTGCTCAGCCAAGCTTCGATCCTTGTCCTCAATTCCTTGGACACCGCGCCAAAATCCGCCCGCCGCTCCCCTTCCGGATGCCCGGGACCCTATCTCGACCACCGATCACCCCTCGGGCCATCGTCCGGTAACCTATCCCCCCTCCTCCACTCGCCCTCCGGCACCACACCACCACCTCCTCTCCCAAACGGCTCATCCCAATCCCGATGCCTCCCACCGCCCCCATAACCCCGACCACCACCACCACCACCACGACCCCTCGACCATCGGAAATCACGAAACCCGCCCGGCGGCCCAAGGTCCCTATGCCTCCCCGACGGCGGCAGCGACACCTGACCCCTCGCCTCCCCTACCCCCACCCCCCTTCCCGTCCGCGCACTACTCGCAGGCATCACGTCCCCCGTAAGCTCGTCCGGCGGCAGGATCGCGACGCTGATAAAATCCCCCGTGATAAACCTCGCATCCGCCAACGTCATATTCGCTCCATCATCTTCTTCGTCCTCAGGTACACCCTCGTTCGGTCCCGCGCCTGGCCCTCCCTTGCCTAGGACTACGCTGCCCAGGTCTTTCGCAACATACCGCGGCGGCGGCGGGGCCGTGTTGTTGTGATGGTTGTCCGCGCGCGTGTCGGCGTAGATGAGGCGGAAGCAGAGGCGCGTGCCGATTGCGGGGGAGGGGAGGATTGGCGGGGAGGCGTCGAGGAGGTGGTGGGATAGTTCGGTGAGGGTGCAGGTTGGCCAGGTGTGGAGGGTGAGGTGTGGTGGGAGGGAGGAGGAGGAGGTAAATTCGTCTGGTCTGGGAGGGTTAGTGGTGCGTTCTTAAGGTGACAATTGGGAATGACGGGAAGCGTAGACGTACCGGTGGAAGGCGCCTGTGCGGTAGAAGAGCTTGAGGTGGAATGGCGGTGTGTCCGCCCTGCTGAACTCGCGTGGGCTCATGGCGATAGTTGTGGTCCTGGTGTTGTTGGTTTGGTGAGGAATTCGACGGGAGTACGCAATGGTAGTGGTCTTAATGTTGTATC
This sequence comes from Chaetomiaceae sp. PF1801, assembly GCA_023628475.1. Classification (NCBI taxonomy): domain Eukaryota; kingdom Fungi; phylum Ascomycota; class Sordariomycetes; order Sordariales; family Chaetomiaceae; species Chaetomiaceae sp. PF1801. The sequence goes on from JAMAKQ010000052.1 coordinate 7,056, forward strand.
AATGCAGCGCCCCTACGGCGTACAGAGCAGAATATCAGAGATCAAGGGGGATAAGAGCTGGTGTAAGACCTGGTAGGTTTGTTGATGGCAGGAAGTTGGAGCCCAGGCTGCGAGGGACGGGAAGCTGCATTTGCCTGCCGCGAACCGCAAGTGGGCCGGAGTCTCGGCGCCGGCCTGCTACCTACCAAGCCTACGTAGCGAGCGGCTCAGCCCGCCGAGCATTTTAGCGGGCCTTCCTCTGGCTTCCGGAACCTTTCCCCTCGACCACACCTTTTCGATCACCAACCCCGAATCCAAACGACTGCTTATTACACGATACTATCACCACCCATTTTTCATCAGCTGCGCGGATGTCAGAAAGCCCAAAATGGACTTCGCCTCGCTAATGTCGAGCGAAATCGCCAAATCCACAGGCGGCCCCTCCTCCAACAACAAACCCGACGCCCAGGCCTCAAAAGACAAAAAGTACATCTCCCGCCGCGAAGCCGAAGAGGCGCGCCGAGCCGCCTACCTCGCCGAGCAAAAAGCCCTCGAGGAGGAACGCGCGGCCAAGGCAGCCGCCAAGCGCAAGCGCGAGGAGGAAGCCGCCGAGGAGGCGCGCCGACGCGAGGAGAAGCGGCGCAAGCTGGCCGAGGAGACTCGGCGTAGGAGGGAAGCCAAGGAGGCGGAGGAAGAAAGAGCGAGGAGGAGGAGGTTGGGGTTGCCTGAGGTGCCGCCTACTCAGGAAGATGGGGAGAAGACTAAAGAGGAGGTTAAGGAAGAGGAGGAGGATCTGGACGGTGACGAGGAAGGCGATATCCCCGAGGAGGAGCTCATTAAGAAGCTGCGGGAGCTGAAAGAGCCGGCGAAGTTGTTCGGCGAGACCCACGCTGCCCGGCTGAAGCGATACCGCAAGGTCTCCCGGGGCGGGGCACTAGCCGCAGAACCCGTCGCGACGACCCTCCCACCAGTCGAAGAGAAAGACATGAAAGTCCCCGACAACGTCCCACCGGCCTCCGACAAGAAAGCGCGTCGCTTCCTCTACCGCCAACTCGCCTCCTACTTCAACATGGTCCTCCGCGAGTGGGAGCTGGCACTCGCGCGCGAGGACAACGCCGACACGTTCGCGGGGCAGGCGGCGCGCAATGCCATGATTTCCAGCAAGGAGACGATGCGGCCGCTCTTCCGCAAGTTTGAGCAGGGCGACCTGGACGAGGGCATCCTCGAGGCCATTGTCGAGATCGTCAAGGCCGCGCAGGAGCGGCGCTACGTCGACGCCAACGACGGGTACCTGCGGCTGAGCATCGGCAAGGCAGCGTGGCCGATCGGTGTCACCATGGTGGGCATCCACGAGCGTAGTGCTCGTGAAAAGCTTCATGGTGGTGAGAGGGGGCATATCATGGGCAGCGAGGTCACGCGCAAGTATCTGCAGAGCATCAAGCGGTGCTTGACCTTCGCCCAGGTCCGTTGGCCGCCGGAGGATGTGCGGCAGTTGATGGGCTGAGATTAGACACGGAAGCGAGCAGACTGAATTCAATGATACCCAACAAATAGAAGTGCTTGTCTGATATCATCCATGGGTCTCTCCCCATGCAATGCATGTAGGGTGAATGCGAATATTCCTGTATCATGAGCCAAGCGCTTCTGCCTGACGCCGAGTGTAATGCTTACCTCGTCCCCATGTGGTCGTTATCATTATGCCGGATCTCAACCAAGCACCTTCGTCAACCAGCACCGTCATACCCATTGGTCATGCCCAAGTCTGTCTCTGTGATCCCAAAGCGCCCTTCCCTGCAGCGAGCAACATCCAGACCAAACACTAACAACTCCCATCACCCAGATGCTCACAACGGAATCAACCCAGAGTCTCCTCGATCATAAAGTCTCCCTGGCCGGGGAAGGCGCCCATCTTCTTCCCTCCCTTGAGCTCGAGCTCCGCCGCAGCGAGCCCCATCCGCCTGAGGCGGTCAAGGGCCTGCTTCTCGTAGTCCTCGGCGGCCCGGAGCGCCGAGGCCTGCATCTTGACTCGCGGATTGGCTGCCTTGGTCGTGACGAGCTGGTGTGGAGTGTTAGCACATGGCCCGACGGAGTGGCCGCCAGCGGGGCGGGACGGGTATTTACCTTGTCAATGGTGTTGATCCTCGCCTCGAGCGCGCCCGACTGAATCATGTCGGCCAGCTCGTCCTCGATGCCCTGATCCGCGCCGCCAAACGCCTTGTTCATGGTGTCGAGGCTGACGCAGGAGAAGGGGATCAAGTACTGGACGATGCATTTGGTGCGGATTTGAGAGTAGATGGCGGCGACGTGCTTTTGCAGGTAGATGTCGAGCAGGTAGTCAGGGCGGTACGACTCGAGGATGGAAATACAGGCAGAATACCTGCCACTGACGAACTGGGTCACGGCTCGCCGAATGTGCGGCGCCTGCTCGAGGAACGTCCGGAACTGCGAGTTGTCAAGAACCTTCGTCTGCAGCTCGTTCCGATCCATGGAGGCCAGAGCGAGGAGACCACCGTAGACAGCGACGTCGCTTTGGCTGGCGAGCTCGCTGTAGGTCGATGCTGAGATGCTCGAGTCGGCCGAGAGAAAGTTGAGTGCCGCATCCCTGTACCTGTCTTGCCCCAAGAGCGAGATGCCTTGGGCAATCTTGAGGTATGGCTGGACGGCCTTCTCCTCCTCTGCATGCTGGGCACCGCCCAACTTGCTGAGATGGGCACTCACCATCCCCCATTCACGCCGCTGGATCGACACGCGGACCAGATGCTTGCCGACGTCGAGAAACTGCTTAGGGGTGCTGACATCGGGTCTCATCTTCGAGTACGTCTCAGCGGCGGCGTTGAGGTCGCCGATGCTCTCGAGATGCTTGCCGAGGTCTTCATGGCCCATCTGTGACCGGGACGGCGACCCGTCAGCAACCCGATATCTCTCTGCACCCTGTTGCCCAACTCACCCGGATGCTCTCTTTGATGAGGTTGTTCTTGTAGCCCTTCAGCTCCGTCAACAAACGGTTCGTCTCGATCTGGTTGGCCGTCTCCTGCGCTTCCAGCCATGCCTGGTCAAAGGTGGCTTCTGGCTCCGAAGGTGCCGCGATCCGCAGACACTCGACCGCTTCCCTGTATCTCTGGGTGTCTTTGCCACGCTTGGCTTCGGCAATTGCTGCTTTCAGAGCATCGACACACAACGGTACCGAGCTGCGCCCGATGAGGAAGAGACGGTCGAACCGGGTGCGGCCTGTGGTGCGTTAGAAGGGCAGCTAGCGTGCTTGCAGTGCTCCGCCTTCACTCACCTTTGTAATTCTGAATGTAGAGATCAAGATCGAATTTCGGCGGGTCTGCATTGATACGAAGTCAATCGCTGGCTTGAGGAGGCGCATTGTGTCGTCGGCGGTGAGGGGCACGTTGGGAAGCTGTCTGCGGGCGTACATACCTTTGACAATGATCCCGTCCTGGTTATCAATGAGAGTGAAGAAAGCGAGCAGAGGGTCCGCCATCCTGCCTGTTCTCAAGGGGATGTGCGTCGTTTGATGTTCGAGTGGACGAGGCTGCGAGCTTGCTAAGCTCTGGTAAGGCTGAGAAGTTGGGAGTCCACGGCAGGCAGCCAAGTGTGATGGTGGGGTAAGAGTGGGGCTCCAGTCTTGCTACCCCTCGCTTCCAGGAGCTCTGAGAACAACGGGAAGCCCACCCCGCTCTCTCATCAGTTCTCCCGTCTTTTGGGGAAGCAACTTTGAATGACTTGAACTGCAAAACGGCTTGACAAGAGGGGCAGAACATGTTGCACAAAGAGTATTAGATAGTACAGCTGTTACCAAGACAGCCTTGCTTGACAGCCGGAATATGCGACATGTCGCAGGTCTGGAGTTGCAATGTTGATCCTCTTCTTCCCCTGAATGCACCTCGGGACAAGGTCGGGATTCTTCTCCCATCAACTTCAGGTTGTACTTGTACAATACATACACAGCATATCCGAGTTAGGATCCCAGCTGGCCAAGCCGCATGGGATTCGATAAGCAGTCGGATCGACTTCGGGCTTTCTCTCAGTCTGTTTCCCTCCTCTCGGGGATTCAGGCTGTTGTCCAAGAGCCCCAGAAACGGGAGGTGAAGAAGAGGGTCCATGGGAAGAGTAGCCGACCGCGAATCGGATCTCCGCGATGGAGAGGCCCACAACAACGGCACAACAGGGGAAGAAAATAAGAAGGTGGAAATTACAGCGTAAGAAAGTTGTCTACCGTCCACAACCACAGTAAGAACTGTTACAGTCGTCAATCCTGTTGTGTATGTCCCGAGGCCGCTTCGCAATTCCTGACTAAGGTACCTAGGGATGAATCAAAACCACGGGCAACCGGGCCAACAGCCCGTGGAAAAAGGTTCTGCTCCCGGACCCGGTCCGCACTGTGTGTACAATACATAAGGTAATCATGGGCTGATTTTGGACCCCTGCTGCAGCTCCGCCTGGGGTTAGTGCTGCCCAGCGATGCGCGACGACGTAGGCCAAGGCTTCTAGCGCGCCGTAGCTTCCCCACCTTCTTCAGATCTCCAATGTCCGTTTCCCATCTCCTGCACCCTCGGGATGCGCTTTGTCAAGGAATTTTGTGAGCCGCTGTGGGTTGTTTGCTGAAAATACGCATCCCCGATGTTGCCCCAATCTGCTTGACGGCTCGCACCTGCAGCCCGGGGGCCCTTCGGTGCTACCGCACCTTCCCGAGGAGCGGAAGAAGCAACGTTCGGTTGGCTCTTCCTTCCCAACGACGGGCTTGGGTCGCCGTCTGGGAAGGCAGGTCCCCATAGCCGGTCCAATTCTTTCTGAGGGATGGGTCGGAGCCCACAACTGGCAGTTCAGTTTGCACTTCTGCTCCACACTAACCATGCCCTTCACAGGAACGCCATCCGCCCCAATTCGGAGAGCCCGGTATTGGATTTTCTGCAAGCCCTGCGTCCACCGAAGCAGCCGATTCCTGATTCTCGCACGCCCGTTCCAACCCGGGAATAAACACCGGCGACTGCGGGCCGACACGCTGGATACAAGACAACGTTACCATTGGAGCCGTGCAGGTAGGTGTCAGCACCGACAGAATCGCCGGATGGCCCTCGGGTGCCTGAGAGCTTCGCCGCGTGCCGCAGAAGTTCAGAACACACATGGAACACCCATCCATCTGATGCCGGCCAAGAACTGGCGGCAGGCATTGAAAACACCGAGATCTTCAAAGAGTCGATTCTCCATTCTCACCAATCATTCGACATCCCTTCGCCCCAACAAAGTGCCCAAGGCGCCAGGAACCGAGGTCTCGTGCCTGTCACGTCGGCAGACCCCCGACTCGACGGTAAGGGCCACGGAGGCAGCCAAGCGCCAGGCGGCTAGGAGACCCTGGGACATCGAAAGCGGATTCCATCCGCCCTCGTGGATTTGCACAGCATGCGTCAACGCAGCCGGCGGGTAGGGTTGGATTCCACAGCCGCGGAGCCTGGGTGCCCCTCCGAGGAGGTATGGAGGCGCCGCAGAATCCCAGTCCCAGCAAGCCTCATCGGGAGCCAGTACCTCATGAGAAACACACAACACGCACTTTTACAAGCCGCCCATAGTGGCTTCTCCACAGCTCTCCAACCGTCCCCTCCACCCAACCACAACGCGGTGATTGCCGAGTGCTCGACTTCACCCTGAACCTCCCTTGGCAGTTTCTCCCAGGTACGCGCCTTCGTGTCCTGACCGCCTTAGACGCTTCCCGTATTCCTCCCCTTCATCCGTCTTCCTGATCCTACTTCTCCATCCTCGTTTTCGGCACCGTCATCAGCATCCATCTCTGTCCGGCTTCCGTACTACGCCAGCTCCCCGGTTCCTTTTCCCTTCCTCTCTCCTCGACTTACACCCAACAACGGTGCGCCGGAAAAGGGCCCGGTTGATAGTGGGGGTCCACAGCACCGTACATACGGGCTGCGCTTCTGCTGCAGTGTATACCTGCTTTGCGACCCTGCCCCCTGCGCCCACGTCCCCGTTCATCCACTGGGCTGCTGCGCGCCCAGCTCTTCAGGCGGAGCCGCCCCCGGGAGGAACTTGGTATCGGGGTCTTCAGAGGACAGGGTGTCGACTCAAACGGGAAAAGTCGTCGCTCCGTAGAACCACCCCCTCCCCGTGTTGGGAATCGAGGATTCGCCTGAATTACCCCCGCGACCCTCGCCGGATCTCGGTCAGCCGTGTCCCGACTCCTAAACTGCTCCTGGTATCAACGACGACCGACTCCTGGCTCCCAGCTGCCGCGTGTTCAAGCCTTTATCAACACGCCGGACATCGAGCCAGACATGAGCACGCCAACCTAAACTTTCATCACGAAGGGGAACTGGATCTAACCGTTTATACGGAACAACGAAGACAACACGGCATCCCCGAGCATTCTCCGCTTGTTCAAATCGGCGGCGCAGCGATGCCGGTCCCGGCCCCCGACGGCGCCTCTGCTCGCCCCGCCCGGCCGGCTTCACGGCCGCCGCGCCCTGGACGGGCCAGCAGCAGCACGAGGAAGACCGCCGTCGCATCCAAGGCCACTGCTTCTGCCAACAGCCCCGACATGTCCGATGAGGACTCGGCCGATATGTCCCAGGACGAGTTCTCGTCCCCCTCCGCGAGCGTCAAATCGCCGGGCCAGTCTTCCATCAAGCCCGAATCCGAGGATGTTTCTGGGACTCAAGACGGCGCTGCGGACGCCCCCAGCATGCCCCTGCAGAAACGCCGGAGGGTAACGAGGGCTTGTGACGAATGCCGCCGGAAGAAGATCAAGTGCGACGGCAAGCAGCCATGCACGCACTGCTCTGTATACAGCTATGGTAAGACAGCCGCTCATACCTCCCCCCTTTTCTCCCACTCCACCTTGTGGCTTGGTTTTACTAACTGGTCTGCAGAGTGCACATACGATAAGCCGTCTAACCGCCGCAGAAACCCTGCGCCCCAGTACATCGAAGCTCTAGAAGCCAGGCTCCAGCGAGCCGAGACCATGCTGCGCAAGTTCATGCCGGACGTTGATCTTGCCGACCCTAACCTGGACCCGGCGGTTCAGCAAGAGTTCCGCAACAGGGAGAGGGCGAGGGCCCGAGCTATGGAACTCAAGATGGAAACGGCAAAGGGAGAGCAGGAGGACAGCCAGGACGCCCAGATCATGTCCATGATAGAGTCGATCGGCCAGCTAGAGCTTAAGGAGAGCGGCGAATGGGACTTCCATGGCGTGTCGTCGGGCGCTGTCTTCCTCCGGCGGATGAAGGAGCATTTCCAGGCGCTGCTGGGAAATGAGTACCGCATTCCCTTCCTGCCCCGGCCAGCCCTGCCGCCTGGCCTGTTCACTCTCGACTCGCCCAAGCCGACTCCCAGCTCGCCCTGGGATTCCTCGACCGCATCGGCCCTCTACAATCTCCCTCCCATTGACAGGGTTCGCACGCTCTGCTACTACTCGCTGGACTGCGCAACCTGCCTCCTCCGGGTTGTGCACCGGCCCTCGTTCTACGAGATGCTCGACAAGCTTTACTCCACGCCGCAGGAGTCTTGGGGCAACGAGGAACACCGGTTTTTGGGCCTGCTGTACGCGGTGCTGGCGCTCGGCTGCGTCTACAACGTCTCCGAGGACCGGGATTCGGAGCCGCCAGTGTCTTACAAGTTGGCGGTGGACGAAGGGTGAGATTTAGTGGCTCTGTCGTCCCCTGACCCCCTTTTTGCTCTGCGTTTTCTTTTCTGACGGGTGCTGTTCTCCAGGGTTAAATACTATACGTCGGCACGGCTGATTCTGCAGGACGTTGCAGAATGCCGGGACATGACCTCGCTCCAAGCACTCGTCTTCACAATACTCTTTCTCCAGGCAACTTCCAACATTAGCGACTGCTACGCGTTCCTCGGCATCGCTCTTCGTTCCTGCCTGCGCATGGGACTGCATCGCCACCTCGCCCATGACAAGATCACTCCGATCGAGGACGAGACGAGACGGCGCGTGTTCCACGTCATCCGCCAGATGGACTTCTATGTGTCAGCCATCCTGGGGTTTCCTTTGCTGCTGCACGATGAGGACGTCGACCAACCCCTGCCGACCGAGGTCGACGACGAGTACATCACCAAGGAGACGATCCGCATGCCGCCGCCGGGCACGCCGTCATTCTTCCAGGCGTTCAACGCGCACAACCAGCTTATGAGGATACTCGCAAAGGTGGTCAAGGACATATACCCGCTTCGGGCGATGGAGGACCGAGCCCAGGGTCAGCACGCCAACAGGACCTTCATGATAAACTACTCCAGGATTCAGGCGATTGAGGCCGAGCTCCAAAGCTGGCAATCCCGCCTCCCTGAGTACTGGAGACCGAGCCACGAAGGGCCGATTGAGGTGATTCGGTATGGGTTTCCCTGTGTACTAGCCAGCCGGCAGGCAGCTTTCGCTGACAGGAACATTTTACAGCGTTCGGACGCTCCTCCGGTTCGGATACGCCCATGTCCAGATGATGCTTTACCGGCCCTTTCTCCACTACATTTCGCCTCGGTTGACGGCCGGCAAGAAGATCGAAGACCGCTACTACAACTGTGCTGCAGCGGGAATCACTGTTTCTCGGAACATCATCCACATCGCCCTCGAGATCCAGAAGCAGGCGGTGCTCATCGGCCCCTACTGGTTCATACTTTACACCGAGTTCTTTGCTATACTTTCCCTCCTATTCTTCGTCTTGGAGAATCCCGACAAGCCAGGGTCCGCCGAGATACTGGCAGATGCAAAAGCAGGGAGGGATGTTATTGCGAGTCTTGCTCAACGGAGTCTGGCGGCGGACCGCATCACCACTGCTCTCAACGTACGTCGTCTCGTCCATTCGGTCGAAATCAATAGCCTGATGCTAACGGCCTCTAGCCCCTCTTCGAGCAGCTCCCAGAGCGAGTCAATACAAGCACGACCCGGCCGACACCAAACAAGAAGCGATCGGCTCCGACTTCAGCCTCAGCCGCAGCTCCGGGTCAGGGGTCCAGGGCTGGGAGCGCGGCGAGCCGTCCAGACCTGCAAGAGGGCATCCCGCAGCGCAGGTCGGAGGAGATGGTTCGGCCCATCGGGTCGCTCCGGCGGGAAGCACGAGCACCGCCCCAGAGAACGGCGTCTCTGGATACCGTTGGGTTTCAACACGGCAGCCTGGCAACACAGAACTTCACCAGCTTCCACGACATCGTGCCGACTATGAACATGCCCCTCTCGGCCCACGGCTCCGACTCCAGCAGCCCTCAGGCGGCCATGCAGGGGCATACGCAAGGCGCCTTCCAGCAAGGCCAACCGGCAGGCGGGCCCGCCGGCTCTCTGTACAGGATGGACGCCATGATGTTTCCGTCCGAAGACCCGTTCGCTTACCCGAACCAACCGCTGATGGACACAGCCGGCCACCACCAGACGCCGCAGTCGGCAGGGGGCCAATCCCACGACGCGATGCAGTTCTACATGCCGAGCATGTACGACGGCATCGAGGGCCAGCTGCTGGAGCCTATTCCGTCCTATCTCATGCAGCACGGAGGGGGACAGAGGCAGGCGCCGCACGGACTTGACGCGGCGGCGGCGCACATGTTCGGGGGACCGGACTTGATGGCGATGCAACAGGGGGCTCACCACCAGCAGCATCCGCAAATGGTGCAGCAGCAGCAGCAGCAGCAGCAGCAGCAGCAGCAGCAGCAACCTCACCCGCACGGCGGCCAGCAACAGGGAAGCATGATGGACGGGATGCTGACGGACGCCGGTTTTCGGGGGGGTTGGGACGACATGATGGGCAATGCCGGGTATCGGTAAATGAATTTTAGTGGGCGATGCTGTGGTGGAAGGGGGTGTTTTAATCGAACGTGGAGGTTTCAACAAGAGGTGAGATAGGCTGGCCGATGAAGACAGCGGCGTCAGCGGCCGAACGCCGGGACACCATTTCGACAACTGCATACTGCAGGCCAGACCCGAATGTATCAGGCAAGCGTCAAAACGTGAACTGATGCTAGAGGGGTGATATTGTTTTCGACAACAAGGAATGGAAGGAGGGCTAGAACAGGGGAGATGCAGAGACGGGAGACCCTTCTGTGGCATGTGATTCAATCAGTGAGTGGATTCATTACCGCTTGATACCCCCAACAAAAAGGAGAAGACAGGATACAGGAGCAGGCCCTTTGTTGGCTGTGTGTTTTTTGGAATGTATATCATGTGGCGGCTGGGTCGTGATTCGTTGGTCTCGGTCAGAATAAGATCCATGATGGATATTAGAGGAATCTTTCAGGCCAGCAAAGGGAGGAAGAAAGATCCTGGTTCGGTTTAAATATTGTGTTACCGCGAGACATGGGCGAGAAAGTGTAGACTTTAGGTGATAAAACAACACGTTCTGAGAACGCATTTTTGGTGGCCAAAAATGAAAGAGGTGCCTGGGTCTTGGAAGGTTTGGGTTGAATAGGAGATACCAGATATGGATACAAGTACAATACCGTATTAGTGTGATTAGGGTATTTTATCAGGTAAGATAGCGTAACGTACATATCTCGGTAATTGTACGAAACGAAGCAGCGACATCGTCATCATCATCCCCTCACTTGCCCTGGATCTTTGCAACTGCCTGGAGCCTGCCTCGAACCGGCGTTTGGGCTGCTGCTTCTTCCCATTGTTTTACAAGACCGTCTGCAGGTGACAATAACAAACAGGATTGGAGGACCGGCTGCTCCTGTTTTGCTCGGCTTGTTCTGTGGGAAAGAGCACATTTGGGGTGTTCCTGACTCGGAGACTTAATTTGGGTCTCAATCGCGGTTGGGAACCTGGACTATTTTTCTCTCTCCTCTGCATCCGTCCAGCCAGTCAGTCGGCCCAACAGTCGGGGCCATTGAGACACTCGTTTGACCATCAACCAGTCAATCAGTCTAAGGTATTCATCATCATCAGTCGGCCGGACATTCTCCAGCTCCTTCGATCTTGTCACGGGGACATTGCCCACAATTTTTGTCACTTGTTGATCCAAGTATACTTGACGTTCAGTGTTTATTTTGCTTCTCCCACGTGTTGAGGGGGTCGTTTCTGTTGGGAACGTATTTGCTATCCGAGCGTCGTTGGCTTTGCCCTCCATTGTCCTTTAAAGCCGAGGCAGAGACCGCAGCGAGAGCACACAAAGGTGTCGTCGAGGGCGGGGTCATCATCATCACACCATCAACCCGGCAAACACCACACCACACGGCAACCAGCAGAAAGAGCAAAGATGGATGTCCCCTACGATTTGATTCCGGTGGAGGAGTTCGAGGCGCTGTAAGTCGGCTACAACATGTGCTCGGCAGAATGCTGACTCTCGCAGCTCCATCGAGCTCAAGCCCCCCAGGCCCTCTCGGGCTCCGGAGCAGCGACCGGCAAGGGGAAAGGAGGCGAGCCCTGCATGCTCCTCATCCGGCTCGCCAGCTGAGCCCTCTGCCAGCGGCAGGCCGATAACCGAAGGTCATCTGGATCAAAAATGGTTGTTTGAGAACCTGGGCAAGTATCCAGGTATGGGCCCCCTCGCTTGATCCTGTCTTGCCTCGAAACCTTGGTGTTAAATGGCCCGTAGCAAAAACACATGCTCGAAAGGTAGCCAAGGAACTTGGGGAGAAGTCCGGCCTCATCTACCTCGTCGGCCAGGAGGAGCAGCTCTACGAGGACTCCGATATGGGCCCCGAGTTCCGCCAGCGGAGACAGTAGGTGCACGCCATCTCAAACCCCGTCATTTTGCCGTACCGGAGATTGACCCTGCTTCAAGCTTCTACTACATCACGGGCGCCGACTTCCCGGGCTGTGCCGTGACCTACGACATCAAAGCCGACCACCTCATCCTCTGGATCCCTCGGACAGAGCCCCGGGCCGTGCTCTGGTACGGGAGGACACCGACCCGCGACCAGTGCATGGACGCCTCGGACCTGGATGAGGTGCGCTACATCAAGGATCTCGACCGGACCCTGTCTTCTAGGCTCAGATCGGGGACCATCATCTACGCCTTAAACCCAGACCAGGCCCCCAAGCTCGACCACCACCGGGGAATGCTCGAGATCAACACCTTCAAGCTCAAGCCCGCCATCGAGCAGGCCCGCGTGATCAAAACCGACCACGAGATTGCCCTCATCCGGCGGGCAAACGCTGTTTCCGTACGTCTCCCCCTTCCCCTTTTCCCCCCAGCCCGACTAACTAACCCTCCTCGCCAGAGCGGCGCGCACAAAGCCGTCATGACCCGCGCAAAGCACCTCACCAACGAGCGCGACATCCAAGCCATCTTCACAGCCTACTGCCTGGCCCACGGCGCGAAACACCAGGCCTACCCGGTCATCGCCGCGTCCGGCCGAAACGCCAGCACCCTGCACTACGCCGACAACGACCAGCCGCTCAAGGGGCGGCAGCTTGTCGTGCTCGACGCGGGCGCCGAGTGGCATTGTTATGCCAGCGATGTCACGCGGACGATTCCCCTTGGCGCCGCAAAGGGTGGGAAATTCCCCACCCGCGAGGCGGGCGAGGTGTATCGTGTCGTGGAGCGCATGCAGAGGGAGTGTATCGAACGTGTGAAACCCGGCGTGCCGTTCTACATGCTGCATCTGCACGCCTGCGTGGTGGCCGTGACGGAGCTGTTGGCGCTGGGCATCTTGACGGGCGGCACCGTGGCCGAGATTATTGGTGCTGGCACGGTGGCGGCTTTCTTCCCGCATGGTTTGGGGCATCATGTCGGTCTGGAGGTGCATGATGTTTCTGGGAAGGAGAAGCTGCTGCTGTCGTCGTCGATGGGGGAGCTTCTCGGGGTGCTGTCGGCGAAAGACGGTGGGAAGGGGGGAAGGCGGTCGAAGCGCGAGTTTGTTGGTCCTTCGCAGCTTGCCGCGCTGTATAGGGAGTCGTTGAATGCCACGCCGTTCGGGAGTGGGGTGAACGAGTGGAAGAAGATGAGCAGCGGGGGGAGGCAGAAGCTGGAGAAGAACATGGTTGTGACCATCGAGCCTGGCATGTGAGTATATATCCCTCCTCCTTTCTTTTTCCTCGGGGGGTGTTGATGCTGACTGAGTTGCGATCGCCAGCTACTTCTGCCGCGAGTACATTGAGGGCTACTTCCTCAACAACCCTGTTCACTCCATGTACATCAACGAGAAGGAGCTCGCCAAGTATTGGGACGTCGGCGGCGTGCGGATTGAGGACGACATACTTGTCACGGAGGACGGGTACGAGAACCTGACGTGGGCACCTAAGGGGCAGGAGATGTTCTGTGATATCGAAGAGGGCAAGTTCTTCTGAGTGGACGGCGTCCTTCTTCCCGGTTCCTGGATGATGGGGGTTGGCGCTGGTTCGAGCTTGCGCATTTACAGCGGGTGGTAGGGTGGTAGTCCTGGTGGCTGGATAGTACGCCATAAGGCAGCGTTCCAGGATGGATATTGTGAATTGAGACTACTTTTGGCAATCCCTACTTGATGATGGTGTGTTTGTTTACACATGACCGGCATGCAGGTATTGTACCAGGTACTACGCTTTTCATTGCTCCTATCACACCCAAAATGGATAACACCAAAAAGTAACAATAGTAGCAACGCCAGAACACCCATTTATACACATCCCATCATGACACCCGCGACTCGACAATTCCTACGCTCACAGATACTTCTTGGGCGACGTCTTCCTCCTCTTATAGTAAACAAACGCGCCCACGAGCAGGCACTGGCTCCCAAGAACGACCAAAATAAGCTTGGTATGCCCGCTCTTGGTGTGCGCCTTGACGTGGTCCGACAGGGCCTCGTGCTTGTCGCTAACATGGTACTTGATGGCGTTCTCCGAGTCCTTGAGGCGGCCCGACATCTCGTGGCGCATGGAGCGCATCTCGGCCTCGATGTCGCGCAGGCGGTGCTCAAACACGTCGAGCTTCTCGAGCCGCGTCATGAGGCCCTTGAGCTCGCCGATCATGGCCGACGTCTCGGCGTGCCGCTGCTCGTCGACGCCCGCGTTCTGTGCGATGGAGCGGAAGATGGTTGACAGGTGGTGGTTGACGGACTGCAGACGGTTGTGTAGGTCGGCGAACTGGGCTTTGGAGGAGGTGATCTTTTCGGCTTCTTGGTCCGGGATTACGTTGTCGTAGGGGTCTTCGATTTGGGTTTGGCCGGAGCGGCCGAAGGTCATGCGCGGCTTCTTGACGGTGTTGGAGTCGCCGCTCCCTTGGTTTGATGCGTCTTGCTGGGCGTTGTTGCCGTACATGCCGGCGTACTCGTGCGCGTTCTCGCCCGTGAGCACGGCCAGCTTGAAGACCTCGAACGAGTCGGCAATCTCGGCCGAGGCGGCCGTGATGCCAAAGGTGTAGCCGCTCGGGAGGCGGATCTTGTCGCTCTCGAAGCAGGGGCGGCCCGCCACCTCGACGCTGAACTTGGTCTCGGTGTGGCGCAGCTTGATCTGCGTCGGCCGGCCCAGGTTGCGGTACGAGAAGCTGCAGTGGCCGAACGCGAGGTTGTCCACGTTCTGGTGGCTCTTGTAGTCGGTCGTGCCGTCGTTCAGGAAGCCCCGCAGCATGCCCCCGGACCCGCTGTGCTGGTCAATGACCAGCGCCAGGCCCTCGAACCTCCCTGCCGTGTAGACGCTGTCGGACCCAATGATGTGCGCGCCGTCCCTGACCAGCCAGATGTTGAGGTTGCCGCCGCCCCGCTCGGGCCCGTTGGCGCGGAAATCGACATCGGCGATCCAGTTTTGGTGTTGTAGCGTCTTGTCGGACCAGACGGCGCCGCGCTGGTTCCCGGGGGCTATCGGCGTGAGAATGACCTTGTCCGAGAGCAGCTCGGGGACATTGGGCCGGCCTTGGAGGGCGAAGTTGGGTATCGAGTGTGACCCTTCGGGGCTTAACCTGTAGGTTGGACGGGCGCGTTAGCCGGGGCGGTTGTACGAGGCTGGTTACAAGCGGAAGCCTTACCTGCCGCTGTGGCCAAAACTGAGCTCATTGATTAGGTATTGAGCTTGTGTCTGGGCGACGCCAGCCACGAGCAGGGCAAAGCTCGACGGCAAGCGCATGGCGGGCAGCTGGTGCGGGCGTCAAGTTCGAGGCTTGGGACGGGAGAGCAGAGAGCAAAATTGGCAAAAGATTGTCGCCAACGGGACGGAAATCGTAGGACAAAGTTATTATGTATTAGTCGGAAGAGGGTCGGCTCCCCGGTTCTAGTTTCCGGCAGAATAGGACGGAGCTTCCGCTGGGCTCGGAGTTGAGGACACTTTGCAGCTCGGTCGACGACAGCCCGGGCCGGCGGTTTGGCCAATGTGGAGTATCCCAAGCGCAGCGACAACAAGCTGAAACAAGGCCAATTGTTCGAACCAGAAAGCCAACTGAAAAAGGAAAAAGAGCAAGCTATGTTTGCATTCTTAAGAGATAATCACAGAATGTTGACAGGAGCTGACTGGCTGCCTGAGACACAACTGGAAGCTCCGAGTCGTCAAGTCTGCCAAAAAGAACAACTGTCACGGTGCTCAAACACGGGCCCCCTGCAGCAGTTGTTTGTTGGCGGCGGAAGCTCTTGCTCCTGAGACAAACAAGGGTCTTGTCTCCACACTGCCCGGCACTGGCAGCGCGGGGAATGTGGCTTTGCAGTGGCGCTTGCAGATGTGGCTCGTGTTCCCTCTTCCATCTTGTGAAAGGCCCACTCAAATCTTGAGCTGTCAATTTTGGGATCAATTGGCGATTCATGTGACAGCTGCCGTGGGTGCCCAGTTGCATGCAGCCCCAGGATGCCACCATGACCGAGATCTACCCTTCTCTCACGCAATGCGCCCTAGTGGCTGCTGCACTCAAGATTCTGCTTTTCCCTGCATAGTGAGCACACCCCTCTTCTCCTGCAAATAAACCATCTCGTGTCCTTCTCACTCCAGCCCGACACACTTGCCTCACGGTTTCCGGCGGCAGACTGACCTGG
Source organism: Chaetomiaceae sp. PF1801 (assembly GCA_023628475.1). NCBI lineage: Eukaryota > Fungi > Ascomycota > Sordariomycetes > Sordariales > Chaetomiaceae > Chaetomiaceae sp. PF1801. The sequence goes on from JAMAKQ010000052.1 coordinate 22,911, forward strand.
CTCTCCAGCAAATCGACCGACTTCGAGGTCCACCGCAACTGGCTCGCCATCACCAACAGCCTGCCCCTGTGGGAGTGGTACTACGAGAAGACGTCGGAATGGACGCTCGACTACCCGCCCTTCTTCGCCTACTTCGAGTGGGTCATGTCGCAGGTCGCCAAGCTGGTTGACCCGGCCATGCTCAAGGTGTACAACCTCGAGTACGACAGCTGGCAGACGGTGTATTTCCAGCGATTGACCGTCATCATCACCGAGCTGCTCCTGGTCTACGCGCTGCAAATGTAGGTGGCCGGCTTTGCCATGTGTCGTGAATCACATGCTAACAGACGCCAGGTTCGTGGACTCGTCGCATGGAGCGTCCAAACGGGCAGCGCAGGCCGCCGCTATCTCGATCCTGCTCTCGCCGGGCCTGCTCATCATTGACCACATCCACTTCCAGTACAACGGCTGCATGTACGGCATCCTCATCGCATCGCTGGTCCTGGCCCGCAAGAGATCGACGCTGCTGTGGAGCGGCCTCCTGTTCGCCGCGCTGCTGTGCATGAAACACATCTACCTCTACCTCGCGCCGGCCTACTTCGTCTTCCTCCTGAGGGCCTACTGTCTGTCGCCCAAGTCGATCTTCCGGATTCAGTTCCTCAACTGCGTCAAGCTGGGCGGTGGCATCGCAGCCATTTTCGGCACGGCTTTCGGCCCGTTCGCGCTCAAGGGCCAGATCCCGCAGATCATGAGCAGGCTCTTCCCGTTCTCGCGCGGTCTCTGCCACGCCTACTGGGCGCCCAACGTCTGGGCCATGTACTCCTTCATCGACAGGGTGCTAATCATGCTCGCGCCCCGAATCGGCCTGTCAGTCAAGGAGGGCGCGCTGCAGAGCGTAACCCGCGGCCTGGTCGGCGACACGTCCTTCGCGGTGCTCCCGGACATCACGCCGCGCATGTGCTTCGCCCTGACGCTGCTGTTCCAGGCGATCCCGCTGCTGAAGCTCTTCTTCCAGCCGACGTGGGACAACTTCATCGGGGCCGTCACGCTGTGCGGCTACGCGTCCTTCCTGTTCGGCTGGCACGTCCACGAGAAGGCGGTCCTGCTCGTCATCATCCCCTTCAGCCTCGTCGCGCTCAAGGACCGGCGCTACCTGGGCGCGTTCCGGCCGCTGGCCGTCGCGGGCCACGTCTCGCTGTTCCCGCTGCTGTTCACGCCCGCCGAGTTCCCCATCAAGACGGTCTACACGGTGTTTTGGCTGTTTTTGTTTCTCATGGCGTTTGATCGCCTGGCGCCCGCCTCGAGCCGGCCGCGGTTTTTCTTGTTTGACCGGTTCAGCACGCTGTACATCACGGTCAGCATTCCGCTGATTGTGTACTGCTCGCTGCTGCACGGCACCGTCTTTGGCAAGAGCTACGAGTTTCTGCCGCTCATGTTCACCAGCTCGTACTCGGCGATAGGGGTTGTCGGGAGCTGGGTGGGCTTTTTGGTGGTGTACTTTACGTCGTAGACGGGTGTGTACTGATAGAAGTTGGTAGACAAATGGTATTTCCCTTGAAACACATCGAATTTTGGTAGGAGCGTGTGAGCCACGCAGACGGGCAGTGAAGTGCCCCTGCTGAGTCAGCTTGGACTCGTTGGCTCCGAACACTCGGAGCGGACCCACAGCGGTACTTCCGAAATCACCACAATGCGGTGTGGAGACAGGTACCATGACAATTGACAACACTGGCGCGCCAGGATCCGGCACTTCGAGTTCTTCTAGAAGATTTGGCTGAGTTGAACAGTTACGATGCGTCCACGCTGCTTCAGCTCATAGAAACTCGCGTTAAATTTGGTGCATCATTCTCTGAACTCGGGTATCAGGCGAGTGACTTGATTAAGCTTGCAGACCTGCATCTGCAAGGCTGAGAGATCTGAGCTGAGATGCACGCCACACCCATCAGCCTTGTGCTGAACCCCACTTTCTTCCCCAAAGCGGGAACCGAGCGGCTCCCCTCGAGCAATCAGCAAACAAAATGAAGCCGACGCGAAAACAATGTCGAAACGGGAGTCACAAACTGTCAGCAATGGAGAGGGACAAGATGAAGTGGTACATGTGCCTTCCGCCGGACTTGCCTGAGCCTTTTGAAAGAACCTAAATAAAGATATAAAATCGTTCCTGGGCGGCGTCTTGGACGGAATTTTCCGTTTCTTGCCCTGACAAAGAAGGTACTCTCGAAATATACCAAGAGAAAGCTTTCTCCGTTCCATCTGCACTCGACTAACAAAGGGTTGCGCCTCTTTTGCAAGTCGAATCCACTGCTCGATTCGCCTGGTCAATGGGCGGGCGGTGATGGAGTCCGGCGAGCCGCCCAGGCAGTCCGCAGTGTCCTGCTGCAGCTAGTGGGGTACGTACCGATCTACATTGCACTCTTCGGCGATGCAGACCTGGGGCGCATACCCGACGTCGAGAACATATGCACAATTAGCTACCTTACCCGATAGTGAGCAGAAGATGGTGTTTTAGAACTCCGGGGAAGAGATGGTTCCTGTCGGGCTTTGCAATCTCTTCACATCAAAGCCCAAGACCCGCGACGGGAGTAGCGGTCTAGCGTGGGCCTCGAAAGCGGCCCTCGTCTGGGGCATGCGGACCCCTACCCTGAAAATCAAAATTTGCATTGGGCTCTTTTGAGCATAAACAATTGAGGAATGGTCCAATTCGTTTGCTTCAACCGCCTCCAGATAGCTCTCGTCGCGGCGAGCAAGAGGACTACAAAAACGTGGGTGAAGCGTGCGTGTCGGGCGGGTTGGCTGCAGGAAGAGGGTCCCCCGGGTGGTCGGGGTGTGGACGAGGAGGAGCCCCATTTGGGGGGCCCAGAGCTGGGAGCGATCCATGGCCGTTCCACGCACCCTGGCTGGCGGGTCCGGGATGCCAGCACTCTGGACTTGCGACCAAGCCCGTGCTCCCGCACCAGTCCCCATTTGCCGTTCCCTCTCCCCTTGTTGAACTTTTTCCTCCTCCCACCGGACGCCTGCACTCTTCGCTTTTTCCTCTTTTCCCCCAACATCGCTTTCCGACACCACGGCCTCGCCAACAACCGCGCGCAGCCACGCCCGAGGCCACTTACACGGAAGAGACATCCATGCATATCGTCTTTTACTCGGCTTCCTCCGTCCGCCGAGAACCATCAGCCTTGCATGCTCACCTGCGAGCTCTCCTCCTGCGCGGCCACCAAACCCTGACCTCTCTCCACCCAATCCGCCACGGATCGTACCCGGCGGCCACAACACAGGCCTCGGGGCACCACAACGCGTCTCAATCGCCCACATCAACGCGTTTGACGGCAGCCTCCGGCCATTTCCAGATTCGGCTCATTTAAGCTCACGAGGTTGAGATATCAGCCTTGCAGCAGTTTTTGGGGACCCTGCTGAGACTTTCTCCTCCTCTGCCCGACCACCACCCGGCATGGTATGCGGCAGTTTCCCCGCAGCCTTTAAGGCTCCCACCCCCATTCCGCTGACTCGTTCCCCCTCTCTTCCAGGTCCTGTTCAAGCGCAAGCCGGTGCAGTTCCTGCCCGTGCCCGAGATCGAAGATGAACACCAAGAGGTGCGCACATTCTCCCCAATCCACCAGCAGGCGGCCAATCGGAACTGGCTGAGATCTAACCACCCTGAGAACAGGTCTGGCATATCCCCCAGACGGGGGAGATCTTCCTCACATATGAGGACTACCTGAATAGGTTCGTGATACCCAACTATGGCTTTCCCTGGAGCTGCGCAAATGTTTCTGGAGTGGCTGCTGACAACCCCGGCAGGATGGACTTCTACAAGCAGGTATGCTAGGCGCATCATGGTCGTAAGTAGGACGCCCATGCTCACCACCGTATAGAAACGCTTTATCTGCACCATCAGCGGCCACTCTGGCCTCACCTTTTTTGACGCGCTCGAGAGCGAGGTATGCCTGTGACCCCGTCCCCCATGGCGTCCCTATTCACCGTGACGTGGAAACCCTACTAACATAGGGACCCCCAGCTCGCTGGCGCCGCCGAGGTCGACCAGGCATTCCCCGAAGCCCTCAAGGGCCCCATCCTCCGGCGCGTCCAGTTCCAGACCGTGTCGCGCATCGACACACTAGTCGACCAGATTTACGACGAATTCAAGAACGACTACTACCCCGGCGAGTCCGTGACCGTCCACATCCTCGGGGGCGAGAGACTACAGGGCGTGGTGCGGGATAAGACGCGTTTCGGCAGTAAGGTGCTCCCGGACGGCACTCTCACACCCCCCTTCTCGCGCTACTTCGTCAGCCTGGACGAGCGGCCGGACGAGGAAGCCGTGGTCGACGACTCGCACATCTTCCGGGACCGCAAGGTCTTCACCAAGGCGGTGCTGCGCTCGTTCATCAAGAAGACGGTGACCAGGGAAGCCTGGAACGGCGCGCCGTGGTTGGTCAAGCACGATGTGGCCGAGAAGTACCACATCGACACGCGCATCCCGCCCCATCTGCGCTACGACAACAAGCTCCTCGAGCGGAAACAGATGCAGCTCCAGAAGAAGGCGTCGCAATTCGACCCGACCCAGGCACCCTCGGGCTCTGTCAGTCCCACCGGCTTCAGGCTGCCCGAGCTGAAGCCTGCGCCCAAAAGCCACAAGTCTAAGGCGCAACAGGCTCTCCAGGCGCAGCAGCAGGCCATCAAGGGCAAGCACAGCACCTTTGGTGGGCACGAGCCCGGCTCATTCGTCCACCTGCCTCTCCCCGGCAACCCCTTCCAGTTCCCCATGTCCTTCCGCGGCCAAGTGCCCCCGCCCGTCGTCAGGCAGCCCGAGCCGACCCCGCCGCCGCCCCCGCCCAAGTATCCCATTGAGGACTTGCAGGTCGAGCCTCGCGGACTTGTCCGGCCACAGCTCCGGTACCTGTGCAACGACACACCGGTCGACGTCGCGCCCGACGCCAAGTCGCCACTCAGCGAAAAGATCCTGATGAAGTCGGTGGGGCCGCTGCTCGAGACGTGGGACACGCTAAACGTCTACTGTGAGATCTTCAAGCTCGACTCATTCACCTTTGACGACTATGTAGAAGCCATGTTGGTTGCGTCCGCCGAAACGCCCGTCCAGCTCTTTGACGAGATCCACTGTGCCGTCCTCAAAATCCTGGTCACCTCGGAGGCAGAGGGTTCCAAGGTCCAAATTCAGCTGCCGGAGTTGGAAGACGAAGAGGAGGACGAAGAGGAGGAGGAGGAGGCCGAGGAGAGCATGGCGCCCACGCCTGAACCAGAGTCGCAACCTTCGGGTCGCGCCACTCGGAGCAGCTTGGCCAAGGCGGAAGCGGAGCGGCTTGCGGCAGAGGCCGCCGCGGCCGAGAAGGAGATGCAAGAGGCGGATGAAGCGCCCAAGCACCGCGCCGAGGAGGTGCTCAGGGGCTACGACTGGATCGAGCATCTCGCCAAGCGCGACTTCAAGGACGGCGGCTGGGCGATGATCATGGTCGGGCTGCTGCACCAGTTGTCAAAGAACGAACGGCTAAAGGCCCGCTGCGAGGAGCTGCTGCAGCAGCTCGTCCCGAGCGACATCGAGCCGAGCCAGGAGACGGTGCGCCAGCGGTACTCGGCTCTCGACGTCAACTATCGCGTGCAGGCGCTGCAGATTATCTGCATGCTCACGTCCGAGACCAGGGCGATCCGCGGGTATATGGAGGACTGCAGTGAGACTATGACGGCGTATCGGAAGGAAAAGATTGAGTGGCAGAGAAAGAGGAAGCAATTGTGGGTCATAAACTTTTGCTTGATTTGTGGGTCCATACTGACGTTCAAAGAATCGAGGAACTCAAGAGCCTCAATGACCAGCGCAAGATCCTCTTGCCCGACAACCTTCCCCCGAGTCCGCCTCTAGAGCCAGTCAAGACCAACGGCGACGTCAAGATGTCGGACGTGGAGGATCTGCCAGCCAACACGTCGGACGAGGTGCCAGATTCTGACGAGGACGGTCCGCCGAGGAAGCTGCGGCGCGCCACCGACCGCGCCGCCGAGCGCAAGCGCAAGGCCGGAAAGGAGCAGGAACGCAAGGAAAAGGCCGAGGCGGCTGCCAAGGTGCCGAAACAGTCGAAGCAGTTCCAGCGGGTGCTCAAGGACATCCAGAAGAAGGAGGACGAGATTGCCGAGTGCGAGCGCGAGATCGCCGTCATCGACAACGACCTCCGGGAGGCCGACTGCCCGCGCACGCGTGTGCTCGGCAAGGACCGCTTCTGGAACCGGTACTACTGGTTCGAGCGCAACGGCATGCCGTACGGCGGGCTCCCCGACAGCTCCACCGCCGAGGCCGGGTATGCCAACGGGTGTATCTGGGTGCAGGGCCCGGACGAGCTCGAGCGCGAGGGCTACATCGACATGCTTCCCGAGTATCAGGACGAGTACAAGGCCAAGTTTGCCATGACGGTGCCGGAGCGCAAGAAGCGCGAGGAGGGCGCCACGAGCGTGTTCAATGCCACTCAGTGGGGCTACTACGACGACCCGGAGGCAGTTGACGCGCTGCTTGCGTGGCTCGACCCGCGCGGGTTCAATGAGCTCAAGCTGCGCAAGGAGCTGGTCAACTACCGCGACAAGATTGTCAAGAATATGGAGAACCGCAAGACCTATCTCGCTGCGTCCGAAGAGAAGACTAACAAGGAAAACGGCGAGGACGTCGCCGCCACTACCACCCCTGCTGCTTTGCCAACCCCCACCACCGCCGGTGGCAACAAGCGCATGAGCACCCGCGGCCGAGGCGTAACGACCATCGCCGCCGGGTCGTATCTTGAACCAGAACCCGAGCCCGCGCCGGCAGTACAACAAAAGACGTATCGGTGCATGAACTGGCGGAACACGATGGCGCTCGAGGAGATTGGGCACCTGCACAGTCAGGAACCGCCGCCGGCGAGGTCGAGGAAGATGACCAAGAAGAAGGAGGCGGCGGTTGCGGCTGCGAGAGAAAAAGAGGTGGAGCAGGATGTGATTGTTACGAGGGGGAAGAGGGGACGGCAGAGTGCTGGGGGGCGGTAGGAGCTCTGTCTAATGGTGTTTGGTTTGTTTGATGGGTGTTTTGTGGATGAGGGGAGGGGAGGGAGGAACATGAATGAATAAAGGTCCTAGGAGGAAGAGGGGGTTAGGGACTGGGGTAAAAGCTACAGTCGGTTGGGTGTGTTGTCTTTTCTGGTGTTTCTGGTTGGTCGCATATGGGGATGGTGTCTTTGGTTAGGTAGTTTCTGGGTTCTTTTTCATGGGTTTGTGGGTATTGTTAGATGTACGGCTTTCACAGCTGCATTGCATTCTTGGCATCAGTGCTGCGTCCGTTGCAGAGCATTTGCTTGCTGGCGTGGGAGGGAAAAGGATAGCTATGGGTTCTGGGAGGGGGGTATCGTGTTTCGTTTCGAGTATACTATTGGTTGTGTTGAACACATGGTACACTGCTTAGAGCCGGGTTTGGGCGTTGTTCTTTGGGAGGGGTAGGACGTAAGGCTTCGACCTGCTTGACTCCTGGGATTGGGGGGACATAGAGCGAGCAATACCTCGCGACTCGCAAAATCAAGCGCTGTTTATTCCGTCAACAATGCTTTTCTCGATGTGGGCAGCTTCCATGGCAGGTCTGGCTTTTGGAGGGTGCGGAATCAAGGAAGCTGCGCATGGTACCGAGAATCCGAAACCAAAACAATCAAGCTTGGAAATTGGCTGAGGTGACGCTCTTTGCGGGGCTGTTTTACTTGCCATCAACCTTCTTATTTTTCTCGTCTTTCCGGCTGACTTTCTCAACAAACAGCAACAGAACCACTAACACATATAACCAGCGGACGCTCTGCTCGCCATGGGGTGGGTCCATTTTGCCGCGTTGTTATTGCTGGGGACGTCGGCAGTTTCAGCTTGGGATCATGTCTCGAGCGGCGAGCTCAAGAAGAGGGTTGTGGAGATGGGGCAGCCGGTTTTGGTTGCTTGTGAGTGTCAGCATCATCAATTGAGAAAGCGAGAGCAGAGAGCAGAGACTGACCATCCACACCGTCCAGATGTGAAGGTGTGAACACTCCTCCTCGTCGTTCAGTGGTTGGTAGATGGCATGACGTTGGCTGACTCGATGTGGTGTCGTGGTTCTCCTAGCCCGATGAGTGAGTCCCCGCCCCGACCGTAAGGATCATGAGCTTGGTCACTAACAGCGGCCAGACCGGCCAGCGCAGCTCTTGAGGAGGAATGGCTATCGGCTGCCGCGAATGCCAAAGAAGACAGCCAGCGGCTCCTGAGCCTGGATTGCGCCGCTGCCGAGGCCGAGTGTGACGTCCCGGACCAGGAGAACATGGCCTACCATTCCATCTTCCTGCTGAACATGGATACACCTGCCGCGCAGTATCGCGGCCCGCGTAGGGCCGCCGCGTACGTTGCTCACCAGAGGGAGCTCAGACCCCCACCAAGTTTCACACATTGCTGACAGTAGCTTGGCAGGATGTTGCATTTCCTATCGAGGAGGACTCGTCCTGTCGTCACGAAAGGCCTCGACGCGGAAGGGCTGGCAGCCTTTAAGACGGCGGATGAGACGGTCTTTGTGGCGTACCTGTACCCGGATGACCGAAACGCTGCCGCCGTCTTTGAGGATGTCGCAACGCGGTATCGCGATGAGTTCTCGTTCGGGACGGTTGTTGATCCCGACGTGGCTGAGGCGCAGGGGATGACTGTCCCTGCCGTGGTGTGCTACATGCCTGTTGACGGGGATACCGTCATGCTGAAGGGGTTTCAGGGTGTTGATGAGCTGGAGGGCTGGTACGGTTTGATGCCCCTGAGTACATTGTGCGGAACTAATGCTCGATTCAGGGTTAAGGAGGCGTCACGCCCAGTCATTGGTGAGCTAACGGCGTTGAACCGGCAGAGGCTTCTTGATGTGAGAGTCAACCCCAGCCTCGGCTGGACTCATGAGAACTGATGGATAGCAGCGCGGATGGCCAATGGTGTACCTCTTCGGCTCTACAGAAGCCCAGCGGCAAATGCTGCGGAAATCGCTGTACAAGTTCGCCCGGAGCTACTATGACTCCCTGACCTCTGTCGTGGTTGACCCCTACGAATTTCCGGACTTGATGGGCCAACTGGGTCTGGAGCCGGACGTCTTCCCAGCCGGAGCGGTGCACCAGCTGTCCAAGGATCGCATCTACCCCTATCCCAACGGGCAGTCCTTCAGCTCCGATGCTGTCCAGCGATGGGGGCTCGACGTTTACCAGGGCCGCATCAAGCCTTGGGCACCGCCGGGTGTCACTACGACGTACGAGGATCTGGGCCCAACTCGAGCGGCGACGCGGAAGGTGTCCATGGCCAACATTCCAGGCCTCAAGATCAAGATTGCAGGGCACGACGAACTTTGACAGTTTGTAATTGGAGTGGTGACCGTTATTTCACGCCCGAACTTCACCTAGACGACCTCGTGTCGCCTTCTCAGACATACCTCCAAGCCTCTGCTACGCAACTCACGCCCTATCGCCTCATCCATCGCTTCCACCCGCCTCTTGCACCACCAATATGTTTCCCCAGGCAACAGCATCCCAGTCACGCGATAGATGTGGTACAGCACAACCAGCATCCGCGAATCCCCGCTCGAGATGAGCGCCAGCAGGGGGCCAAAGCACATCATGGGAAACACCGAGACATACCGCATCTTGTCCTCTCCCTTGACACCAGGCTGCCGCCCACCACCACTACCGGTGCCCTCACCCATCACAAACGCCATGGCGACAGCGAGCCTCGCCACGAGCCGCTTGTACGCCGCCCGCATGAGTCCCTCGTCGTGGGCACCTGCGCTCTGCACGTAGGCCTCGCCTTCCTTGTAGCTCTGATACAGCGTCATGACGCGGTAGGGCGGCGCGGCGCTGGACGGCAGGCTGGGGAGTAGTCCTTCGAAGTAGGCTCCTGAGGTGCTGCTGTTGGAGTTTGAGGTTGAGGCTGGGATTGGCGTGGGTGGGAAGGAAGTCGAAGTTGAAACCGAAGTTGAAGGAATACCAGAAGCAGGCGGGCTGAGCGGTGATGTCTCGGTTGAGGTGTGGGAGGGATGCGGTGATGACGTGGACGAGGAAAAGGGGCATGTCGTCGTCGTCGCCGCCGCCCCTCCCACTCCCCTCCTCCCCTGATAGCGCAGGTTATCGTACAGCTCCATCAACGCGCGCTCGTATCGCTGCCAGTTCAGACCCCGGGCCTCCACCACGTCCTCGAGCGTCATGCACGGCTGCAGCTGGTTGACGGGCATGAAGACGGACTGCGGCGACTGGAAGAGGGGCCAGGCCATGAAGAAGATCTGCCGGACGCCGGTGGACAAGAAGTACAGTCGGTCCCCTGAGAGGTCCAGGGGAGTGTCCGGGTCCTGCCCCTCCATGAAGCTGAGGTCGCACCACATGAGGAACTGGATCAGGTTGGCGGTGCCGAGCAGCGCGTCGCAGTTGTCGGCCGTGATGGGCGCCGAGAGCGTCTCGCGGTAGTCGTGCAGGGCCTTGTTGAGGAGGGCGTACTTGGCGCGGTGGTACTGCGCCCGGCCTGGGTGGAGGTAGTCGAGGTGGGCGGCGGCGAAGGAGAGCATCGCGTTGATGAGGTAGGTGTGCTGGCGGGACTGTTGCGGTGCGTTCATCTTGTTCAGTTCGTTGGTGAAGAAATGGGGGGTGCTGAGAGAGTGATGTCCAGTACGTACCTGAAAGGCAAGCTGCAGCATCCGGGGCCACACCCCCTGGAACGGCAGCGTGGCCATGCTGTGCTGCTCAAAGTGGTGCAGCAGTTCCATGTGCAATAAATTGACGGGACCGCCCTCGGCCTCGGATAGGGGGTCCCAGGCCACCTCGGGTGGCGGGAAGATCAGCGGCGGCGGCGAGTCCCTCTCTCCCCCGTTGGACAACGCCGGGCGGAGGCGCACGCATGTTTCCTTCCGCTTGGTGCAGTTCCTGCACGGATCGCCCTCGTCACACTGTGGGAGCCGTTGGCATCAATGTTGGCACGCCCTCTGTCTCGGGCCAAGGGGGGGGGTGAAGGGGAACAAGTAGAGTGACCTACCTTGACTTTGCGCCTCTTACATCTTACACATCCCAGTCTTGATTTCTGGAGCCTCAAGGGTTAGTACCCGTCTTTAAAGGCCCCTTACGGAACTATCCTTCGTCACAGAACCCTCCAACCGGATCTGAGGGCAGACATACCCGATGTGGCCGTTTCTTCCGGGTTTCCTGTGGTCCCACGACCTTGAGTATCGGCCCACCGCTCCCGTTGTTGGAAACAAGAAATGTGTTGGCAAAGGTAGTGACCCGTAGTGAATTCATCGTGACTGCTCAGGGGTGTGTATTGAGACAAGACTCAGGGGTAGCCAGAAAAGGGGGCTGGGCTCAGCGCCGCAAGGCAACACACAACCAACAACCCAAAGGAACGATCTTCGATATTCCAAGTTCGGAAACCGACGGCACACTCAGACATTGCACTACAGGCAACGGAAACCAACAAAGCAAATGCGAAGGCGCAGATCCCTTAAAAGCACCGAACCGTTCCGTATCCTCGCGCTCCGGGGAAATAGAAGTCACACACAAAGGACACGAGGTGGCGATGACTTTGCAATGGGGCCCGACTTTTCAAAACGCGAGACAGCGACGGCTTGCTTGGATTTTGACACGGAATGGCGGACACACCGAGAAGGAAAGTCCCTTGAGGATGACAGGTTCAGAGGGCATCACCAACTCTCGCATTCCCAAAGCGGAATGCGAGGCCAGAGGTCCCGGCTTGGCGACGCACGGCCGGGAGCCGCCGGAGGGCGATTGGCGTGTCCGGCCGAGAGCTTATTCAGCAAAGCTCCGATGCTGAAGTCGTCTCATAAAGGGGAGGTCTGTTGTGACTCGACAGGATCTAGGCAGAAGCAATTCTCTATCACAGGGTTGGTTATCCCGGAGTTGTCTCTGGCGTTGCCGGGGCTCAATGCGAAAGAAATATCCAAGAAATCTCGTTCTTTGATCTATTCTCAGCCATCTATCCCCGAGAGGGGAATACCCAAGTCTATCCTCTATATCTTCGGCATGCCAACCGTGGTATCTCAAATGCCCAGAAAACCCAAAAGAAACATGACTTAAGGGGAACCTTCCTCTTACTTCCTCTTCTCCCTCATCTCCTCCCCATCCCCCACCACCGTCCCCTCATCCTCACTCAACACCGCCCGGCTCTCACTAACCGGCAGACCCCGACCCGACCCAGCACCCGCCGAGTCATCTTCCTCACCCCGGTGCGCAGCATGCATCCTCTCAAAAACAACCGCCGCCTCCGCCGCATACCTGCACTTCATCCGAATCCGCTCCCCATACCAATAAAACAACAACGGAAACGGCGTACACGCCAGCGCCAGGAACGCCGGGATCGCACTCGCCCAGTGTATCCCCAGATCCCTGTACATGTACGTCGTGAAGAGCGGGAACGCGGCCCCAAACAGCGAGCGCAGCACCGAGTTCGCCGCCAGCACCGACGCCGCAAAGACGGTGTAGCTGTCAATCATGTAGGTCAGCAGCGAGAGGAAGACGCTGACCAGCCCCGCCGCGAAGAAGGCTGATGCCGTGATGGGCACGATCCAGTGGATCTCGGCGCCGTTGGTCCACGCGAACCAGAAGAGTCCAACAGGCAAGAGGACAGAGCCCACAATGGCGGGTGGGAGGCGGGCCTCGGGGGGTGCGACGCCGCCTGGCGAGGAGGCGGCGACGCGGACGTAGCGGCGGTTGTCGAACATGGTGAATGCGACGGCAAAGAGCATGCCGACTGCAACTCCAATAAAGGCCAGGCCGCTGACGCCGGCGCTCCAGCCGCGCTGCTGCTGGAAGACGATGGGGAAGGCGGCGAAGAGGAGGTAGAGCGTGCCGTAGATGATGGCGAGGTAGATGGACGTGAGGAGGACGATGGGTTCCGTGAAGAGAAGGATCCAGGGCCGGACTAGGGCAGTCTTGATCTGTTGCGACTTTTTGGGCGGCGCCGTGGTTGTGAGGTCCATCTTGGAGATGTAGACTCTGCCCGTCAGCTGGGAGAGCTTGGCGGCGCGCCGGCGGAGGAGGACGGGAGCGTAGGTCTCGGGGACGCAGAGCGAGCAGGCGATCCACAGGACGCCTGTAAAGATGGCCATTAGGCCTTCGATCCAGCGCCAGCCTTTGGCTTCGCCCTGAGCTGTGTTAGCTCTCAGGGTGTGTGTGAATGTGTTGGGGGGATGACTTACGAGGAAGCCGCCGACAATGGGACCGATGGTGGGACCGAGGAAGGGGGCCATGGCGAAGAGACACGACGCGAGGCCACGCTCTGAATGGTTTGTCAGTACTCCCGTCCAATCTACGGGAATATGGCAACGTACCCTTGGCGTTGAACATGTCGGCAATCACACCCCCCGAGTTGGTCAGGGGCGACGCGCCAAACGCGCCAGCGAAGAAGCGCAGAATAACCAGCGTCTCAATGTTCTGCGCACCGGCAGCGCCGGCACTGAAGGCGGCCAGGCCAAAGTATGTAAAGAAGAAGACAATCTGCCTCCCATGGAATTCTGTCCATCATGCCAGTCAGCATCCCCAATACTGCCCCTTTTCTCTTCCAAACAAAACATACCGCTAAGAGGCGCCCACAACAACGGCCCAATGGCGAACCCAAACACATACAACGACACACCGAGGATGGCCACCGTCGTCGACACGTGGAAGTACTTAATAATCTCAAAGACGCCGCCCGAGTATGCCGTGCTCACGAACGCCACGGCCAGCGTGGCGAGGGCCTGGAGCAGCGTGATGGTCCATTTCTTGGACTGCGAGTACTGCAGCGGGTTGCTCCCGTCCTGGGGGAGGAAGTCGACGACGTAGGGGGACTCGGGGGTGCCCTGGCCGGGGTAGGCGTGGTTCAGGACCGCATCGGTGACGCCCGAGGGGTGGGTGACGAGGAACCAGTGCGATGGGTTGTTGCGGCCTTGTTGGGACTCGACGTCTGGGCTGGATGAGGGGGCGGGTTCTTTTGCTGTGAAAGAGGACGAGGATGATTGGGGGACGGCCATGTTGGGAAGGTTGATGGTGACCGTGCTACCCTATTCCGAAGTGAGATGTACCATGGACTGACGAAGGATATGATGTGACACTCGATCTGAGATCGACGAGATTCCGGATACTGCAACCGCCGGAGATAAGTGATGGCCAGTAAGAGGGCCTGAGACCGTTTTATACGGCCGAGACGAGCAGGTCAGAACCCGATTCGAAATCCATCATGACTACTAGCATGCTCTAGCAGCCCAACTCGAATCCCGTTCCCGATCTGACGGAAGCGCGAGGCTCCACCGGAGCAAGGGTAGTAATCACGGCCGCCCAGCATCACCGGATCCGAGTCGGACATGCCAAGGTCTCGGAGTTGGCCGGGAGAGCTCAACCCGCTCCCGCTCGTAGGGCCTGACGAGGCACTGGTGGCAGCTCAGGTCTCATTCTACGCCTTTCAACTGTTGTCCCCCCAGCAAAGTCTGCAGGCGAGCGTCTGTCATGATCTTGTTCCTGGGCTTGAGAGCGATCACAGCCAGGACATGGCGGAAATGAGACCCTGTCTGTTCCGCTGTGCCGTTGACTGAGCCTCACATAATCGACTGTTCTGGCGACTGAATCCCGGGATTATACGCGATAGTGTATGTGAAGATTTGGCGGCTCCACTCAAAGACGGATTCGGTAATCCAAGAGCGAACGATAGTTCGTGAGAGTTCAGACGGTGGAGCTCTTCAGCTGTCGATTGACGTGGGCTCGCGGCCAAGGATGGAAGTGGGCTCTTAGCCGAGGTCTACTCGAGTGCTCGAGGTACGAAGTACTCGGAGCATGATGTAATCGAGACCGATTGCGTGCCTGTTTCTCATCAGCATCGAAAATGCCAAGATAAATTCGGTTCATATGATTCCCGACTCCTCGGGGCTCGGCCTTGGTACGCCACTGAGATCCGACGGATGGGTGACGCTCAAGGTTGGAATCTCGACACCGAGTTGCACAAAAGCAAACGCCACGGCGTCAAACATGCTCTGCCGCCAAGCACGTGGGTCGACGGCGCACCCTTGTGCCGGAGCGCCGACTTTTCGCTAACCGAAATTAGGCAGCCGAAGCCGCCGATCAGGGAACTGGCGGCGGAGTTGGACACAAAAAAAAGTGCCCGAAACCCGCCGTCTCGAAGGATCCCCCTTTGGTTGGGATCTGAGAGATGCAACGATGATGAAGCAGCTCCGCTGTGAGCTGACGTAAAGGCGAGTTTTCTTGACGATCGGTCAGCCACGAAGGATCGAGCATGAAAGAGTTTTAGAATGATTCGCTCGGTGACGAGGCAAGGTCACATCTTCTGACGGCCGAGAAGATATCGCCTTCGAGCGTGAGAGACAAAAATCCTCAATACTGGCAGAGTGGGCCGACTAGGGCCAACATCCTGCTCATGGATAGGCAGAATTTGTTGACCGAGACCAAGGGCTGCAAGTGCTGTTGCATGTCGGGCATGTTGAGGTGGACGAGGTGGGCGAACTTGGCGTGTGCGTGTCTCACCAGTGGGTCGGGGTCCGAGTACGGAGTAAAAGATTCTTCACCAAATCTTTCCACCTCAAATCCGATCGGTCCATCATATATGGCATATATGGTTAGAGAGTCGTATGCCATACTGCCTTGACCAGCAAAGAGAATGCATTCCTGCAAAACTGTGCACTGGCCGAGACAGGTTCGTACACTCTCCAATGAGCGGCAAATGGAAGGGTTGCATCATCCTACCTACCTAAGTTCGGACGATCGTTGTTGACGGGACGAGCCGAGTGGGTCTTCAGCTCAGCCCTATGGTGGGGCACGGTGGAGGCCCCACACAAACTTCGGACGGTCAAGAGCAGTGGCTTGTGGTGATGTTGCCAGAAGGAACACATCTAAAAACCTCGATGTCGGGCAAGAAGAGAAAAAAGACAGTCAGACGTTGCCCTTCATCCAAGGCGCCTTCCTCAACGCCTCAACCTGGATCGCAAAGACGGGCTCCACCATCTCAACCAACTTCGGCCCAAACTCTCGCAACACAGCCCTGACCTTCTCCTCCTGCTCTCCTCTGCTCTCCAAAACCTCAGGCTCCAACCCCGCCCCAACCCCCAGCTCATAATCCTCCTGGCCACGCACGCCGCCCACCTCAAACCCAAATGTAGCCACCCTCCAACTCGCCTTCCATCCTCGCACCGCCCCCACCGCGACCTCGTGCTCCGGCCTCACGCCCTTGGCGACGAGGTAAAACGACGACCGGAGCCTGTGCCCCTTCCGCGGCTTAAACAGCTGCACCCCGCCGTCGGCAAAGGCGGCAAACGTGTGCATAAGCAGCACACACGGCCAGGCGTCGGCCTTGTGCAGCAGTATGACGACCGTGCCGCCGGGCCGGATGCGCTGCAGCGCGAGGACGAGCTGGGCTGTCTGGAGGCGGGTTGCTTCGGTTTTTTCGCGGTCTGCAGAGATCAGTCAGTCGACCGTTCTTTAAGGATTCAAGGAAAGGCTTGTCCTCACACTCGGCCCGCTCGTGCATGCGAAGCACCTGCCCGTCGCAAAACACAAGGTCGAACTCCTCCCCGAGAAACGGCCGGTCGGACGAGAAGGACGCCGCGTCAGGGTGCGAGGCCGGTATGCTGGACGCAGGCGTGCCCATCTCGTCAGCCAGGAGGGTGATATCCCGGAACGACACATAAATCTGGGCCGATGGATCTGTCGTGGACCACCATTGGTTGAGGCGCATCTCGTGGCCACCCTGCGATGCTGGAAGGCTGATCCCCCGGAGGCGCGCCGACGGGTTGCGGCTGAGGGCCGCCGAGGAGAACCCGCCTGGAGCCATGCAGAGGTCGAGGATGGCGGAGCGGTGGCTACCGTTGCTTGGGAGGGTGAAAGCTGACGTCGCCTCGTCGAGCTCAAAGCCAATGGCGCGCATTAGCATGAAGAACCCGGCTTTCGTTTTCTCGTCGGCGTTGTCGGCGCGTTGGCGTTGGTTCTGGAAGTACGTATCCCCTGCCTCGCTTTGCCAGCCCTGTCCATTTTACCAGATACCTTGTGTCAGTCTGATGTGGGATACTGAAGGGAGCCCCGAAGCTTGCCTGTCTTTGGAGCTCACGAAGCTCGCGGTAGACTGGGAGAAGTTCCAAGAAGTATTCCTGGACGAGAGCCTTGGGCTGCACGCTTGGCGCGTCGTTGGTATCAGCAGGCCCGGGAGAGATTCTGCCCTCTGATGCTTCGTCCATGCTGTCGATTGCTGGGCGACTGTCCGCCTCTTGAACCCTCAGAAGACGAGTGAGTTCGTTGGGGGGGAGGGATCTGGTTCAACACCCGGCTTGCTGAATGCAACGACATGGAGGAGCTGACGAGCATAGGATGACGGCTGCACCTGTGCCCTTCCCTTCCCAGAAATTTGTACCAATTCTTTTGTTTGGCTTACTGCGGCTGCAGTTACCCTGCTGAAACGCTTCAGAAGCCGACAATGTGAGTTAATTCTCTAATCCCAAGGCAAACGAAAGCGCTGCTAACGGCCAACTAGAACGTTGCCTACCAGTCTCTGAATGAAAGAGGAGTCTTGCAAACAAATGGACGCCCATCGCAAGCCACGTGTAGCTGCCGTGTAACCGTCGGGCCTCACAGAAGCAAACCTTCGCATCGTCATCCTTCCTGTCAAGCTCCTGCTTGAGGGCGCTTACGACATGAGAGAGCATGGCACCATGCGGACCTGCAAGCCAAGCGCCGTTTCGGCAGTTCAACAGACGCACCTGGGAGCATCTCGTGTCTCGCGAGCCGGCCCAGTGTTTCAAGCCTGCCGGTGGGTTACTTCATGTTGAGACCCCCTTCTCCTTGAGAACCCCTGCTCAGCCCTGCGGGCTTCCGGGGAAACGCGCATGCTCCCGGAGAATCGAGAGTCAAGCTGAGGGTTTGCCCTGAAGCTCATTGGCCCCTTTCCGGTCCACCGGAGCACAGCATCGAGAACGGCCTCCTGGTTCGCCCGGGCGTTTCCCCTTCATCAACAGCGACCGGCTCTCCGAAGGTTCGAACAGGAAAAGGAGCGCAACTTAGTGCTCGATTGTCACATGTGTGGCGACAAATTTTGGAGTTCCAGATTCGTCGAAATTACGGGCCCCAGGATCCGGAACCTCCAGAATTTCAGCAACGGCCCCTGAGGTGTTGCGTCACTATGAGATTGCCTCTGAATCCTTTAGAGCAAGTTAACCCACAGCCACCAAGACTCCGCCATGGGTCCAGTACAGCCCAAAGGAGGAACCCGAGCAATACGCGACGCGGGGAACGAAACGAGAACCGCGTGTGGCTGCGCCGAGCCACTTCATCGGCCTTGAGGCTGGAGGATTCCTTGGTGACGCTTGTACACAGTTCGGAGGACGCCATGAGAGTCATCTATGTGTAACTTCGTTTACTGAAGATGCTAATAGGCCCAGCCTTCGTGCTCAGATTTGGTTTTGCCGTACAACTGGAACTTCCCTCCTCCGCCGGTCGCGAGGAAGTTGAGGACCTTGGAAGCTGTTTTCTGCATCCGCCACGTTCGCTCGACTTTCTGGAAGCGCACATTGCTGCTCGGCCGGCAAACTATGGCCTACGCCCTTTCTCTTCCGACATGACGCTCTCCGCTTCAAACGTGGCGCCATTACCGGCCATTTCGTCCGGCGGACCCGGCGGGTTCATGCGCACCCGCCGAGTCCCACACTCGTTCAGCCCCGTTCCTCTATGCATATCATGGCTGATACTGTTTCTCGCGTTTCTCAACGGGTCGGCGGCCCAACTAGATCCGGTCAAGAACTTCTGCAGGCGGTTTGGCCATCAAACGGCTCTCATTGACAGGAAGCTGTACATCGACGGCGGCTTCATCAACTACAACCCCCTTTCTCAATACCAGACCAATTACTCGAGTGAGTACCCCCCGTGGCCGCTCCTACCCCTGTTCTGCCGACCACTGACAAGCCTCAAGACTTTGGACTCCTCTACCATGATCTCGACACTCCTGGCCCCGGGCAGATGCCACAACTCTATGCCAACCTGACCAAGAACTCAACCATTCCCAGCGTCAACGGAGGAACCCTATGGGCCGATAACCTCAACAAGCGCTTCTACCTCTTTGGCGGCGAGTACTACCAGCAGCCGCCGCCACAGGAATACACTCTGTGGTCCTACGACACCATCTACAACCAGTGGGTATCCTTTGGCGCCCCGGAACAGGACGATCTCGGGTTAGTGTCGTACGGCGCCGGCGTGTCCGTCTCGGGAACCGGCTGGGGCTACTACTACGGCGGATGGAAGTCAAACAACACCGTGCCGGACTGGACAGGCCCGCCGCTGGCGCAGTCCAGCCTGGTAAAGTACAACATGGACTTCAACAGCTGGTCGACGGATCCCGGACCGGACTCGGTTGGCCGGGCCGAGGGGGCCATGGTGTTCATTCCGGTTGGGGACGGGGGCATGTTGGTGTACTTTGGCGGCGTGCAGGATCCCTACCGCAACGGCACCTGGATCGGCCAGCCGACCGAGACCATCTTTCTGTATGATGTCCTGAGCTCCAAGTGGTACACCCAGAATGCAACAGGGACGACACCTCCGATGCGAAGGCGGTTTTGTGCCGGAGCGACTTGGGCCGTGGATCAGTCGAGCTACAACATGTGAGTAAATAGGGGCCCAACGCTTCGTTGGAGTGTCATACTGACCAGATGCAGTTATCTCTACGGCGGTCTCAGCATGCCCCCAAACACAAGCGGCTTCGACGACGTCTACGTCCTCACGATCCCGTCTTTCCAGTGGATCAAGATGTACCCAACCGACGGCAACTTGACCGGCGCGTTCCCCCACCACTCGCTCAGCTGCAACGTCGTCGACAACGCCCAGATGCTCATCATCGGCGGGTCATTCCCAACACTCGACATGTGTGACGTGCCGGACCAGTACGGCGTCCACAACATGGACATGGGCCAGCAAAACGAGGACAAGGCACTGTGGAAGCTCTACGTCACCAACCTCACCACGTACGCCGTGCCCGACCCCATCATCTCCGCCATCGGCGGCTCAGGGGGCGGCGGAGCAACCAAGACCGTCCCCGACGGGGGTTTTGCCAGCCCCGACATGCGCGTGCTCATGACGCGCAAAGCCCACATCCCAAGCCGAACCCCAACCCGCCCTCCCACGCCAACCGGCACCCCGAGCCAGAACAAAACCCTCTCAACAGGCGCGATAGCAGGCATCGCCGTCGCCGGCGCAATCGCCCTGATCTCCCTCCTCCTGGCCACAATCATCCTCATCCGCCGCCGCCGCCGCCAGCAACGCCTCCCTCACACCTACTCCCACCAACCCAAACAACCCCCCACCATCATCACCACCAACCCACACGACTGGGACCCCAACAGCGGCGGCGGCGCAGGAAGCTCAACGACCTACTCCCCCAACAGCCCAAACCCGCACAGCCCCTTTCTCCTGCACCACCAACTCAGCCAGCACGGCGGTACCGGCTACATGCCGCCCCCGCACCCGCTTCAATCCCAACCGGTCGAACTCCCCGTCACCACATCGCCGCCTTTTAAACATGGACTACCTTCAGGACCAGGCGGCACCGTGACGACGTGGCTCGGCCCAGACGGGGTGCTGTACGAGCTCCTGCCCGCGGGCGCGACGACGTTGCAGCCGGCCACTGCCACTGGGAACGGCACCATGGTTTTTAACGGGCACCATAATAGCAGCAGTGCTACTGCTACCGCGGCGACTGCCGGTAATGGTGGTAATGGGTATGACAGCGGCACGGGCACGAATAACAGCACCGCCAACGGGCCGGTGCAGACCAAGGTTGACTCGGAGGGGAGGGTGTGGGTGCAGGTGCCGGTTTCAGGGGATGGTGGTTCGTCGCCGCCGCTGGTGCCGCCGCCGTTGCAGCCGCGGTCGTCGCTCAAGGTTGGCGGTGGTGGTGGTGGTAACGGAGGTGGTGCTGGGAGTCCTGGTGGGATGGGGACGGGATTGGGGTTGGCGCGGTATCATTCCGCCGGGGGGTCATCAGGAGGAGGAGGGGGCGGAGGAGGTGAGTCGGTGTCAATGAGTCCTGGTTCTGGTTCCGGGGTGGAGCAACACCGGCGCCAGCCGCACGAGTTGGATTGTGAATTGAAGGGGGACGGGCCGTTGGGAGAGAGGGCTGGGTGGGATGCGGCGCATGGACGGCCGAGGCATTTGACTTTTTATCATCCTTGATTCTTTCTTTTGCCCGCTCCTTGATGGATGGGTTCGGGTTCAGTTTGGGGGAAGATGATTTGTTTCCAAGGCTTCGTGTCTTTGATAGGTGAGAGGACAGCAGAAGGGGGATTTGCTTTGGATTGTCGTCGGTATGACGGGTTTCTTCATAAACTGTCCAGGATACCTAAGGTAGCAGTTGAGTTCTTTTCTAAGCCAAAGTGAATGCCCCAGGAGAGTGGTACAATGTTGTGGCCTGGAAGGAACAGCGAGGACAGAGCCTGCGAGGTTAACCACCTCTCAACTAGAATCGAGTCGCGACACCTACCGGGCTGTCATCCAAACTTGGGGATAGATGACCGGATAACTCGGGTGATCCTACCTTTTTCTCTTTCTTCTTTCTTTTCTTTCTCTTTTTCTCTTTTTTTTTCTTTCTCTTTTTCTCTTTTTTTTTCTTTCTCTTTTTCTCTTTTTTTTTCTTTCTCTTTTTCTCTTTTTTTTTGTTTCTCTTTTTCTCATTTTTCTTTCTTTTTTCTCTTTTTTCTCTTTCTTTTCTTTTCTTTTTTTCTTTTCTTTTCTTTTCTTCTTTTCTTCTTTTTTTTCCCCTCTGGCAAGCCAGTCATCCCATTTAGTCGACATTGTTAAGAGTTTCTACAAACATGCCCTTCCGTTCAGAGACGGCGCATCACCGCCAAAGAAACACAACCACTTGAGAAACCCACCCGCCGACTTCTCGTTGGGAATGCCCATGTCAAGAGGACTCTGTTTTCGGCGAGATAGCCAGCACCATGCTTGCCCTTTCTAAGCTGCCTGGTCTGGCCAGATTCTGATCGGACTGCTTCTCACTCAACGTGTAAGTGGGCGACTTGCCTGATTTGTCCAAGTGAGTCAACCCAAGAAGCTGATCGCGCCCGCTCGCGATCCGAGTTACTGTCCCTAGCCCTTGGAGCCACGCATCACACCGTCAGCGTAACCTACCAAGCAGATCTTGTTCAAGAAAGGCGTGATTTCTCAAAGAAGATGACGCCAGATCGCACCAGCCCGGATCGGATGGCATGGCTGCCGCGTCCGTAACCATGTGCGGGATGGCGCGATTGGCGTGCGCCTCCGCGTGATGCAACCCGGACTGTCGGGACGCCCGGGAGGGTACTTGTCTCAAAATGCAGCTGCCTGGTAGCCGCGTAGTGTAGGCTTGTTTGACGCGTCGGTTGCTTGGGCGCAGCTGTGGTCCCAGAGAGGGCAGTGCCCGAGTCCGGTACCTTGTTGGCGATTACATTACACACTGTGCCTCCCGTCAGCACCAGATCTCGCCGAAACTCGGCCAAAGCCTTTTCTTTGCTCCTATCGAGCTGGAATTGCTAGACCGATTGTATCCGATCCCCATATATAGAGTCGAGATAAGCAAGGCTGGCGTTAACTGCGAGACCGGAGGGCCCTGATGACACACCGCCCGAAGCTCCGGACGAAACTCCGAAGTGTGGGGCCGTCAGCCCCGGAGCTGAAATTTTCTTAGCTCTTCCTTGCCTGGGCGATGATCGCATAACAGTCCGATGACGACGGGAGCGGGCACAAAATTCATGCATCCGGATCGACCGGATCTCCATGCGAGGCGGCGGGACCAGGGCAGCCACCACGTTGGAGCCAGGTGACGGAGCGAAATCAGAGCTGCCAAGCCGACAAGGTGCCCGGAACCGCGATAGGTAGCGCCAGGGTGGACAGCCGACCGCCGGATGATGTCCATCGGGTAGGGGCGGCCTTCACGTTTGCCGGTCGGATCTTGCTATCTCGAGGACACATTTGAAAAGTTGCGATAAGGGTTCTCGAAAAGCGATTCAGCGGCCAAGCATCTCACAATCCACAGCCTGGGGGTTGTTGTCCGATAAAGCTGGGTGGGAGGTCGCGCGGGGGTCAGCCCTCACCCCCACTGTCCGGGCCGTTGGTGGTGGTCTGGATGCACCTTTAAACCTCCAGAACCCGCTGCTACCCGGTGCTCACGATAACGACGGTGACACTACCGTTCGTGTCCCTATCTTGGGTTCGTCGACCCTAAGGGGGGACGACGGAAAGCTTGAGCGGATCTGTTCTGCCACTATTGAACCGAAAGCTGCAACTCAGGAAGCGAATCGACATTGCCAGTCCTTTCCAGGTTGTCATTCCGCAGCTGAAAGGGTTGCCGAGGCACCGCGAGCGTGGGCGGCTGTCTGCAAGTCATGGCAACATGCGGCGGCAGCAAGGAGGCCGCTACTGCGGTTGGTTGGTTGGCGTAAAAGGGACCGATCCGTGCCAGTACTGTACACTGCCGCCGGCACCGTGGCCGGCGATAGGTGACCGTACAGATGCCGGACGCGACTGGCAACATCCGGGAACGCACCAACCTGTCCCTCTTGCGAAAAGGGATACCACACGGCGAAGTGGGGGGTATGTTGCATCGAGATTGACGATATTGGATGGTGGGAGGAGGAGGGCTTGCTGTGTCATGATACAGATGGGCCGGTGAATTGGTCAATGCCACTACCGATAGAGTTCAGGGAGGAGTCGACGGCTTGTGATACCGAGTTCGATCTGTCTGTCTTCCAACGTTGCTGAGGAGCCGGTGCAGTCGCCAGCTTCAGCATTTGAAACCGTCAAGGTGCCCCCACGCCTCAAGATGTCCACCTTTGATGGATCGGGCGGCCTGAGATTGCCCTGCGCAGCTTAGCCCACCATCCATGCACGATCGAAATCTTGCTCGGGGCATGGACGGGATGACGCAACCCGCAGTAGATGGCGCGAGGCAGGGACCGACGGGCCCGAGCATGGTGCCTGGCTCGGAACGGCAAGTTGTTCGGCATGAGCATCTGCTCCCCGTTGGGAGTGCTTGCTCTTTCAAGTAGATGGATGGCGGGATCAATTCTGTGGATTCAGGTTGAACTGATATTCTAGAATGCAGCGTTCTTTCAACGGTCCTATAGTTAAGCGAAGCTGTCGCCGAGATATGACTTGGGTTTTCTGCTCCTGATCAAGGTGCCAAAAATGAAAAACTGACAGTTCCAAACTGGAAATGAATAAAGGACTTCAAGTTGACATTAAACCCTTGCCAGGCTAGCTTGGTAAGTTAGACCGGCTCGATGTCGGGCGGCTTATGGCGTGATGCCCAACAAGCTAGCGTCATCTGACGTTGTTTCTAAACTGGGTTTTCAACGGCTAGTCAACTCTTGTCCAAGGCGAAGGGCAAAGTACCGGTGGATATGCAGGAAAACGCAATACACGTGTACAGAGGAACACATAATTTTGGAGGAAAAAGGAAGCAAGAAGAATTTTCACCAGGTTCTGAAACCGGGCGACGGGAGGCTGACGGCTGTGGTGAGCACCTCATGGGCGCCCTGGGACTGCTAAAGCGACGCGACTGGCCGGGAACGTGCGAGATGTGATGGAGGAGAGATGCCCTTGGTGGCAGCGCCGGGCCCATGACCAGCATTTCTCGGATTTCGGGTGTGCAGGTAGGTGTGTGCAGTTGGATCGAAACCTTGCTTGCCCGTTTCTCCCAGCTGGTCAGGCAGGAGCTGCTCTGGCCGAGCTCTCCGATTGGCTCGAGACCGTGCACCCTGCCTGAGCCCTGAGGTGTGCCTGCATTTTTCCACGCCGTTGCGAACTCATCGAGGTTCCATTTGACAAAGGACAAGAGAGTCCAGCTTTTGTGTTTCACGGGGAAACCCGAAAGCAAGGAACACAAGAGCATTGCTTTTTTAGTGTGGCTTCTATCGCACATCTTCTTTGATTACCACCACATGTGAGATATCGCGATCATCTCGCAGCATTGCGCATCTGCCAGCCTGGGCCGCTGAAAATGCCATCATCTGGCCCGTGGATTTGTCACCGGACTGACCATGGGAGAGATCATCAGCCCGCGATCTCTGCCAACCCCGGTTTCACGCTGGCAATCGACGCTGAACAGGGGCCTGGATGAACAGGGAGCCAGGGACGGAGCCAGGGACAGGGCCAAGGACAGGGACACGCAGCCTGGGCACCCCACACTTTCTTCAAGCTGCCCCTCTCAGCCCCTCTTCCAGGGCTGCTGCAAAACCCTGCATGCCCTTTAGCTAATCAATGTGACAGATAGGATGGCGTGACCTACAAGAGGACTGCGATCCCTCTGCTCATGCACGCCTCTGCCGCTCCTTTCTCGTGTCCTCCAACAACGATTCCGAGAGTACGCAAACCGACGATCAACAACCCCTCCACGACAGAAACCACCACCACCGAGCCCTGACCCCACCGACCAGCAGGCACCTGCGTCCCTTGCACAGTCCCTCGCACGGAGGCCCCACTCTTGCAAGGTGCAACCGGGTGACCACACTTCACCGCACACCTCAAAGAGGTGAAAGACGATTGGCCGACCCCCGACTCGGATCTCCGTTCTCGGCTGCTTCCAGCCTTCCAGGGACCGTCCGTATCGGATTCTGGGGTCGACTGGATCGAGAAGGAAAGAGTCATCCAAGGCACAGAAACAAAATTGGGCCCATTTGCTTGCTCAGAGAATCACGAGATTTTTCCCCAATTGATTTCCTATATCATCAGCACCAGGCTGCCCGCCCGATGTGGGATTTTGCTCTTTTGGAACCAAGCGACGCAGCTCGGCAAACACGGCCCCTCTGTTACACGACGCTTTCACCATTCCTGTCGTGCATCCATCGCCTCTCGCTCTCTCGCCTGCCATCCCTCCTTTCAACGGCCCAATTGACCTGTCATCAACCCTCCTGGGCTTCAATTGTGTCTCGTCAAGCACCACAAACCTCACCTGGCCCGATTGCGACACCACGTCGTGGCCGTCGAGAACTCCGTTATCGAGAACGACACCAGACGCCTGACCAACCAGGGGTCTCACAGCGCTAACACCCCGCCGGCCCCTCTGCCGGATACACACTGCTTCCCAGCGGCAACCGAGTCGGCTCCTGTCGAACGAACGACCTTGTGGACTATTCTTGAGACAGCGACCCTTTTTTTCGATTGACCCCGGCCGCGGAGTTCAACTATCGACTGCAGCTGCAACACGACCACTAATCCCCACGACAAACCGACCGACCGGGCAGGAAAATCTCTTCTTGCATTGGGCATATTTGCCACCGCACGACAGGACGCAACTGCGGTTCGTCAGACCTGCAATTTTCTCAACCCTGCTTCCTTGGCTCGAGGAACGGATTGCGACCTCAAATAGGCGCCCATCCTGCTGGGTTTCGACGTCTGAAAGGCTTCAGTCATCCCATTTTTACCTCGACTTCGTCTTTGGCCGGATCGAAGTTGAAGCTCTCGAAGCTCCCGCGGGAAGCACTGTTTCCCCGCACCAACCCCTGTTTTCGACCCCTTGGGTCCCGGAATCAATCACAGAGTGGCCCCGATGCACCACCACCGCCGAAAGTCCGGCAACTCGTCCTCGACAGACGTCCGCAGGGCCGTGACCGCAACAGATCCCTCGTACAAGAAGCAGCACTCCTCCCGCCCAGCAACAATGACGAGGAAAACGACGCCCCAAAGCGCCCCGAAGCTGGGGAAGAACCCCCGCGACCGGGAGAAGGAGCTGGAGGACGAGCGATGGTGGGATGAGGAGAGGGAGAGCTTCCCGGAGTACTGGTATGTCGTCAACGGTCCCTCAACTCTCACAATTTCCTTCGGTCTCTGCCCCTACCCGCGCGAGACTTCCTTTTCCATCCACACGCATCATCACCTGACATGCGAGGTGATTGGTGTCACACCCACTCGCCCCAATGTTCAGAAACGAGGGGGGAGGACTTCGGCGATCTCGTCCAAGTCCCGGAGCAGCCACTGTTCCTGCATATGCCCGCTTTTGTTAGTTCCAAGGACCCCAGGCTGACAGCTCTTGTTTTTGCAGCATGATTTGCGGGAAGCAGTTCATGCCCGTGGACGACCAATCATTGTACTGCTCCGAAGAGTGAGTTTGACACGAGACCCCTTATCTCAGGCCTTGTTTTGCTGACTGCATCAAACCAGGTGTCGCATGCACGACCAAAACAGCTCGATCATCTCTACGGCTCCGAGCCGCTACACCAGCAGTCACCCGGCCACTCAGTACCCTTACTACTCGGCCCCGCCAGAACCCAGAGATATCATACCCCGCGCCTCGCCCTCGCGCCCTAGTCCCACGCACGTCTCCCCGCCCGTCACCCCCGCATCGGCGATATCAGCCCTCAGGTCGCTGTCGATCACGGCGACAAGTCCACCCACGTCGCCCGTGGGGACCTACCACTCGAGCATCTGGCCGTTCGGCAAGAGCGTGACCGCCACTAGCCCCGGCAACTCCTACAGCAAACCGACCACGAGTTTCTTTTCATCGACCTACGACGGGGCCTACTGCGGCGCCGGCAGCGATTACTACGGCACCAGCTCCGACAGACCGCTGCCGTCTCGCCGGCCGCCAGCGTACTCGAGGCCAAAGTCCATCGAGCTGGTGACGCCCATGCTGGGGCGGTAGCCTGCTTCCGCAAGGACACCCACCCCGCATTTTTCGGAGACGCTGGCTGCACCCGTCCATTTGGGTCCATGTCAAGTCATGTGAGGGGGCGTGTGTGGCCGGGTCGGGTGGCATCCCATCCGTTTCTCCTGCATGGCGCTCCCAAACAGGTCTCCGATCGTGGGGGACTTGTTGGGGCCGGCCTGCTCACGAGCGTGATGCAACTTTCCGCGTGGGGTGGGCGCTACGACGAGTCGACGACACGACACGACAACGTCCTGCGGCAATGCGGCACCCGACAGCTCTCGCCTCTCTTTTCCCCAACAAAGCTGTCGTCAGCCGACCGGGCGTTCCGCCGCCTCCGCACCTTTTCGTTTCGTTTATCGGTTACCCCACACGAATGGTCACCCTCTTCAGGGGGGCGGCGCGCTATCCCCCTGGGGTTTTCCTGATCGGTCCTGGAGCATGTTGCCATTTTCCGGGGTAGGCCAGGGGGGTTGGGCACGCCATTCTCGGTTCTTGAACGTTAGCGCGGGGTTTTCGGATGGTCCGTTGCCCCGAGCTGCCTCCTCGGGTTTGTCATCTTGGGTACTCGCTCTGTTTGTTTTGAAAATCTCCTTGCTTGTTTCAACATTTTTTCCTCATTTCAACATTACGGGTTAATCTCTCAAAAGTTTTTGGTTTTTTTTTCTCCTTAGCGGGCATGGCATGTTGTCAAGATTAGATGGGAAAAGCAAGCACAACTCTGCATTGGTTATCGGTTACGGTTGTCTTGGGATTTCTTGGCGCCACGTTTACCAGGGTCTGGTCGGAGGACGACACAACTCAATCTGTCATGGATATTGTTTTGGCTTGTCAGTCAAGGTGTCGAGAGAAACTCATGGATGTTATATATGGAAGTATATAACTGTTTTCGGATACTCATTGGGGTTGGAGTCGGCTGTTGATAACTATTGTCTTGGGTTTGAGTCACGGCATGTCCTTTGTGACACCTCGCTGCGAAGCCTAGCATTTCCTGTCATGATTTTCGGTCTACTCCGTACATTTGCGGACTTGAATGAGCATATTTCAAGCAGTTCTGCTTCTACTTCTGCGCCTTGGTTGCGTGTACCGGTATACCATTGGGCCGTTGTGAACGGAGACAATGCACAACTTTGGCATTCTGTGAATGCTTTGCTGTCAACACTCGACAGGTGGAGAATCGCGTCTGCTTGCCCGTTCCGCGGAACACAACCGGCGCCGACGATTGCCCGCCGCGGTCCACTGTGCGGGGCCGCCGGTTGGAGATCTGGGGTCGGAGAATGGGGCTGCGGATGGGGCAACTGTCAATGCCAACGCCGCGAAGTGGATATGGGACTTCTTGAAATGGGAATTTTTGTTGGCGAGAGCTGGATTTTGGAAAGGGGGGAGGTGGAGAGCTGAGAGAAAGATTTTTTTTTCTGGTTGTGACGGATACGATGCTGTCATCCCGAGGGAGGATGATGAGATTGCGGTTGAAAGGAGAAGGGGAGCCCAAAACGGAGGATTGGAGAGGTTTGTAGTTTCTGGGGGACTCAAGGCAAAGGGAAAGAAACAGATACAGAGCAGCTATCTCATGTCTTGTCAACTCCATAGTCCTCAGGCAGAGCTCAACAAGTCTGATCAATCAACTCCGATTCTATGCGCAGCTGCACAGTGACAGCCCCGGTGGTTGTCTTCCGCACTTACTTCTCCTCTGAGGTACGGCTACCCGAACTCGGCCGAACTCTCAATATCGGCCCGGCTTAAGGGTGGAGAACACTCGGCAGAGTCTTCCCATGCTGGCTAGACTTTTTCATCTCTTTGATGGAGACACTCATCGGATAAGGGGGCGCAAAAGACGGCGATCATCAGATGAGGGGTAAATGGGGGCATCATCTGAAGTTTGTCCCCAGTTCTCGGACGATAAAACGGCCAGCGGCACACAGTGCGTCAAGAAAAGCTCAGGATTCCATATCCATCTGTCAACCTCCCAAGGATTTGCTTTGCATTTCAGATTGAGTATGCAGGTCGTCGGCCGTCGACGTGGCCAGAGGCTTGAGAGGAGAATGCCGCTATGTAAAATGACGAAAGCCTTGGAATGCCACGGAATCCCGGCCAAGGAGACGGATAAACTTCTGTTACACCGGGGTAGACGTTGGGGACGGGACGGACCCTAACGTTAAAAAGATGTGTGCGGCCTTTTGCCGCGCCGATCGGCGCTTGATCGGCGCCGGTGAGGGCGAGACACCACCACCAGCAGCAGGTCAGGGTCCAAGGTGACGAGGGAATGCATGCAGGTGGCTGAATTTGACGAGACATACGCAATGTCTCATTCACTGCTCGCTGGTTGAGACATTTTCGTGACCTTTGTACAACCCTTAATCAGCGCAGGTGTTGGCTGGAAGGGGAGCTTGACTCAGGAGGTTGGGGAAATGTGGTGCTCTGAAGAAGCAGGATGACGAGACAACACCAGGAGAATCCCCTCATGTGTAACCACACTCATGCTACCACCACCACCAGGGACAGCCCAAACCATGACGACAGCGAGTAACACTCCAAGTCCCCGACGAAGCTGAGCGCTCACGCCTCCTTGCCACCCTCGGCAGTTGCACACATCAGGTTCGTTCAGGATGGGAGTCCTGAATGGAACTAGAAACACCAATGTGGCGATGAGAAAGAATACGAGATGTGAAAGCTCCTCAGGCGCTTCACGAAAACATGCTGTAAGGTGCTCCTAGTTGTACAATACATGACATGGACAGATGGACCATGTCTCTCGCCCAAAGCTTCAACCGCAAGATCCACGAACCTGGAACGCTGTAACTGAGCTCTCAAATAACCACAAGAAAAACGACACCACGTTAGGTAGAAAAGAGAGGCTACATCAGAAAGCAACATCAACCCATCCATTTTTCAACCCCTAAATACTCCATTCGTTGGCCCTCCCGCCAGGTACCAGCAGTAATCATTAAAGAATAGCACAGCCAAGATCCGTCGCATCGACATCAGCGAAAAGCTAGAAGAGGAAAAAAAAAAGGACCATCTAATGCGGCCTCGAGCTCGCCATCTCACCATACCGCCCGCGATGCTGCGTCGTGTCATACGCCTGCAGCACCCTCGTCTGCGACTCGTCGGCCTGCGAGAAGGCGTACCCGCGCTGCTTGCGCATGCGCTGCACCTGCCTGACCTTGCGGATGGCCTTTTGGAATTGCTCCATTCTAACAAGACACATGGAAATCAGCATCTCGTGTCGACATAGACAAAAAGGGGGATGAGAGGAGAGAAGAAAAGAAAACATACCTCGGCCGATAATCCTGGATATTATACTTCTGGATCTCCTGCACATGGTGATACGCCTCCGGCCGCCACAGCCGCTTGCTAAACTTCCACGCAAAGTCCCTCGCCAGACACAGGATCGCCAGCGTGGGGAGCTGCAGCCAGAACGACGGGCTGCTAAACAGCCGGGGGATGACGCCAAAGTACTCGGTGGAAATATGCAGCTTGGGCGCCACCAAGCCGTACACTGCGACAAACACGAGCCAGATGGCCATGCTTCCCGGGATGGCGATGACGTGGTACTTTGTCCAGTTGTTGGTGACGAGCGCGGCCTTGCCGAGGACCGTCAGCAGCACCGCGCCGTACATGGCCGTGCCCCAGACCCACTTGCCGGCGGGCACGCTGTCGTTTTGCGGGCCGTCGTTGATGTAGAAGAGGGAGCCGCCAATATAGAGAAGGATCGAGTGGTAGACGGCGTTGAGGATCCACGCGGTGAAGACGCGGATCCGGAAGAAGGTGTTGTTCTGGCCGAGCGAGTACAGCTGCGGGTAGCGGTCGAGCAGGCGGGCCGACACGAACTGGTCCAGGATGCCCAGGACCAGAGGGGGGAGGACAGTGTAGAAGACGTTGTAGAAGGAGAGCGTCCAGGACTCGTAGATGACCTCGCCGGAGAAGACGTTTTGGAAGACGTACTATTCTCGTTAGTGAGTTACTAGATGAGGGTCGGAGTCGAGATACGTACCCAGAACTGCGTGAGATAGAGCGTGATGTTCTTGTAGAAGGAAAACAAAATCGTCTTCGCCACGCGGTGGTAACTCCAAGCGCCGTGAACGAGAAGAAGCTTGCGCAGGAAGCGGAACTGGGCAATCGAGACGTCCGCACTGCGCGCGGCCTGGAGACCTTCCACGCCGCTGATGCCGATGCCGATGTGGGCGGCCTGAATCATCGAGACGTCGTTCGCTCCGTCGCCAATGGCGAGCAGGATCGACTGCTTCTGGTACTTCTTGACCAACTTCACCACCATGGCCTTCTGCAGCGGTGACACGCGGCAGCAGATGACAGCCTTGCACATGACGGCGAGGTCGAGGAAGAGCTTCTCCATGTCCTTCTCGAGCGCGTACGTCAGCGACTTGCCGTCAATGACGAGGGCCAGAGTGCCCATCTCGATGGTCATGTCGCCCTGGTTCCGGATAGCGTCGAGCTTCTTTTGCAGGTTGTCCCTCGTCGCCTCGGCATTCTCTTCGTTGACAATCAGAAGCATCATGTCCTCGCTGAGAAGCTTGCAACTCATGCCGATGTTGATGGCAGTCTCCTGCCTATCGCCCGTCAGGACCCAGACCTTGATACCGGCCTCCTGGAGAGTGTGGATCGTCTCGGGAACGCCATCCTGGAGCCTATCCTCGATGGCGGTAGCGCCGAGAAGGTAAAAGTCGTGCTCGAGAATCTCGGCGGCCTTGTCCAGCTCTTGGGCGCGGTTTCCGCCGACGGTCGTCTGCGCCTTGTCGTAGACCTGGTACCACTCCTGGAACTCGTGCTCGGGAATCTCGCGCATGGCCAAGCAGAGTGTCCGCAGACCCTCGGAAGCGTACTCTTCGAGATGGCGGAGGGTGACATCGACGTGCGGGTTGTTATCGTTCAAGCGCTCCAGGATGACCGTGTCTGCGCCCTTGCAGTAGCACCGGATCTTGCCGTCGGGGCAGCGGTAGATGGTTGACATCCGCTTCCGGGTCGAGTTGAATTCGCAGACTGCCAGGAGTTCGTACTCGAGGTGCTCGCCATTGACCTCGATGATGACAGCACGGGGCTTGCGGGCAAAGAACTTGTACCCGAGCTGCACAGCTCCCTCCACGAGTGCTCCCTCGTCGGGTGAAGCGGCCTGGTACTTGATATGGCCCGACTCGTCCTGCTCCGGAATCACGGTGTGGCAGATGGCCAGCAGAGAGAGGAAATGGTCGATGGCTTGGGCGGTGGCGTGACCCTTGAGGTTTTCCCTCAACTGCTTGAACTCGTGGATCCCAACCTCGACACCGTCCTCAATGGTCGGGACGCGATCCTCGGGCACAGTCTCGGCATACATGATGCCGGCGATCGAACACGCCTTGAACTCCATTTGGTTGCAGGTCAGGGTCCCCGTCTTGTCCGAGAAGACGTATTCGACCATGCCCAGCTCTTCCACCAAGCTCGAAGTGCGGCAGTTAGCCGGCGTATCGGTGGCTTCGTAGTAGATGTCCAGGTCGTCGTTGATCAGGATTCCATGCCAGTACTTGACAATTTCGAGTGTGACGAATAGCGAGATGGGGACCAGGGCGGAGAAGAGCACCCAGTACGTGACCATATCCTTGAAAAAGATGCGAACCACGGCCGAGGCACCATCGATGGTGTCCAGGGCGAGATACTGGAGCGAGTTTCCCGAAACGCTCCGCGTGACCAGGTCGCCAACGGTCGAGATGACGCTGAGCACCAGCAGCATGCCCACAAGCATCAAGACGAGCTTGTTGAGCTGCTTCTCAACCCTCGTCCGCTTGATGGGTGCGGCAGTCGCATTCCGCATCAGCTTGGTTTCGTGGCCAGTGAAGACGACAACACCGTGAATCCAGGGGGTGTTCCGCAGAGTGGCACCACGGAGAAGCAGCTGCTCCGGATTCAGGGGCAGCTCCTTCTCTCCCCCGCCAGCCTGCATGGTCAGGGTGGCTTCGTACGTGTACAGGCTGCTGTTGGGCTGCTCGGACCGGATCCGGCCCCCTAGGCGGCTAAGCTCGGTCGAGCTCACCATGGACGAGGTTTCAGGCAAAGCCTGCTTGATCTTGAGATTGGTCTCTCCATCCAAGTTGGCCGTCTCAATATAGCACAAACCCTCGGGCTCGGAACTCGCCAGGAGGACCAAGTCGGCGGGAAACGGTTCTTCGGACTCGACTCGGACGATGTCCCCGACCGCAACGTTGATCCACTTTGTCTCGGTGAAGGTAGAGCCGCGCAGAACTCGTGCTTTTGACATGTTGAGCGCCTTGTCGGCCTGCTTCCGGCGATAGTCCTCCACCATCTCCTTGCCGGCCGAGACCATGAGCACAACAATAAGCGGACCGATGGTGGTGTACTGGTTGGTGGGCGAGAGCCCCGGGATCTGCTGCAGGGCGGCCGTGAACAGGAAGAAGATGTTGGCGAATTTTGAGAACTGTTCGAAGAGGAATTTCGGGAGGAAGGTGACGACATTGTACTTTGCCGTGGATACGTGGTTGTCGACATACTTGTTGGCGGCGTTCGCGGGTGGGTTGTTGAGGTGGATGATGCGCGGCCCAAGGGTGGACGGGTCGGGCTTTGATCGCCCAAACCCAAACTTGAAGTTGCCCATGTCGAACTTCTTCTCCTTTGGCGGGGGTATCTCGGCGCTGTCTGTCCGAACAGCTCGCGGATCTGTCAGCGGGAGGTCCATCTCAGAGTATCCCTGACCCATCCCCAGCCTGTTTTTTACTCTTCCCAGAAAGCCGCCGCCCAGACTCAACACGCTATTTCGTTTCCTTGCGTTCCCGCGCGCGGACGATGCCGGGCCACCGCCGGCGACGGCACTCCCGTGCTGGTAATATGACCCGCCATCGTCTGGATAGTCGTCGAAGTCGTCGGCGTATCTCTGGTAGTTCCCCAGGTCGGATGTTTGGCTGTACTGCCGGTCGATCTCCGGGCCGTAGGGCCCTACCGGACGCGACGCGGAACTCGATGGCCCGGCAGGCGGTGGCCGTCCGGCGGGTTGTCTTGGTTGCCCGGAGCCGACAAAGTCATCGTAGGACACGGAGGGTCGCGATGGTGCGCCGTCCTGGTCGTAGGCGTAGGAGTTGAGGAGGTCATCGTCGGTCAGGGCCGATCGTTGCCCTGTGCTATATATGGGTTGTTCGTTGTCCAGGTCGAGGAGGAGGTCATTATTCTGGGAGGTTGCGGAGCCTCCGGGGGGCGGGCGGCCGGTCATGCCGGAGGGTGGTTCCGCTCAGGGCGAGTCTGTCGAGAAACGGTCGGAACGGGTGTCAAAGCATTGGGCAATGCCAGAAAGATGCGCACACTGAGAATGGGATGCCGAGACACTGTCGATGGTCGATTAGGAGCAGGGAGACGTTGGGTCTGGCAGAGAAATGCCGACGGGGCGCTGTCGTGTTTGATGCGAGCACAGCCTCCTTTCTGCAAAAGGATTGCGAATTGGGACCACCCTGGGCACCAGCGCGGGTCCTCAGCCGCAACCCTTGCAGGTACCTGGAAGTGAAGGGCGAGTTGCTGTTTAATAAACCGACTCAACAACACCAAAATCAAAAGATGCTGAAGAGGCGCGATTCTGAACGTGCAGCTCGTCAGCAGAGACCGTGTCTCGCAATCTCGAAAACTGATAGAGGGATGTTGATGCGAGACTACTCACTACCTTACTGTGTAAAGTCGATGCAAAGGAAGGATCCCGGCCGCAGCCTGCATTGTGGAGTTCTGTGCGATTGGCCGGCGAGTCACGGCAGCGCCCCACTCCTAAAAGCGTTGCAAAGCGTTGCTTCTGAAGAAGTGTTTCGGACGGCTTTTTGGCCAATCAGCGGACTGCTGCCGCGCAAGTGGGGCTGTTACAGGGGAGTCAACGCTTACGTTTAGCCACAGGGAGCATTGCCTCGTTCACGTCTAACAACGCCAGCCACCTCTCATGATCTCACCTCACAGCGACCATTCACGACTCATCGGCCACAATTCACAGTCAACGTCTGACTGCGATACAGCATTCGCCAACTGATCCAGAAACAGAAACAACAGAAAGGATGGTGTGCGCCAAGTGCCAGAAGCTCAACAAGACGACCCTCGCCACTCCGGGGGTCAAGAAGAAGACCGAGATGTACTACGGCTCTCCGGCGTCTTCATCATCATCGGAGCCCAAGAAGTCGGCAACCTTGGGGCAGACGGGTATCTCAAAGGTGTGCACCTCAATGCTTGACATATCTGAGGAGCCTTTCACTAACCGCTTCCAGAGCAAACTGCTATCAAAAGCCGCCAAGAACCCCTACGCACAATACTCAAGCGCCTGCACACGCTGCAAGACCAAGATCTCGCAGGGACACACATACTGCAACCAGTGCGCCTACCGGGCAGATGGTGAGTTCTCCGCTCAAGGAGTTTCATGACTACTAGCTAACCCGACACACAGCATGCCACATCTGCGGCAAGCCGAACAAGGCAAAATCCGCTGTGCCGACTGTCGACGGCCAGAAGCGCACTTTCAAGTGAGGCGTGAAAAACGACCTTGGAAAGTTTTAGGAAGTCAGAGCGTCGGCTCTTGATGAAACACCTCACCACGCCGACACAGAGACGGCGCGCCGCCACAAGGCAATCAGCGACAGCCACCCTCTCGGTTGGAGATAACGCTGCATGACGGATAGTTCCTGGGGAGTGTCGAAGGTGTGTTATATTCTTGGATCTTCTGTTCCTGTGATGTACTAAGATGGGAAGGCACTTAGAAGCCAGGGCACCAGCTGAGATGGGGCCTCGGCGTTTGCAACGAGCCTTGGGGATATGATACATGGATGTCAAGATGCATGACGCCGGTCTGGGTGGGATCAAAACCCCTCTCAAAGACGGCTTTCAGCTGCCCGTCTGGACATCCGTTGTTGGTTGGGGAAGTATAATACCATTCCTTGCTGGCAGTTCCAGTCGGCTTGCGCCAGAGTACTAAGCTCAGGCTAAGAATAACCATCTCAGTCGACCCAAGCTAATAAAGCAATGCCATTGTCAAACAATAAACTCCAGTCAAACCAGCGCCGCCCTCCCATGTCAGATCGACGCCTTCAGTGGCTTGTCCTTCAAGATTCCCTCCAGGAACTCGCCGATGTGCTTGTTCGTCTCGGCAGGCGTCTCCCACAACGCCCAGTGGGTTGCCTCGACCGTCCTGGTGACAAGCTGGTCAACCGACTTGTCCATGCCAGCCGACATAGCGGGCGGCAGTGCCGTGTCCTTGGTCGCAACGACCATCAGCGTCGGCACCGTGACCCTAGTCTTGCCCAGCTCCAGCAGCTTCCTCTCCTCATCAAAGTTGATCCTGGACGTCTTGTACCAGCTCAGCGGGCCCCTCATCCCGTTCTTGGCATACTCATCCGCATAATAATCCAGCTCCTCCGAACTCACCAGCGGACTCCCCGCAATCCTGTCCACCTCCAACAACTCCTTCCTCAGACCCCCATTCACGTCAAACACCACCTTCCCATCGTCCCGCTTCGCGCCGTACATGACAGCCAAAAATGCCCTGATCTTCTCCCTCCCCACCACCGCCTCATCCACCTCCGTCCCCTCAAACTGCGCCTGATACCCCCAAAACGGCATCCTTTTCACCAGCTCCTTCCGCGACACATACGCCTCACTCGGCGCCCAAAACGGCGTGCAAACGCTGAACACACACCTCAACCGCTCCGGATACCACAACGCAAACCGCCACACCACCGCTCCGCCCCAGTCATGCCCGCCCAGCACGATCCGCTGGCCCTCCTGCTCCGTGCCCTGTTGCACATGGTCGACGATCGCAACCAAATCGTCGACGACAGACTTGAACGAGTACGCCTTTAGATCCGGGGGCGCGTCGCTGCGGCCGAAGCCGACCAGGTCCGGGACGATGACGCGCAGGCCGAGGGAGAGGAGGTAAGGGACTTGGTAGCGCCAGCCGAAGGAGAGGTCCGGGAAGCCGTGGACTAGGAGGGCTGTGGCGACGACGGATTTGGTGGCGGACGGTTCGGCGAGGAGGTAGTGGTAGGTCTTGTTGTGGGGGGAGTTGGGGATGGTGTAGGTGTGGTGTTGGACGCGGGGGTCGGTGGGGGTGAGTTTGTCGACTTTGGGGGAGGCCATGGTTGTTGATTTGTGGTGTGGGTGCTTGGGGTGATGGACGGTGTTGCAGATGGGCTTGGAATGTGTGTTGGATGAACTTGAAGACGGATGCTGTGAAGTTGTGGAAGCTTGGGATATGGGAGAAACTTGAAGTGGGAGGAGGTGTAAGTGACGGGGAGAAAGGCAGTGGGAGTGCCTCACCTTGCCTCGGAAAGTGCCCGTCAAGTTCAGCTTCCGGTTGAAGCTGAAACTTGAGAAGGAGCCGTTCAACGGTTTTATAAGCTCCCACTACCGTGACTTCTTGGGTTCGGCAGAGCTACCTCGAAGAGGAAGGAATGTGCTGAAAGCTCCCCGCAGCTTGACGAGTGCCGCGGCCCCATGTAACACTGCGTCATGGCCCCCACTTACTTCCCGAGGTTCTTTTGATGCCGCCAAGGGGGGAGTTTCTGCAAGTCTCCGAGCCGTCCGAGCACGCCGGCGAGCTCGGGGAGGAATGAGAGCCGAGACAGAGCCCGCACGGCGGCCGGCCGCATGCAATTCATCCCTATAAGTCGTTGGGTTGCTGTGGTCTTGGCGAGGATTCTCCCCCTCCCATCGACCACGATCGAGGACCAGACGCCGTATCACCGCAGCTCCAACATGCACAGCTGGCCATCCCCATTGGGTCAGCATACAGCTATGATATTACAGTGCTATTTCCCTACTAGGTACATCATGCACCCGGCTCTGTCGGAGGCAGTTAGTCCTCCCACAGCACGGGGCGGTGATGGCTCTGTGGCAGTAATTTTTGATTACTGGGCAAGCCCGCGGCCACGGCATCGGAGTGCCGCGCATGTCCGCCTCCGCCGCGAACACCCCGGAGTCTTGATTCCCGCTCACTCCGAATCCCGCTCCGCTCCGTCTCCGCTTACCTCGGACCCATGGCTCTTCTCGGAGGAAACTCCGATTGAGCCCCCTTCAGTCCTTGAAGGCACGACACCCCCAAAAACAAGGTGTGTACACCTCGGTGTGGTATAAGCTGACGCGGTCCAGGACTCGACACTTACAACCATGATAGGCATCGCGGAACAAACGCCATCGGGGTAAGAGGAGGTAATACCCCAGGTTAGTAGATGACAACGTCCTCCTCGTCCTGCATTATCTCGTCTCCGTTCTCCTCGTGATCTTTGTCGTGGTGTGTATTCCGCGCCTTCGACGGTGCGGGTGCCGCAGCATCCGGGTTAGCATCGTGCGGCGGAGGTTTGGGCTCACCAACCGTGGCTTCTTTTGGCCCCGAGTCTGGCACAGGTGCAGGCTCCAGCTCCGGTTCCGGCTCTCGCTCCTGCGCCGGAACCGGCTCTGGTTCCGCCTCGGGTTGCTGCTCCGGCTGCTGCTTCGGTGGGCGAGGTGGAGGGGACGGAGACCGCGGCGGTGGCGTAACGCCCAATGCCCTAAGGCGCTGCTCCTTGCGCTCTCTGAAGTCGCGCCTTTCTCGGTCAATCCTCTCCTCGGCCGCGCGTACTTGGTCGCTAATGATATCCTCTTGCTCCCTGGTGAGCTGCCATGGAAGGTAGTACTACCCAGATCTGTCAGCAGAGGTGCACAGCCTGGAAGGGTTCCGTATGCTTACAAGCTTTGGCTCGGCTTTCGTCTGCAAACTATGTGCCTTCGCCAGCATGCTCGAGTGTCGGGTCCGCATCTGCACCGTGACACATCAGCCAACCGAATGCGCAACAGCGAAAGGGCGTAATGACATACCACCTGCTCGTCGATTTTGACCTGCTCAATCTCGCGTGTCCTTCTCAGTCTCTCCAGTTTCTCGGCCCTGCGCTTCTCGTCCTCAGCACGCCGCTGCTGCGCCTTCTCGTGCTGCCGCCGCTCAATCTCGAGCCTCTTTTGCTGCTGTGCCCCTGAAGTGGTCCGGCTCAGCGCGCTGACCAGGCCTCCGAACAGTCGTTGTCCCCGCTTCTTCTCTTCTATGCTGATGCTTCGCCGGCCTGGGGGTCCGCTCGTAGCGGATGGCCTCCGTGCGTCTGACGCCCGCCGAGATTCTGGCTCCGGTTCTGTTCGGTGTGTTTCCGTCGTGGGAGGCTGCTCTGCCGGCGCATCGGCATGCTCTCTTTCTTTTGGCGTAGCGTTATCACCAATCTCCTTGGTTTCGGTATGAGCGCCATCGGTTGTAGTCGCATTCCCATCCTCGTCTCCGAGCTTCATGCGCTTCCCGGCAACGTCGTCCTCGGGGGGCTCCGTTGAAGCCTTGCGCTTACTTGACGCATGATCTTCTGATTCGGCCATCTTGTGCTCGAGATAAATCGCGGCGTGAACGGGCGTCAACGGCCGCTGTGCAGATTAAGGTCGGTTGCGTGGATGCTCCAAGCTCGAGGTTGGCGGGGTGTCGAAGCGCGATCCGTCCAAGAGCTGCGATAACCGAGCGCGCGTCGCTCTTCAACTCTTGTCGGCCAGGGATATTAGGAAATGTCTGTATATAGGAATGGCGCCACCTTACGGCAAGCTGATTGTCGTCCTTGCCGTAGAATAGTTGACGAACGATGAACAATTGCGGTCCACTTCGTTGATGATCGTGCAACGAAGGCCCTCGAGCCTCGAAAGGACGATAGCGATGAGATCCAGCTTTAACCCTAACCCCTCCCGCAGCCTAGCGTAATATGCTGGAAATTACTAGAATTACGCCACAACTTGCCGAGGCTTTGTGATCGTGCCTGTGACGTCGTTACAGATAATTTCAGTCGCGTGTAAATCCGCCTCTCACACCTCGACCGCGACGACCTCCACCACAACCAAGCAGCCCAACGAACTTCGAAGCTCTAGGGACACGGCGAACAACTGCCCTCGTTCTTTCTCGACGATCCCATCCTCTCGCTTCAGAACCCACCACCATGTCCCGCCATCATCCGTACGTCTCTCCTCTCCCACCTCTCCCCGTTCAAGAACTAACTAACTCCCGCCCAGCGACCTAGTAATGTGCCGCAAACAGCCCGGCATCGCCATCGGCCGGCTCTGCGACAAGTGCGACGGCAAGTGCCCCGTGTGCGATTCCTACGTGCGGCCCACGACGCTCGTGCGCATCTGCGACGAGTGCAGCTTCGGCAACTACCAGAACAAGTGCGTCGTGTGCGGCGGCGAAGGGATTTCGGACGCCTTCTACTGCTTCGAGTGCACGCGCCTCGAGAAGGACCGGGATGGGTGTCCCAAGATTATTAATCTGGGTAGTTCCAGGACGGATGTAAGTTCCTTCTGGCTGGGTCATTTCTAGGATAAGTGCTGACGGTTTTGATTGCAGCTATTCTACCAAAAGAAAACGAATCGGACAGGGTTCTAGTGACGGTGTAGCCCGGGTCTGGGCGGTTCTCTTTTCGAGATGTTGGTTGGGAGGCATGTCTGTCTTGGGGTTCAGGGGCCATCTGGGTTGGACGGCGTTGAGGAGTCCGGGAGTTCTGTCTAGAGGAAAATGTCATTATATCCCACAGCCAGGCGCTCGGTAGCGTTCATCTACCACTTTATAGTATTATCTGCGTGGTATCTTATGGGTTAAACTAATACAGGTCGTCTCGTACATGCTACAAAGGAAAGAAGAACCAAACGGTCCAGCGCGATGCAACATAGTCATACAAAGGAAAACTCCCATCTCTCCACACATATTCAAACTCTTCACCTCGGCCAGCTTGCTTAGATATAGCTGACCTTGGTGCCCATACCAGCCGTGGCCTTAACTTTGCCCCAGCTGACTCCCAATATCCGCGCGATCCTCTCACGGATCCGCTTCCGGCTCAGCACCAGAAGCAGCCCGATGATGAACGCCAGCACCCGCAGCAACACATAGGGATTCGTCCGA
Source organism: Chaetomiaceae sp. PF1801 (assembly GCA_023628475.1). Classification (NCBI taxonomy): domain Eukaryota; kingdom Fungi; phylum Ascomycota; class Sordariomycetes; order Sordariales; family Chaetomiaceae; species Chaetomiaceae sp. PF1801. Next base: position 64,429 of record JAMAKQ010000052.1, read on the forward strand.
AAAGCGCTCGCGATCTCGTCCACTAGCATCCGCAGGTTATCCAACACCATGCTTGCCCGCGACATCAGCGTCGGCGCCGCAACCGCCTTACTCCCGGCACCCGCCCCTCGTTTCGGCACCCGCCCCCTCTGCCTCGCCAACCCTCCACTCGTGCCCGACGACTGGCTCCCAGGTAATCGACTCCTCGACTTCCCACCAGCAGCCTGTGGCGGCGGCGTAGGCGTCCTCTCGACACCAAAATCCCCCTCCGTCGCCTTCGCAGCCCTCGCCCTCTCCCTCCGTTCCCTCTCCTCAGCCTCCCTCTTCACCCGTTCCTCCTCCAACCTCCTCCTCTCCCGCGCCTCATTCTCCGCCCTCAACCTCCGCGCCTCCTCAATATCCCTCCGAATCGCCTCCTCCCGTTTCAGTCGTTCCTCCTCCTCCCGCCGCTCCGCGGCAAGCTGCTCCTCGCGCAGGCTGTCAAGCGCCTGCAGGAACGCCTCGCGGCGCTCGTCGTCGAGGACCGGGCTGACGCTGATGAACTCGTGCGCGTACTCCCACTCGTTGTTGCGCGGGAGCACGTGCAGGGTGTATAACTCGAGGATCTTGACGCGCGCGTGCAGGTCGCGCGGGGTGTCGGCGCCGCTGGGGGCGGTGGGGCGGTGCGGACGGCTTCCGCCTCCTCCCGGGGCTGGGGAGCTGAAGCGTCGTGGGGAGGACTCGGTGAAGCGGTCGGGGGAGATGTTGTTGAGGTTGGGGGTGCGGGCGGCGGCGAGGTAGTTCTCGAGGCGTTTTTGGTTGGGTATTTGGGTTTTGGCGTGCGCGAGGAGGAGGGTCGCTCTGTTGAGGAAAGTGATGTTAGCGGAACTGGTTGGGTATGGTTGAGGTGAGTAGATGGACCTACAGGTTAATGACCACCTCCGCGTCCACATCCCCCTCGACGCCGTGGTATCCGTTGCGGACGACCTCCTCCCAGACCTCTCCCTCGCGGACCTTGTGGCAGATGGCCCTCCACTCCTGCGTCCCGAACGCCTCCTTACCGTCGTCCGGGTCGAGCTCGACAATCGCATTCAGGACGGTCAAGTACAGGCTCCAGACCTTGATCTTTGATGATCGGGAAGCATGGACAACCGGCGCCGGCTCGACTGGTGCGTTTGGGTCGTCAGACTGGGGCGGAGTCACTAGCGGCAGAACCGTCGACAGCGCCTCGGGCAAGCGACGCGTGAGGAAGAGGGTCGACGCCTGACGGTACGTCTTGGAGATGTGGGATGCGACAGCGTTGCGGCCCGAGGGGGCTGGGGACGACAGCGACGAGATGGACGCCGACAGGCCGCGCGCCTGCGACAGGCTGTCCGCCGCCGTGTACAGTTTGCGATTTGAGGCCATGATGGGACGTTTTGACAAGCCGGGCGGAGTGCGTCTGTCGTCGAGCCGGGTTAGGCCGATCGAGTCCGGGTCGTCGTCGGGTGACAGGCGAGGACCGCGATCAAAACACACGACTATGGAGGCATGCGCTTTGGCGTCATATCATCGCGTCGCCAGACTTAGGGGAGACGGCGCTCAGAGAGACGTGGTGGGACGCGATAAGGTTTATCGACGGCAACGGGAAGCGGTTCAAGTCCAAAGTTCAAATTCCAAGCGGAGACCACCACAACATGTGCCTTTGTGAGGTTGCCATGCCGCAAATTGCTCCGTTTTGAGCCTCGGCTAGTCTGGGGAATGCCGACCGAGCCAAGCATTGTCGTGTGGGGTGGTTGGTGTTAGTGATTAACCTTTTTGACTGACGAAAATGCGCTTGCTTGGCTGGTTTCAGCTAACAGATGTCTGTCAACCTTCAGACAATGCCCAGCTTCGAGCACATGCGATGATACCGCAGTGCCAGGCTTGCATAAACTCAATTACGGAGGTAGAACCGTCGAATAGTTAGCTTTGATCAACTTGCAATACTGGGCGAGTCACACGACTTTAGTTTGATCACTTCGGGGGTATGTTAGGTAGTAAGGTGTTCAGGATGTTTGCTATGAGGGTTAGGGTTCCATATCAACGGATTCGACTTGAAAGCTTTGTAAGTTTGTCTGAACAGGCTCGAGACAGGTTTATCATCGAACGCAAGTCTGGTGTATATAGCGAGAAAGATCCCAACCCTCTGAGCCGTCGCCGGTCTCCGTTGCTCTTCATAGCCAAGGCCCGTCTGGAGACTGGGGGCCGGACTCGGAGTGCACCGTTCCTGGAGTCCTCTCCGAGGCAACCTTGCCCGGTGAGCCTCGGTGAGCGGCTCAGGGGCAGGCAACATGAAGCGAGGTTCCGGTCGTCGTGAACTAGAGCTTGAGCCGGCAGGTTGAAGAACGCAATCTAACTTTATTCCGAGCCCTTTTCCAATCCAGATGACGCCCTAGCACAGACATCTCACATGCAAACCAAACATCTCTCCCATATCCCTCCATCTCCGAGCCTCCTGACAAGCTTACTGCAACATCGAGTCCAAGCTCTCCCCCAACTTCTCCTCAATCCCCACAATCCACCTCCTATTCTCCCTCTCCACCACCTCATCATCATCATCCTGCAGCTCGCTAATGTACGGCAGCATCTCCGGCAGCGCCTGCAGCCACTCCTCGCCCAATCTATCCGTCAGCGCCTGCTGGCACTTGACCACCGCCAGCCGGACCGCCGCCTGTCCGTTCCGCAAGTGCTTCAGCAGAGCCCCGTTAAGCTCCTTGTGGTGCTCCTGCGAGTCGGCCGCGGCCGCGAGCTCGACGACGGCGGGTATCAGCTCCTCGGTCGCGTCCACGGCACTTGCGCGGAGGAACTGCTCCACCAGCACGGGCGCAACGGCCCCGAAGTGCGCCGGCGCCTGCCAGAAGCCGTCCTGGTCGTGCTCGAAGCACTTTGCGAGCGTGCGCAGCACGCGCTTCCAGAGCTGCTTCTCGCTCGCGTCCTTCAAATCCGCCGATGAGAGGACCTTGACGGCGCTGTCGACGATGTATGACGCGTAGCTGGTGACGATGGACTTGAGGTTGCCGAAGAAAGTGTCCAGGAAGCCGTAGACGGCGAACAGGCGGAGCGTCCGGCCCGAGGCGTCGTTCTTGGGGAGGCCCGTCGACGCCCACTCCATGAGCTTGGAGAAGATGGGCCGGAAGGCCGCGTCGTTGAGCTTGTAGATCATCTTGAGCGCGTCGTCGCTGACCTTGGTCTCGATCTCGTCCAGCTCGGACGGGGTAATTGCCGCCTTGACCTGCCCGGAGACGACCGTTCTCCTCAGGTCCATGGAATTGAGGAAGATAGTCGAGAGCGTGGCCACGTTCTTGGCAACAACCGCCTTGGAGTGCTTGTCCAGGGCCATGCCCAGGATCTGGAGATACTCGACGACAGCCTATTTCAGAGGGTTAGCCCGTTTCTGACGTTCGGGGATTATGGATACGTACCGAGAAGCCATGATCGGCGGCCGAGGCCCAGTTCTGGTTGAGAGCATTGTACAACACTTTGGGATCAACCAGCTTGGCCAAGAACTGAAGACAGTGCGACCGGTTGCTGCTCGACTCGTCATCCAGCTGCGCGGCCGCCGACGCGTTCGAGCAGACCAGCAGCCTGTCGAGGTATGTACCAGTGATCATGTAGGGGATGTGCTGAGCCAGGGCCGCCATGAAAGCATACGCGGCATTGTGCAGCTCCGCGTTGAGCTCCTCGCCCTCCAAGCTCTGTTCCAAGTAGGCAAGCGCCTTGGGGATCGCGACCGGAAGGACGGGGACGATACCATCCTGCAACACGTCGACAAGTGAAGCGAGGCACAGCAATGCCATGACCCGGAGAGTCTGAGATGACTGTCCAAGGCAGTGGTCGCCCGCGATGGTCGCAGCCGCAGCAGCGACTGCGTCGAGGTCCTTCTTGCCATACTTCTCCGAGATCTTGTCGACACACGTCACCGCCGTGTGCTTGTAGCTCATGTCGTCCGATTCCCGAATGACAGCAGTCAGCTGTGGCAGGAAAGCCAGCAGCGCCTCCCTGGACTTCGCATCCGTGGTGCTCTCGCTGTCAACCCGAAGCTCAAGCGCCCGCAGCACCTTCTGCCGCAGCCCGACGTTCGGCCGGTCGAGCAAGGCCTCCACGCTCTTGATGAACTCGGCGATCGAGAGCAGGTTGAGGAGGTTGGAGAGCGCATCGCCACAGCGGCCGTAGAGAACCTTCTTGCCCTTGACCGTAGCGGCCAGAGTCAGGATACTCTCGAGAAGCGTGGCGTAGAGGTCGCGGATCTTGCCCGTTTCCATGTCATCCCGCTCCGCCAACTGCGTGATCTCTCGCTTCAGCCGCCTGTTCGCAAGCAGATGCGGCAGCAGATTCAGTTGCTTCGTGGCAACCTTCTGAGCATCGTGCTCGCCAACTCCGTCACCACCAAGCAGCGTGCTCGACAAAGCGGGCTTCGGCTTGAAGATGTCGCTGATCAAGTCCAGGAGCTTGATGAGGGTCTGTAACTGGGTCTCCACGGAGAAAGAACTCATCATCTGCGTCGTGAACGAGATCATGTTGTCCGTTGCCGCGTATCGGTCGACAAACATGGCAAGGACAGCGAAAAGGAAGTCGTCAGGCCCGAGGTTCTGGACCAGCGAGATGAACAGGTCATGCTTGCGATGCGACGGGATGTGCTCGTAGGCCGTTACGAAGCTGGCAAGGAGATCCTTGGTGCTGGCAACCACGTTTCGGCCTCTCCTCCGAAACGTGTCGATCAGCGGGGGAATGACCTCTTTGATGGTTTGGTTCACGACGTGGGCAGAGTAGTCGTCAGCCTGCTTTAGTACTGAGCTGCCCATGAATGTGAAGATGGGCATGACACTCTGCAGCACCACATCCGGAGCCGTCCGCGCCAGGCTGGCCACCAAAAGGAGTGCTGAATTGATGACGGCAGGGCTCGAAGACTTCTGGATGCAGGTGGCCAGGATGTCTCCGTGGCCGACAGACGCGTCAATCGACAGGTCCTTGTTGTCCTTGAAAGCCGGCATCATCGCGAGCAGACTGCTCAGCACTAGGTTCTGGAGGTAGCCCAATTCGGATCCAATGAGTGTGCCGAGCTGGTGAAGATCCGATAGCGTGGTGAAGAGACTCGGCAGCAGTTCAGGGTGATTCGCCGGGTTGGATTCTTGCACCAGCTCGAGAACGAAGGTGGTCTTGTTCAGCGCTGCCTTCAGCTCTGGGCTGCTCTGCAAGGCCAGGCTGCGACTCTGTTCTGTGCTGCTGACCCGTCTCCGCTTGTTGGCAGGCTTCTCAGTCGCAAGCTTGACTTCATCCTGCAGCGAGTCGATAAAGTCGAGCAGGATATCGGTCGTCAGGTCCACCTTTCGGAGAAGCTCCACGGCCTCTGCCACAGCGGAGCTCTGCTCAGCGGGCGGTCGACTTTGTGTGATGGCGAACATTGACCGGGCTGTAGAGAACTTGATGTCCGACTTCATCGACGGCCAGATCTTGATGATGCGGCCAAATATCGCCTGTACAAGCTTGGGTCTAACAGCCATGTCGGGACTGTTGATCAACTGGAAGAATGTCTCGAGACCTGGAGCATGATTCGCAATGACCACGTCCACAACCGCTTCATCCATGAGGCCTTCGTCGACCGATTCCCGTGCAGCTAGCTCGGTCGCCTCCTCGCGGCTAAGAGCAGCCCACCAGCGGAGAAGCGGCAACAAAAGATCTGTCCGCGACGTGCCCGAGATGCTGCGTATTTGGTTGAGAGACTGAAGCAAGCGAAGCTTGACGGTCAGCAACGGCGTCTCCGTGACATGGCCGCACAGGAACTTCAAGATGGAGAGTCGTGTCGCGTGAGAAAGATGGCGCTTCTCACTATCCTTCCCGGAAGACCCCTTGGAGCTCTCGAGGGCACTGACGAGGGCAGCGATGATATGGTCTTCGTGAAGCACAGCCTCCTCCAGGCATGGAATGAAAACCGACTGGACGAGGGACTTAAGGGCGTCGCGGTCGAGCGTGTGCGGAATACCTGCCTTGCCATACAGGTCCTTGGCGGCCCAAACCTGTCGCGACCCCGACGACTCTTTAAGAAGAGAACCCAAAACGGCAACGAGGTCAGCCGCAGCACGGCGAACCTTCTTTGCGGGATCGCTCAGCGCAACAGCGCAGTAAGGGAGGATAACCTGGAAATCTTTGCCGGCACAATCGCTCTCCTTCAGCCGAGACTTGACACGGTCAAGAGCAGCCACCTTGGCCAGCGTGGGAAAAGGTCCACACCAGACTCGCAGGTAGAAGCTGAAGTAGAACGAATTGCTCGGTGCGTGCGGCCGGCTCAAGACTGGGATGGCGTCGAACTTCTCGAGGTCGCTCTCCGTAGCTGCCGCAGACAGGAATACTGTGCAGAGGTCCTGGAACAGGCTCTCCGGTGCTTGTGACAGGCAAGAAGCTGTTGCCGGCTCAAGCTTGCCCAACTCTTGGAAGGTTGAGTCCAAGCTGGGCTGCTTCTCAGCGACCCCCGTCGCCTGCTCAACCTCCATGTCCTCCGGGCTCTGCTCAATGGCGAGTTTCGGGCGGATCGCGGCTCCGAGCTTCAGTTCGAGTTCTTCAATGTTGAAGTCAATCTCTGCGAGGGCGGCCCTGATGGCATCGCCCGCATCTCCTCCAGCTTGCGACAAGGCGACCAGGGATGAACCGAGCTCTTTGCGGATGCGGCCGTCCTCGTCAACCTCATCACTGACCTTGTGCGCGGCCAGAAGCATGGCTTTATAGGCAACCTTGATCTGTTTTTCCTGCAGCAGGTTGGCCAGGAGAAGGGAGTTGACAATCGGAAGGCTCCGAATATCGCCTTTCTTGGACAACCTGTCAATGAAGGCAAGCGCCAACCCGTTTGCCAGCTTGTCGACTCTGTGCTCCCGGCCAATTTCGGTCAAAGTCGGGACCAGGTTCTGGACCTTGATGAGGGCCTTGGCAACACGGCTGGAAACCTGCTTCGCCGACCGATGCTGAGCGAGGATGCAGAGACAGACGAGGCCCGGGCGGTACGTATCGACAGTCCAACCGTGAACGAGCTGGTCCATGAAGGCGGCAAGGGCACCGTCGTTCAGGCTACCCTTCGCGGCCAAGATTGTGACAATCATGTAGCTTGCAATCTGAATCCCCGGAACTTCCTTCAGCACCAAGGCTTCGCTGAGAACCGGCCCAATCTGCTGGAGAAGGGCATTGTCGTTCTCCAGTTGGATGCTCCGCCTGCCGGACCGCATCTTGTCGAGCATCCCATTGACAGCCTCCGCCATGACGCCACCCCAGAACGACACCAGACCTGGATACTCCTGTTTCGCCTGGCATGACTGGAGGGTGTACTGAGAGATGGTAGAGAGAAATTCGGGTCGGTTCGTTGCCTGCTGGACAATTGCGGCTCTGGGCGGGGCCGTCAAGGACCGGATGTAGGGATCCAAAAATCTGTACTCCAGAGGTATCTTGGCTGGTAGGATGGAAAGGAGTGTCACAAACGCCGGGATGGTGTGGTACGGCAGGAATGTGGTGATGAGGGCTGCTGTGTTGAACTCGTGGATCCTGGCGCCGGGTCAGTTCTGTGGCAGTTATGTGGGAGCGCAAAGCTTACCGAAACCTCCGTATCAACCATTCAATAGCCTTGATCGCAGGCATGAGGCGCAACCGGCTGCCGACAAGGTGCAGGAACGAATCGACGCGCTTGTCCAAAGCCGCATTCTCGGCGGCGGTCATCTGGATCCTGTCGGCTTCCTGGCTCTGCTCGCTGAACAGCGTAGTCGCATAGTGCGCGAACCGGGTATCCAGGTGGCAGAGCTCCTCGAATCCCTCGTGACATATTTGGTAGATCTCGGCGAAGGTCTGGCCGGCGGCGACTCGGGGCTCCCAGATCAGGGACTTGGAGTGGGTGGCCTTGAGGGCCTTGGCGTTCAAGCTGGTGCGCGAGTTGGCTGCGATCTGCGCCAACTGCGCGGCCAAAGATGTCGCCATCTTGAGGGGGTGTCGTTCTCGGAACGTCTCTTCTTTGGTCTCGTCTCTCGTTTGCGACAGAGGGAGCACAGTGACGGCGTTGACAGTGAAGGGTTGGCAGGGAGATAGTGCGGGTTCTGGCTGCCAATTGACGTTGTATGAGCCGGTATCCCGCCAGGAAGCGTCTGGGCCTGGCGCCGTAAAGCGCGGTTGGAGAATGGCCTGAAGATGAAGACGCTTCCCGCTGTCCACGCTCCGAGGTTGAGTTTGAACGGCGGTTCCTTCAACAGCTTCAAGTCAAATGCTGCTGCTTTTCCAGAAATTTTTCTGGGTCGGAGGGGCCGATAAGCGGAAACCAGCCAATGGTAGGTTGCCGATAAGGGAGCTTGGTGGGCTTTTCTGTGCTTCCCGTCTGAAAAAAAAGCCAGCCGCCCAAAGCATCAACACTGCTGGGCCAAACTCCAAACCTCTCCACCAGCCTGCCGCAACCAAGGACAATCACAATGGCCTCCCGTCCTTCAAAGCGGAGAAGGGTCACGCCGCCCCCAGGAGACGGACACGATACCGGCAACAGCGACACCAAGATCCAGAAGGCTTTCTTCAAGAGCGCCGCCAGTTGGAATCTCGAGGCAGACTACGAATCGAGGACACGGAAGAACAAGAAGAAGGAAGCGAAGAAGAACAGCGAAGCAGGAGGCAGACTTCCCGTGAAGACGGCCCAGGGAACATGGCAGGTTCACGACGACGCCGAATCCATAGCGAGCGATGCCGATTGGCTCGAGAGCGAGGGGGACGATGTGGCCGTTGAGGAGGAACCCGAGCCCGCTGCCCCAGAGGAGCCCAAGATCTCGGAGCGTGAGCAGATTCGAAAGGCTCAGGAAGAGCTCGCCAAGATTGCCACGCAATTGAACGAGGATCCCGAGGAGCATCCGGGCGCTTTCAAGGCCCTGGCGCGCATCGGAGAGTCGCCAATTCCCGCCATCCAGAAGCTCTGCATTGTCACGCAGATGACGGTGTACAAGGATGTCATTCCCGGATACAGGATACGGCCTGCATCAGAAGACGTTGCTGGGGAGAAGCTCTCAAAAGATGTCAGGCGGCTCCGGACATACGAACAGGCCCTGGTGGCAGGATACCATGGCTACATCAAGACGCTGGCAAAGCATGCATCCTCGCCGGCCACGGAGGGTCGGAAAGGGGGCCAGCCCATCTCCAGCATTGCTTTCACTTGCGCCTGCACGCTGATCAATGCCGTGCCACACTTCAACTTCCGGGGCGACCTTCTGCGGATTCTGGTGAGGAAATTGAGCAGCCGCAAGCTGGACGATGATTTCGTCAAGTGCAGGCAGGCGCTGGAGACCTTGTTCCAGGAGGATGAGGAAGGGAATGCCTCCATGGAAGCAGTGTCTTTGGTATCGAAGATGATGAAGGCGCGCGAGTCCCGCGTCGATGAGAGCGTGTTGAACATGTTCTTGCATCTGCGGTTGCTCTCTGAGTTTGTTGGAAAGGCCTCACAGGACAAGGTCACCCGACCCAGTGATTTGCCAAACGGCAAGAAGCCGAAAGCAAAGAAGGAGTTTCGCACCAAACGAGAACGGAAGCTGCTCAAGCAACAGAAGGAGGCCGACAAGGTGATGGCTTTGGCCGACGCAACGGTCAGCCATGAGGAGCGGGAAAAGATGCAGTCGGAGACCTTGAAGATGGTCTTTGCCACTTACTTCCGCATCCTGAAGGCTCGCACACCACATCTCATGGGTGCTGTCCTCGAAGGCCTCGCCAAGTACGCACACCTGATCAACCAGGACTTCTTCGGAGACCTTCTCGAGGCCCTCAAAGATCTCATTCGCGACAGCGAAAGCACTGAGACGGAGGCCAATGGCGAGACGAACGGCGAGGAGGAGGATGACGAGCTCTCCGTCATCCGCGACTCCAGCAGAGAAGCTCTCCTCTGCACCGTTACCGCCTTCGCCCTGCTCGAAGGGCAAGACGCGCACAACGCCCGCTCAGACCTGCACCTCGATCTGTCATTCTTCATCACCAACCTCTACCGCAGCCTCCTCAGTCTCTCAGTCAACCCCGACCTCGAACTCGGTGCCAAATCCCTCCACCTGGCCGACCCAGACGACACCTCCGCTGGCAACCCGGCCAACCGCAAGAACAACAAAATCAACCTCCAGACCACGACGGTGCTGCTCATGCGCTGCCTCAGCGGCGTGCTCCTCCCGCCGTGGAACATCCGCTCGGTGCCTCCCCTCCGGCTCGCGGCCTTCACCAAGCAGCTCATGTCGGTGGCGCTTCAGATGCCCGAGAAGTCGTGCCAGGCGGTGCTGGGCCTGCTGCACGACGTGGTGCACACGCACGGGCGCAAGATTGGCGCGCTGTGGAACACGGAGGAGCGCAAGGGCGACGGCACCTTCAAGCCGCTGGCCGAGACGGTCGAGGCGAGCAACCCGTTCACGACGACGGTGTGGGAGGGGGAGCTGCTGAGGAAGCATTACTGTCCCAAGGTCAGGGAGGAGTTGAAGGCGATGGAGAAGGAGTTGAGGAGTATTTAGTTGTTTTCTACAGTACGATGGAATGGATATTGTCTGTCTGGTCAATTCTGGCCCTCTTTTCATGCCCGGTTCCCTATCGACGTGTTGATATGCTTTACGCTGATGTTGTTGACTACCTTGGGAGCATTCGAATCAACACCACACTCACTGCCATCGAGTCATGGGTTGTTGTCTGGTGACCCGTGACCCGCGAGGATGTTGACTGTCCTCCAGAGCCCGCCCTCCAGGCCAACAACCTCGCTTGTCAGAACGGAATTCTTCCGACTCGCTACCCGAGGCTTGGTGCCCCTTTCGCATTGCATTGCAACTGTTGGGTTGCTGTCCCGTCTCTGACACCGCATGGGGAAGATGTTTGTTGATGATTACGGATACCGAAGTTCGCATGGTCGAGGTTCTGGAAGAGTCTTGCCGAGTGCGACGCTGGCGTGGGATGAACCCAGGGGCAGAACGGTCTTTGATCCCGATCTGGTAAGTGGTGCCGGCCGAGGAGTGCTTCTCCTTTCCCCTTTTTGTTTCTGTCAAACTCGTTCGCTCGTGTTTCAACCCCGATGGGGAATTGTGGCTCGCAGTGCCCACAGCCTGGGTTCCTCAGAGTCCCGAAGTCTATATGATGAGTGAGCTATGAGCTGGGAACTTGGAGCCGAGAGAAGCCGGTCCAACTGAGATGCTGCCGACTTTCTCTTTTGCTGGCTCGGTCCTTTCTCGCGGCATTAGGTGCCGGTCATGTTGACGGTTGACAACAAGATCTGCCCTGCAGGTGCTGGTGGAGGCCCATGACGCTCTCGCAAGAGCACTCCAAGCCAGCGCAACTCACAGACCCTTTCAAGATCAGCTCCGGCCCAGCGTGCGATGCACCATGTCCACTGTCCAGGGGTGATCCGAAGGTTCATGCGGCTCGACGCCGAGGAACCGGAGCAGACCAGTCGGAAGCCAACGGGTTGGGGGCATGACAGACCGGCGGACCCCTACCCTGGGGACCCGGCTGGCCTGGGCTGGTCGGCCGCACTGACATGGCACCGGCCCCGGCTTGCCACCTTGGGATGCATTCCTCCCCCATCGCGTCCGAGCGCTCGAAGTCGATGTTCATGCCCCTGGGACTTGCAGAGGGCGCAGGTCTGCAGGGGTGATGTCAATCGCCTGCATACACGGTACCATCAAGGCTACGGTGTGCTGGTTTCAGATGGCCGATCCGTTGATGACCCTGCAGCTGTTTGTTGCTGGATGATGAACATGCAGGCGGACAGATCTTGTAACGCCAGAATGGAACTGCAGGGAGAATTGGCAGAGGAGATTCGTCAGTCTCGGTGAGATGCTGTCATGGAGGGCAGCATCTTCTTCGGTCGTCCACGACTGCATGTGGCTTCTTCTGTACGAAGTATTCAGCCCCGGATAATGCTTGCCGTGGTCAAGAACTCGAACATCTTGGCCGCGAGCGCACCGCGTTCAAGCGACAGCACCAGGATGGAGTTCGGCGCAGGGACTAGCATATGCACACTAAGTTCTCCGAGTCGGCTCATGCAGAAGCTGTGAAGGGTGGCTGGTGAAAGATGTCGAATGGAGCCGGAATCCGGTTCAACGGGTGGTGGGAGGGAGGAATGGCTTGGATTGTTGTTTGATGGTGAAGCGATTCGACTGCTCCTGTCAAGAAGTGGGGTCTGGAGCTGGTGCCTGGGTTACCTAGCTCGCCTAGCTCAGCACGGACCCATCTTTTGTGGAGTCCGAGGTTTCCGTCCCCACCAGAGCAATCCATCAGAGTTCCAGGTCCCAGCGTGCCACGACAACAAGCTCGCCTTCGACTTCCAAAGTTTGCGCTCTCCGCAGGGCTGTGTCCTTCGAGGTACGCAGCTCAGTTTCGGCCTCCAAGTACCCACGTACCGATGGCCGATCAATTGGCAGTTTCGGCCCTCCCGCTTGCCATGCCGTGTCGTCTGAATTCGAGCCGTTGCCGTGTCAAGCGCAAAGCCGCTTTTGTTCTGGAAGAAGCTGCGACATCGAGGCCGAGTTTCATGTCTTTTTTCCGACCCCTGAGTCCCGTCCCCGAGCACAAGGGCGCTTGTTTCGGACTCTGCACCGACATCGAGCCAGGCTGAAGTCGGAAATCTGCCGTTCCCTCTTCTGGGAACGTCCGGGATACCCCGCTTCTTTACTCCGTACATACCTGAGCCTGTTCCCTTGGCCAGTTGCTGCGGATTTCGATGGTTGCACTCAACAAGACACTGCCGCTTCCACCTCTGCCTGCACGCTGCAGCATCTCGGCGCAATCACACGGCCGACGAGGAACGCCCCGCTCATGCATCCTGCCAGGCACACCAATAGAATCCGTAGAAGGCCGGCGGGATTCGCGCTGGCCTGCCGCCCATGCCCCGACTGACAACCCCGACCAGCCTTTCCGAATGTTTCGAGATCTGCCCGCACCAAGATCCAGTTGCCTCGGTGTTTTGGATTTGATCGTCCTTGGCATTGATCACCATCGGCTGGCACGTCAGTTCAAGGAACGAGCTGTGCCATTCCCACACGGGAGCCTCACAGCGTTGACTGCCACGGTTTTGCACAACGCAGATGCAGGCATCGAGCTTTCTCAGCCGACCTGCAAAGTGGAGAGCAGTTCAGGTTACAAGGCTATTGTTCGTTTCTAACAATAGGTTGCTGAGCGAGAAACGCCAGCCTTGTTGCCCACACTTCCGCCTAGCGCCTGAATGAACACACATCCTCAGCTCGCCAAAGTCGCCATGGGTTGCTCCACAGCACACGGCTCGCAGTCTCGGACGGCGTGCTGTCCGAGGCATGGCAGCATGAACCCTATCTCAGCTTTGGCTCCAATGGACCTGGACCTCGTGCACCCCACGCAGAGCCGCCGCCTGGGCGGGTACAGAGAGTCAACGAAGCTCCCATGGACGACCACACGACTTTCTCGGATCGTACAGCGCGGGATCTGGGAATATCTGATAGGCAGGCTGTGGCTGGCGTCGGGCTCTTTGCCCGCTGCGGCCGCCTTGTTCGGCCACCCTCGGCTGCTATTCTTGGCCGCCAGCTACCTCTCCGCTGCGCTGCCGATTTGTTGTCCGCGCAGCCTGGCATCTTCAGTGAAACGGCTCCAGCACTTGTCCGAAAACACCAATCAGGGTCCTGAGGAGCTCCAGCTCCATCCCATCCACGGATGCTCACCTGTCGTCAGTTCAGCCCTTCCACACAGGGTTCTCGCAGTGTGTCTCGTCAACCTCAGCTAGTAACACGGGAAACAATGATTGGGCGGAGGGCCAGCGGCAACGCACGAACGTTGAGTTTACCTTATTTTGCCCCAGAGATGTGAAACACCACCCCTGATGGACGATAGGTAGGCTTGGTAGGTCGGTCCAGCCCAGCAACAACCACGCGTTGTCACCGTCACCACGCGGAGCACAGACAGGACGGGAACCTCGTCCGTGTCAGTGCTTCTTCTGGTCCTTGGCGCAAACACGCTTCTGCCATACTGCGACGCCTACCAAAGGGCAACCATCCTATGTAGAATGAGTGATACGAAAGCTTGCTCACATGATGGCGGCGAGGGACGGGACAAGGATGCACCAGGAGAAGTACCAATGAATCACTCTCCTTGGAAGCTTCCTGTTAACACCATCATCGTTCTGCCATGGCGCAGACGGACCAACTTCTCCACGACATCGCCACTCCGGGCGGGATCTGGGTAGCGCCAGGAGTTGCGCAATGCAACCCCAATGCGCAGTACAGTAGGGACGAAGGCATATTCTACCAGGGAAACAAGCCAGGCTAATAACGAGAAGTCGAATTCGGCCCAGATGCTGCGGGCCGTGGCCCGCGTTTTCTACGCCGTGGGGGCAGGGGAAAAGAAAGCTTCTGAAACAGATAGCTTTTGCGTTTCAGAATGCCCGCCATGAGCCGTGATTGATCAAGCCGAAATACCCACCTGCCTGATAGGATAGGTATTTTGCATACCAACTTGCACATGACTAGATTCTCCCACTTGGAGGTGCATCCTCACTGCTCAATCGCAGTCCATCATCCCAAGACAAGAAGACGGATTCGACCCAAGGAAGAGAGAACTGGCATGCCTGGTGGCGGCCGAGCCTGACATGGGAATCCAACGACGGCTGTCCGCCTTCCCAAGGTTCCGCAGGAAGCAGGAAGTGATGCAATGGCCAACAGCCCGGACCGGAAGCCATCGCCGCCCTTCTGTGGGGCGAGAGATCCGGGAGCCTCATGGATGATGGATCACACCGAGAACCCGCCAGCCGCAAGCAGAGAGACGCCTGATGATGACAACAAGACGGGCCGAAAGAATCACTCCCCCACCACAGAGCGGGGATCAGGCTGTTTTCCAGCCGCAACCTCGTGTCCAGAATGTCGATGGACCGCGCAGGTGCCAAGCGGAAGGGAGCTTGGCCGCGAAAGTTGCGGACCGGACCCTGGCCTGGCATCGGGAGAGCTATTTCTGAAGCATGTTTCAGAATCGACCAGGGGCGACTCAAAATCTGTGGCTGGACGCTTCCCGCCGCCCACCGCCCACCACGCCAAAGGCGGGGTGCCGGGCACTGACAGCCAGCCAGCGAGTGGATCACGGAGTGGCACGTACGGCTAAGCTCTGGATCGAGAGGCTGGTTGTTCTCCATCTCGCATTGTTCCTGCAGAAGTCGGCCCAATCATCCTGTGCGGGACATGAAGAAGCGGACAATGAAATGGATCACAAAGGATTGTTTGGACAATGTGGTGGCTTGCCAGAGCAATACCTACAAAAGTAAGACAACCTGAGGTTAAGCCACCACGGGCCGCTTGGTGGATCTGAGTACGGATAATCGAGCATTCATGATCTCAGATCTCTCTTCGTACAATACCATGGCATCTTCAGCCCATGAAAGGTTTGTTTGCCAGCACACATCGGGCTGGATCTCGCGGTACCGTGGTAACATTATTTTCCCAACGCCGCCCTTGCCGTCTCGCAAGCTGCAGAAATTACAACGCTACATCGGCGGCACTGCCCGACAGCAAGTCCAATCAGCAGGCGGTGACGGCGAGGTCCCGTGTGTCCCCCGTAGCCCGGGATATTTTTATGCCCCAGCAATTCTCGTGGAGCCAGGCCCCCAAAGCCGGCCGGCTCGGCGTGGCTTCCAGAGCGCTTCCTCGCGCAGCGCTGACGGCCAGTGCTTCCGTCGTCAATGGGGGAGCGAGGCTCGAAACAAAGCAGCATTGGCTTCAAGATCGCGAAACTGAGCGCCTCGCGGGACCCATGGCCCAATCAGAGGGTAGTCTGCGTAATTGCCCTGGACGACAACGACGCGCCGTTTCGTGGCTACAAAGAAGTAATAAGATTCTAAACACAAGGGAGCGTGCGACAGAGGGACAGACAGGTGGGTGAGATCGTGCACCCCAGCTTGGTGGTGTACACACCTGAACTCCCTGCCCTTCCACAATGCTGTTGCTCGTCATCAACGAGCATCGCGACAGGCGCAAGTTGAGTGACGGTATTCTAGCCTCCGCTCTGGCGTGTGCCGAGAGAAAGCATCATTGCAGTCGCGCCACCAACATCACTGCTTCTTGTCAGTGTCGCCATCACTACCGGCTGGGACAGGAAACCCCACAAGAGGAGGCAAAAGAAGACCCCGACTCAGCAGCGCTGACGGCCGTTAGGCGAGAATCTGGAAGTCATTGCGCGCCGTTTCCCCGGTTTTCGACAGGGACGTCCGCTGAAGAGGTCGACTTTCGAGTCGTCACTTCGATCTGGCGCCCACTCATGTTTTGTTCCATGCCGTAGGATTTCCAGATCTGGGCGAAAAGCCCTGGCCGGTGTCGAAATCTCAGGGCCTGACGACAGACCATGGAGACGTGTGGACGAAAAATGTTGGATTGGCTCGTGGACATGATCGGGTCGGCGCGCTGGGGTGTGTTGTGTGCCCTTTCCCGGTTGCTGCAGACAGACGGGACATGGGCTCGTGCTTTTCCAGCGTCACCTTGCCGTGCTCCACAGCGCAACCTGCGAGCCCCACTTTCCCTGGCCATCGCATCCCGCCGCCATTGGCCCGTTGCCCACCTGGCCCCCCTTGGGCCCGAGCAAGCGAAGAGCAAAGTCATTAAACCCCCAGGGTCGCCCGCCCACCTGCCCTCTGGCCCATCTCGCGATCCTTTTCCAAGATTCCTCTTCGTTCCCCCTTCTTCCTTTCCCCTTCCCTGGATTTTGTCGCAGGAGGTCGCCATATTTCCCTCTCCTGCATCATTTGTGCATTGCTGCCTTTGACTGCACTTGCACTGCCAGGCGCTCGAATTTTTTTTCCCTTTTTGATCAAGACCCCAGAGTCAATCGTCTCGTCGTTGCGCCCGAAGGCCAGCGCTCCCCGTCAAGCGTCCGACATTTCGCGTCGCAGCCACCGCACATCGCCGCCACGACCCTGTCAAGCGGCTTCCGTGCCTGTTTGATAGTCATCGATACCTGGGTATCCTTTTTGATCGGTTTCGTTTCGTTCAAACAAGACCTTTAATCTCATTCATCCATTGTTTCTCGCCCGAGCGCCGGCTAGCTCCCAGCAACCAACACCTGTCAGCGATTGCGCCGCATTCCCGACAGGCCTAGCCGACCACCCCTACCGTTCGCTTGGGGGCAATCTGGAGGGACGGATTGAAGACTTGGGCAAATTTGCATTGTTACGGGCTGGCCTCGGAACCCTCGACGTTTAACCAACAAACACACATCGGCATCCCGTTCACAGGCAGCGCCTGAGAACATCACCCGGCCACACCGGACTCTGGTTGCAACTCCGTTGCCCCATCCGACGATCGATTCGCGCTGCTTCTGCTCTGGGGATCGCCCCCCTTGCCTTTCTGGGTCCCCAAGGTCGCATAATCAACTGTGTTGACTATCCGACCGCCCATCACCAACCGCTGGTCGTTGGCACCCCGCGCGACCCCGATTGCTATGTACCCGCAGAATGCAACAATGGCCGGACAACAGATTCCAGAGACGTTCATGCTGAGCGCCGAGGCTCAGCAAGCTCTTCCCCAGGATGCTCAGGTAGCACTGCAACAAGTTGACAACCGTGAGTGCTGACTTTGCGCGAGACGAGGCGAGCTGGGACGTGAGGGTGGATGTGGCTAACCTCCTGGACGTGCAGTCAAGTATTTCCTTTTGTCGGCACCAGTTGACTGGACACCCGACCAGTACATTCGACGCTTTCTCCTTCCGACCGGCGAGTACGTTTCGTGCGTGCTATGGAACAACCTTTTCCACATCTCCGGGACAGACATCGTAAGATGTCTCTCGTTCCGCTTCCAGGCCTTCGGGCGTCCGGTCAAGAACTCGAAGAAGTTCGAGGAGGGCATCTTCTCGGACCTGCGCAACCTGAAGTCGGGGACCGACGCCACGCTGGAGGAGCCCAAGAGCGCCTTTCTCGATTTCCTCTACAAGAACAACTGCATCCGGACGCAGAAGAAGCAGAAGGTCTTCTACTGGTACAGCGTTCCACACGACAGGCTTTTCCTGGACGCTCTCGAGAGAGACCTGAAGCGGGAGAAGATGGGCCAGGAAGCGACAACGGTCGCCGTTAGCGAGCCGGCGCTCTCGTTCCAGTTCGATTCCTCGCAGTCGCTGTACGAGCAGCTCACCAAGGCCCAGCAAGCCAACTCGTCCTCGTTCAACCCGCAACCGGTTTCTTTCTCCCAGACGCAGACAACCTCTCCGGTAATGGCGCCGATCGACTCGATGCCTCCTCCTCAGATGATGCACCAGCCGATGCCGCAGGCGATTCCCCAGTCCATGGCCCCGATGCCGCAGTCAATGACCCCGTTGTCCGATGGTATGGACGCGATGGCGCCGTATGGAGCTATGGCCATGGCTCCGACGATGCCGCAGCCTCAGCCGGTGGTCAAGCGGGAGCCTGATTACCCCCGCCTTCAGTACAACCAAAACGGTGTCCCCATGACGCACACGCACCAGCGGCACACGTCGATGCCCGCCTTCGGCTTGGAGTACTCGCCTGCGCCATCATTTGTTTCGTCGCACTACGAGGACTACAGCCAGAGGGGCATCTCGTACGAGCCTTTGACGCCTCCCCAACAAGCGCTTGGCATGGGCGGGGAGCCGGCCTATATTGCAAACGAGGAAACGGGCCTGTACAGCGCGATTCCGGACCATCTCAATCCCGTCGGCGCCCTGAATGGCATGATCCACCTCCCGCCCTCGAACTTGGCTGCGCCTTCGTTCCCTCGGTCTTACGGGCCGAACAATGTCTACTCGTCGGTGATTGAAGGCTCGCCCACGTACAAGCAAAGGAGGCGGCGCTCGTCGATCCCTCCCTCTCTTTCGGCCACGAGCGCAGCCATCGCAGCGGCTACTTCTGCGACTCACCGCCCCTCAGACCTCAGGAGATCGGTGTCGGCTTCGGTGGGTCCTTTGGCAGAAGGCGAGGAGACCGGTGATGTTTCGCCGCCAGGCCTCACGTACAGCAACTCGGGCATGCCGCTGGGCAGCCAGCACCACAAGGAGGTGCTCGAGATGTCGCGCCACGGTACTCCGCTCTCCACCGTGGAGGGTAGCCCTGCTCTCAACCCCATGGCTCTTCAGCACCACGACTACTCCCCGCTACCTGTCGATGAGCTGGGCCCGCTGGGCGATCAGCGGCCAATGATCCATGGTGGCCCGAACGTGGTACGCAGAGCCCGCTCTGCTACCGTCATGGAGCTCGGCCCCTATCCCCAAAAATCCCACACCTGCCCCATCCCCTCTTGCGGCCGTCTCTTCAAGAGATTGGAGCACCTCAAGCGGTAAGACTTGGCGAACGTTTCATTTGTCAACATGCGATCCTCCCGCGGGTGTATCTAACCAGACCTTCCAGACACGTGAGGACACACACTCAGGAAAGACCCTACACCTGCCCTTATTGTAGCAAGGCATTCTCCCGATCAGACAACCTAGCACAGTATGCCCCCTCATTTCCTTGGTGTATCATTTCCTTTGTCAGTCGACAAGTGGGAAGTTGAGCAGCAATGTTGCGCAAGTGGCACGCCAAGAGCGGAGCACTCACTCACCCTGGCCTCAAAAGCCCGGCCATCAAGAGTCACATCACAGCAGCACACTGCCCAACAAGCACCCAAGCAAACCGAGTTCGTACAGGTATGAAGTCAGGGACTAACCGGCTGTCTTGCTGCAGGCACAAGCGCACCCATGACCGCAATGACGGTGCCGAGGGCAGCTTCAACTCGGGCGAGGAGGAGGAGCAGTACTCGGGCGAGGACCAGATGTCGTCGCTCGAAGACGCCTCGCCGACGTCCGACACGGGCTATGTCGCCGCGTCGCTGGATGCCGCCGTCAACCGCAGCAGCAACGCCTCGCCCAGCGTCGCGCAGTCCGCCAACGCGACGAACCTCAGCCAGACGCCAACGTTTAACAGCCTCCACACGCTCAGCATGCCCATGACCATGAGCCAGCCGCATGCTATCAACACGGGCGGGATGGCTTAATTGATTGTGGAGCGGCTGCTGCATAATGGGGTTGTTTCTAGAGAGGATCTTTTTTATATACCTTGTTTATTTTTCTTCCATTCTTGGCCTCGGCATAAATATCGCGGTTCTTTACCATCGCATGACCTTTGGACTTCGGAACATGATTCTGGGAGTCTCTCAACAAGCGATGTAACCATTTTTGTCTTTCTCTCTCTCCTTTGTCAGTGGCTGGCGATTTGGTTCATGAGCGCGAGAGTTGTCTATTGTAAGTAAGCATTGCGGTGTGTGAAAAAGGGGGGTTCATGCTAGAGATGGAAGGGTGCGCAGGAATGCGCCCAGGGTTGGAGGAGGGAGGTCTTGGTTTTTTTCCATGGTCACTCCGCCTCTTCTCGAGGGAGGGCAGGGGGATGATGAGGACGGGACACAAAGGGATGAAGGTGCCGGATCTTGTAAATATAGCTTTCTTGTCTTGTTGTCGCTTTTCTCTCTCTCTCATTTGCTTGGGCTCTGTTGGTAGGCACTGGAGGGAAGAAGATATGGCTGGTGCCGGGAGTATGATACCAGGCGATGAAAGCAAGCAATTGATGCCGTGAGGAAACGACTACTGCCTTGTCCAGATGTCGCTTGTGTGGTATTGATCAGACCCCCATCAACTGTACGGATAGACAACTCTCCCTACCGGACCGAAAAAGACGTGATATTTTCGCTGCATTGCTCTTCAGATTGATGACATGCGTTTTGAAGGGATGATAAGTTCACTTGACTTTGGAGGCCCTCAGGTTTATTTACTATCAAGGTTCGATGACCGTTACTCTCTCTATCTCCCCAAGCTAGGGATGAACGATGAACGATATCTGACTCTCCCCCCTTTTCCCATGCCGTCCGATGAATAACAATCCACATGACGAATGAAGCATCCGGTCTGATTAACTGCTGAAGATCTGGCTGGGAAAGGGGGAAGAAAGTGGTAGACCGCCAGGCGCCAGGGTGCGTGGCCAGGCACAAGGCCTGGAATCGGGGACGTCTGTGTATTGTACCTCGTACAAGTTCATACGAAGATGCCCAGTTGAAAAAGGCCCAATCGGTGGCCGGGCTGATCAGGTCGGTTGAGTTGTCCGGTTCGATTCAATGCAGGCGATCCGATCAGTCAGGCCGGGATCGGCCCAGCTGGTCGGGTCAGTAGGGAGGGCGACCAGCCTGGAACGTGGCCAGGGTGATACTGTTGCTGATTGTTGATCTTATGGTTTCTGAGAGTTGTTTGTACAGTTGATGACATCCTTGTACTTGTTACATGGCCCATGGGGACGGTGAAACACGGACAGGGTGGAAGAGATGGTGCCTGATTTGGTGTGTTGTGTGCAACATGCAGCATACCATTGCACAGGAGAAAAGATTCCATGTCAGCGGTGATGTGAAGTGACACTGTGTATTGTACATCTCCTTATATGAACAACGGCAATCCTCCAACTCTAAACCAGGGTACGGTTGAACCTCAGTCCACATTCAGACGTGCTGGCTGCAAACAGTATGTGTGGCGCTTGATGACTCTGACTCGTGCTGGGTATCATCATCTCAACCGCCGGTGAACCACAGACCAGCTGCAATTAAGCTGCCCATGGTGCAGATCCAGCTGGTGAAGTGCCGATGACCAGCTAGTATGTGTTTAAAACCGGCTGGTAGGACCCGAGTGCGGGAGCGGCGACGGGAGGCAGGTGGTGGGTTTCAACAGCCCTGCCATGGAAAGCTTGTTTACCAGACCTATCATAGCTGAAAGGCCCGAGTCTGTGGTCGGCGTGGCGCGGGAGTAAGAGGTAAGGCGCTTGGGACCGAAGTGCGGGCGTCTTGGTTGTTGGCGTTCGGATTTGTTGGTCTCTTTTGTCTTGTTCGGCAAGGCACGGGAGTCGGAATCAGACTCCTTTACCGAGCAATCACCCATCGAGAGCGATGTGTCCGCTGCACGATATGTTTGCCTGCGCGTTGGCTGTGCCAGTGCGAGCGGCGCAATCACCTCCTCCTCTTGCCCTTTCCTTTCCCAGCTGGGCCTCTGACCGAGGCGGCGATGGCCCGCGCCTCTCTGGCGCTGACTCGCAATTCAGCACCCCTCATCCTCCCGACAGCCGGCAAATCGACGGGCCTATCACCCCTAGCCTTCTTCTTCGTCTTGGGCTTCTTCACCTCCCTCTCGAGGATAATGCCGTTCTCCCGCGCCTCTCTCCTCCTCTGCTGCTCCTTCGCCGCAGCGGCACCGACAATGCCCTTGCGCATGGACATGGGCATCTTCTCCTGGCTGAGGATGCTGTCCTTGGCTCCCAGGGCCTGTATCCGCATGTCGGTGGTCTTGCGTGCCGTGCGGCCGGCGGCGAAGGCGCGCGTGTTGGCGGCGGTGCCCGCGGCGTGCTGGGACTGCCAGTGCGAGGCGTTCCCGCCCGCGGCTGAGAGGATGTGGGACTCGGCGATGAGGCGCTGCAGGGCGAGATCGTTGGCGAGGAAAGCGGCGCTGTCTTCGGGGTCCTCCTGGTCGGATGGCGTCTTCTTGGTGTTGGCTGGCGTCTGTGCCGCTTTGAGGCTGGGGTCGGGTGGCCGGGAGGACTGCGCAGTGTGTCAGCAACTTCGTAAAGCGGGTGAACGATTGAGTCAGTCTTACAAGGTAGGCTTTGAGCTCCCGCTTGCTCATTTTCGCCGTATCTGCTGTTGAGGCGTTTGTTGATGCGTAGTCAACTACCTCGACAACCGGTGTCTCGGTCCCTGTGTCTGTTGTGCCTCAGCATTGCGTCCTCAAGGGTCGAGGCCTGAGAAGCGTGCATACCCTCGTCGTCTGAAACACCACTCCACTCCGAGTCGGACTGGCCCGACTCGGCGTCGCTGTCGTCATCGTCTTGGCTCACGTCGCTGTCGTCGTCGTCAAGGTCGTTGGCGGGCTTCTTTGGCGCGGCGAGAAAATCAGCAGGGAGTGGCTTGAATCGCGCCTCAAAGTGCCGCCTGAGGAGCTCCTGGGCATTGGCGACCGCCTCTGCATCTTCCTCAGCCGGGCGCGACTTGCGTTTCCCTAGTGAGCTCCGCATTGTAATGTGTGTCGTGGACCTTCAAGGTCGGATCTGGAGCTTTGGACTTGGCCAAAAATTATTATGTGCAGAACCTCGATGGCTAGGTGGCTTAGGTATCTTATCAGACGTGCCAAGACTGCCCCTCCGACGGCGGCAGCTCAGGGCCTCCCCGCCAAAACATTCATCCCACCAAGCTCTGCAAACTGTAAACAAGACGGGATTCGAATACTGGTTCTTCATCTTGCTGTGGCCGTTTTCCCTCAATTTGTGCACTAGAGAGTTAGTAGTGTCTTGAACTTGCGAATATCAGTTCAAATGACGCGCTTCCGGCCATGCATTGACCTCCACGCCGGGCAGGTCAAGCAGATTGTCGGTGGGACATTAGACAGCAAGACGACCTCGCTCCAAACAAACTTTGTCTCGCCGCACCCACCCGCTCATTTTGCTCGCCTTTACCGGGACAATGGTCTCACCGGGGCCCATGTCATCATGCTGGGGCCCGGCAACCAGGATGCGGCCCGGGAGTCACTCGCAGCATGGCCAGGGGGGTTGCAGGTCGGCGGCGGCATCAACGATTCCAATGCCAAAGAGTGGATAGACGCCGGGGCTGAGAAGGTTTGAGATGCTGAATTTCATTTCTCATTGTTGTAGCTGACACTCCCAGGTCATCATCACCTCCTTCCTCTTCCCCAACGGCACCTTCTCCCAACCCCGCCTGGACTCGGTGCTCGCCGCGCTCGGCGGTGACAAGAGCAAGCTGGTGATAGACCTCAGCTGCCGACGGCACGGCGGCGAGGACAGGTGGTTCGTGGCCATGGACAAGTGGCAGACCATCACAGACATGGAAGTGTGCGAAGGTAAGTAATCACACCTCATCCCTAGGTCACACACGTCAAATCGAGGCCTGACCTCTATTCAGAATCCATCAAACGCCTAGAACCATACTGCTCCGAGTTCCTCATCCACGCAGCCGACAACGAAGGGCTGCAGCGGGGCATCGACGAGAAGCTGGTCGAGAAGCTGGCGCAGTGGTGCAGCATCCCAGTGACCTACGCCGGCGGCGGGCGGAACCTGGACGACCTGGAAAAGGTGAAGCAGCTGAGCGGCGGCAAGGTCGATCTGACCATCGGGAGTGCGCTGGACTGCTTCGGGGGCAGTGGTGTCACGCTTGCCGAGTGCGTCGAGTGGAATCGGCGGCAGGAGGCGAGTCAGGAATCAATGAATTGAAAGCATTCTACTCTGAGCTTTCACCCGTCGAAGATGGACCTGCCCAAGTTGTGGTAAAGGGGCTACTTTTCACCAACTCTTGTCAAGATTCACTCACGCATCGTCAAATCAACCAGTCACTTTTTCAGAACCATTGATGACCACACCAAGAGAATCCATTCCCTACAGACCTAACACAAAACTCAATACACAAAGAAGCACCCTCAAGAGTCCGGCTCCTCATCCCCTGGTATTAGTCAAGCCAGCTCGAACTTTCCCCTTCACTGTCGTCTCCTTTCCACTCAATCGACCCGCAGTCGGAGGACGGCAGCAAGATGAATCGAACATGAACAACAATACCCAACTCCAGACCAGGCTCAGACACCCAGACAGAGGAGACAAAACAAAACAAAACAGAGTACGCTTGCTAGACTGACAGATAGATGTATGCGGGGAGACAACCCCAGAATATGTTCCCGCCCACCGTAGCAGGCTGGAGGAAAGAAAAAGAGAAAGAGGGAAGATAAGGAAGAGAATAGGAAAAAGCAAGAGAGGAGGGCCAGCCGGAGGATTTAGCAAGCCCATGCCTCATGTGCCCAGGTGTTTCCATACAAACAAGTCCATCCCTCATATCCATCCTCCGTCATCATCATTCCATGCATCACCTCATCCGCCTCCGCCATACTCCAAACAGAAAACTCCAACACAATTACTCCTTTCCCAGACTGACGTCTCGACATCACGAACATACCCGTCATCCAACCCAACCCAACCCAGCCCAACACCTCACCCCTCACACCAACGCACTCTTAGTCCTAGAATGCACCCTCCTCCCCTCCGCCCTCTTCCTAACCGCCTCCTCCCTCTTCAACACCAATTCACACCACTTCCCCTTCATCCGACTACCACCACCAGCAAGATCATCCGCGCCGTCGACCGACCCCAGACTATCGCGCCCAATGACCTCCCCGAGCACCTTCATCCACCTCTCCTTATCCGCCGTCGAGTCAGCATAGAAATCAATCAGCTCCCCGTTATTAAACCGGATGCGGAACCCCTCCTCGACAAACATGTACCCCTCCTCTTCCTCCGCGAAAGCCGACCGCCTGCGCTTGCCGCCCTTGCCCGTCGTCTCCTTCTCGATGAGCGTGCGCCGGTCGTCAATCAGCCGCTTGGCGTTGGCCAAGTTGATCGTCGCGCGCGGCTGGCGCGTGGCCTCGTGGTAGGCGGTGAGCTTGGTTCCGACGAGCTTGAAGTACCGGCGGCGCCAGTACGGGCAGTCGCCGCCCTGCTGGCTGAGGTGGCCCTCCCAGCAGCGTGCGAGGCGCTCCTCGGCGGCCTTCATCTCGCGGATGCACGAGTTCATGCTCTTGGGCATGTCGTCGTCGGTGGCGCCCTTGGGGCGGGGCACGAACAGCAGCTGCAGCTCGAGCTTGCCGATCTTGTAGGGCGCGCGGCGTACAACGCCTCCGCCGTTGCTAGTGGCGGTGTTGCTGCGCTTGCTCTTGACGCTCGACGCGAACGCGGCCTCTTCCGTGGCCCACTCGTTGAAGGCGGCCACCTCGACCTGGTACGGCCGGCCAAAGCAGCGCGGCTCGTGCTCCTTGAGACATACGTAGGCGCGCGCAAAGCTGCCGTCCTCAGCCGCGAGCGGGCTGAGGAGATCCCACGCCGTCGGGTGCTGCGACGCCTTGAGCATCATCTGGCGTGCCTGCGCCTCGCGCTGCGCGGCGAGCCGCTCCTCCTCCTCCTGCTGCTTCTGGCGCTGCTCCATCTCGCGGCGCTTCTTGGGGGATGCGAAGACGCGGCTGAAGGTTGACGTCTTGGGCTTGGAGGTCTTAGTGGGCGAGGGCAGCGCCTTCTTGCTGATGGGCGCTGGCGCCGGCTTCTCGAGCTTGACGTTGAGTGTGAGCTGGAACTCGAGGTCGTTGGGCACGACCAGCTCAAACTCCTGCCCGATGGGCGCGTTGCGCGCCAGCTCGAGCCAAGCGGTCGTCACGCAGTGAACGCCGTTGTCGAGCGTCAGGCTGAACCATGTGCGTTCGTCTGTAACCGTTAGCAGCTGCCCAGCTCCTGCGTTTGAGGGTTGTCTCTTACTCTTCGGAATAGGCAGATCAAGATCCTTGACTCCCATCACTTTAACAAAGAGTCGGCCCCGCTCGCCGTTCTCCTCAGTCGCCATTTCCACGCCCATGTCCTCCTCGTTGACCTGGTTCAGAGCGGCAGCATTGCTCTCCTGGCCTGGCAAAGGCGGGACGGGGCCAGTGACAGGGTGCCGCTTGCGGAGACTTCGCTTCCTCTGCCCGTTGCTCCAGGGCTCAACGGTCCAAGACTGCGGACGCGCCGGCTTCACGGGCGAGTTGCCGGCCGAGCGGCAGCCGCGGACGTCGTCCGTGTCCTTGTCGCTGGCCGTGACGACCTTTGTGTTCTGACGCATCAGGTAGCCGCGCTGTTTGCGTTGCGAGATGTTAGTATCAATGTTGCCGGTAGTTGCTGCGGGGGTCAACTGCGTCTCAACTCCATGTTCCGCTTGGAACAAACTGGCCGCAGTTGTCGAAGGGTGAACAAAAGGAATTTGGTAGAACGCAACCTTTTGAGCCTCGATGACACGGTCAAAGTCCTGGTCAAGGCTGAGCCCGAGGTCAAGATCCAGCGTAAGGCTGCGCTTCTTAAAGCTCGGGTGACGTTCGAGAAAGTCACTAGTATCCTCGCTGATCTCGGGCTCCATATCACGCGAGATGCGGTTTCGATGGCGCTCAGGAATTGGTGGGACCTCCCGGCTGACCTGGCGGCGAGCCTCCCGCATGGCAGCGATGTCTGAGGGCGTAGCAGAAGGCCGCGTCTTCAGCTTGGAGCCGGATGCGGACTTGATGGTAGCCAGCTGCTCGGGAATTGCAGGGGACTGACGGGCAGCTTCGTCCTCGCTGTCGGGGATGGGGTGGTGAATGACAGACTCGGGCGTGCCCGGCTCGTCATAGGCTTCCTCGGGCTCGCCCCAGCCCGATCCATCATACTCGGGCTTGGTCAGCGACCTGGTAAGCTGCTGCTCGGGCGTGAATGGCCGTTGCTGCGAGTCCTGGGCATCAGCCGTGCTCGGCTTCTCGGGCTCTGCAGCAGCCTCTGGCTCCTCAGGCTTGGCGAGAATGCAGGACTCAAAGCTCTTGGAGAAATCACTCTCCTCGTGCCGGTCCGAGGACTCGACTGATGCGGCAGCCTCTTCGGCTTCTTGGGTGGCAGCCGCCGGCTCGTCAGCCGGAGTCGTTGCCCGCGGGGTGGGCACGTGGTCCTCCTCGGGCTGGTGCGCCTTGTCGTTCTGGGGCTCCTCGTCATTCGAGTACTGGCTGGCACTGTCATCGTCCAAGCGCCTCTTTTCGTACTCCATGTCTTCATCATCCACGGTCTCGGAGCGCTGGTACATGTCGGTGATGGAATAGACGTCGTCATTGTCTTCAACGTCGCGCTTGATGATGACACTACCCTGGTCCGAGTCGTCGTCCATCATGGAGTCCTCGGTGCTGGGAATGGGCACATCAGGGTCATACGGCAGGCCGCGCTCCGGAGATGAGGGCGCAAGAGGCGACGAGAAGTGGTAGTCGGACTCCCGGTCAAACGCCTTGTTCCCATTGACGCGGCGGAGAATTGACTCGCGCGAGATGCGGGGAGGAAGGTGGTACTCGTCGAGACCCGACAGGTCTCCAAGAGTGTCTTCGGCCTCGTTCTCGTAGTCGGAGTGAGGCTGGGCGCTCGGGCTCCGGCTTTCCCGCTCGGGGGTCTGGCTCTCTGCGCGCTCGCGAGCGCCAGCGCGTCTCATGCGGCGCTCCCGCTGCTGCTCAACCGCGGATTTGCCATCGTCAGAGAGCATCAACTGCCTCAGGCGCTCCTCGAGCGGCATCCTTCCGTTACCGATGTTATGGGTGTCGGACTTGGCGCCAGAAGCGGACGGAGGCGAGGGCAGACTCCTGGTGGCCTGACCCAAACCGGGGAGAGGTGGCAAAGGCCGGCTCTCACCGTTGGAATTGGAGGAGTCGGTGCGATGATGGTGCTGCTTCGGGATGGGCGGAAGGTCCTCGGGCATGGGGCTCCTCTCGAAGGGATCGTCATGGCTGCCCTGCCTCCAGTCCTCCGGGCCGACGACGGGGGTCTTGTCGGTGTCCTCAAGCGAGGCGTCGAAGCTGTCGTCCGGATCGACGCTGCCGTGAACCATGTAGTGCTCATCATCTTCCTCGTCCTCCTCCGAGTCGTAACTGCCTTCTCGCGAGTTGCTCCCGATGGAGGAGAGATCGGGGGTGGCCATCTCATACTCATTGACCTGGGGCGGAGCAGCATCAAAGGTGACGCTCTTCTGATGGCGGTGGAGCGACTTGCCCTCGGGCAGGTTTCGCTCGTCGCCGGAGACCTCGGACCACGTACCCGTCTCCGGATCAAAGCTGCTCTTGAAGCGGGTGGACGAGAGCGAGGACTTCATGGGCGAGGGCTGATCCTTGCTAGGGGTCGTCGGCCGCACCGGCGAGCTCATTGAGGCGGCCACCGTCTTGGAGGGGCTCAGGACGGGGATGCTGGTCTTGCTCTCGCTCCTCTGGTGACCAAAGGGGCGGTTCTCGGAACGGAGGCCAGCGGCGCCACTGCCGCCAAAAGCGTTGCCTTGAACTTTAGCCAGCGGGCGCTCGATTTGGGGCAGCCGGGTCGGGTCATATTCCTGCTTCTGCTCGAGGGCGAGAATGTTGCTGTTCTTGACTCGGGAGGCTTTCTGCAGGCGCTCAATGGAAGAGCGGCGGCAAGGGGACGGCGAACCGGGACCAGAGCCGTAGCTGTTTTCCGAGTTGAAGCTGCGGTTCTGCCAAAACATGCGCGGGGAAGTTGTGGTGCTCTCCAAGGGCGACGACTGGAATGGCGACGAGTCGGTGAGGGTCATTTTCTGGTGCGCGGGAGAAAAACAATGGTCAGCATGCGACACTCGGCTAGCAGGTGGCATGAGACTGTCTCACCTTGGTGGTCTGGTTCCAGCTTGGCGAATTCCGCCGCTTTTCGGTCGGCGAGATCTCCGACAGCGGGCGCGGAATCGCGCTCTTTGCGGGAGACGGCATGGTGCTGCTCTTGGAAAGGCGCAGAGGCTGCACCTGAGGGCGCGATCCATGTCAGAAGCAACTTTCGAAAAACAAAATCAAGCGATGTGGGGGTAAGATGCGAGTTGCGACGACATACAGGTTCTTCCAATGTCATGCTCAGAAGGTTTCTCGAGGAGTCGACTGTGCGCGGGGTATCCTTTAGGGTGGCTTGTTTACTGCTTGTTCAGATTTTCTGTTGCTGCACGCGCATGTCGGTGCAGGAGATGGATGAAAGAAATTCAAGTCGCCCTGGGCGACAGCAAACTTGCACCGGAATGCCAGTCGGCCAGCTCCGCAGTCGCAAAATGCGTGGTTGATCGCAAAAGGCGAGTTCAGGGATGTCGATGCGAATCGGGGTATCGGAGGGATCGCGATGCAACCGCGCAGCAGCTCTGTCAGGACACCGGTGGTGGTGAGGGAGAGAAAAAAAAACGTAAAGGCAGGTGAGGATCAACAGCCCTGTATTGATGGCGGAATCCAGATTGTGGTGTTTAAGGGAGCCTCTGGCTTCTCAAGGTGTGGTGCAACAGGGAACCGTCTCCCTGATTGGCCCTATCAAGTAAACAAGAAGAGCCGCCCCTGGTGCACATCTGGGCCGTGTTGCTGCGGCAACCACAGCAGGAAGCCGCTCCTCCCCACCCTGTGCCAGGCTTCAGTGAAACCCGCCCCTCATCAGACCAGCCCATCGTCCAGCGCCTTCCCTGTCGGCTGTGCCAGCTTCCTGCGGCTTCAGCCCTGGTCGAGTGCGCGACGCAGCCAATCAGGGAATTTGAGACTGCAATTACTTGCTTCGAGCATGAATGCAAGGGGGCCCGCGATGACCGACATCCTGCAGCAGGTTGAGTGAAAGCAGGCCAATGCAACTTGTTTGGCCAGGCAACTGAGCAAGAGACTCCAAGGAAGCATTGGATGGTACCTTATCCCGCCGGGCGGGCGTCATGGACACAATCATTTGCTTGCCTTTGGGAAAGATGACCCTCAATTGTGGAAAAGAGCTTCTGAAAAGCATAGCCAACTCTCTCTGGATGAGAGGGTCACGCACCAGGCCAAACAAGCTTCGAGCTTTATCTGTACTTCGTACGAAGTTGGAAAGGTGAGTGCTCCTCCCCCTTGGACCAGTAAACAATGTCAGCCCCACACCCAGAGGAGCTCCGTTCTGGGACAATGTCCTTGTGCCAATGTGTTCAATGGAAGCTCATTGGGGCTGAAGGTAAGAAAACACAATGAGAGTAAGAGGAGACCGATGGAGGAAAATGATGAGACAAGTTAGGAAAGTGGGAGAGACAAAGAAAATGCGGAAAAGTAAATCAGAGGTGTGACCCTAACCCTCTTGCCTAACCCTCGGAAGCCACTCGGATCAGCGTTTCCCTCCTTTTCCAGTTTCTTTTCTTTTCCTATCATCTTACACCCATGCCTTCATTTTTCCGTCCAACACCATGCGGAGTATCTTTGTCATTCAACTGGGACTCAAGCGCTGTGTTCCGAGTTGCTCGATGTTTCTTCCGACGTTTCCCGAGGCGCACAAGCCACAACATCGATTGCTGCGGGACACGCCGGGTCGATGTTTGCCGCATTTCTTGGCGAACTCTCGAGGTTCAGCCTCGTCGACGTCGGGCAGACTGTCAGACAGCAACCGAGAATTTTTGCAGGATTCTGTCCAACTGATTCGCAGCATTGGTGACCACCGTAGGTACGGAGGTACCCGGAGCCCATTCTTCTGCGCACAGGGAAGTTGGGAACCCATCCGAATTCCGGACCCAGCGGGTGAGGCCGGATCCGGGTTCGCCCTGCCTCAGCCCTATCGAGTCCCATGACATCAACGGTAGGCTCGGGACGCACCGCCCGATCCGAAATCTTCAGGGAGTGGAAATAATTTTTTTCATATTTTCAGTATGAATACACTCGGCTCGCTCCATCCCGGTCTTTGAGACAGTGACAAACTTGGTTGCCGTTGTCTCATTTTCCTCATATCCTCCTCCATCCAATGTCCCTCCGCGGGCTTGCTCGCCGTAGTCAACTTCCTTCGAGTATCAAATTATATGCCCAAACAAGGCATTTTAGTCTCGCCAAAAGTCAGTCCCCCTTTCGAAACCCTGCTCAACCAGGACCTCGCAACTAACAGCAGTCAAGGTAATGGCGTCCCGAAAGAGCGCGTCGTGATCCTCGGCTCGGGCTGGGCAGGCTACGCCTTTGCCCGGACCCTTGACCCAGCCAAGTACGAGCGCGTCATTATCTCGCCGCGCTCTTACTTTGTCTTCACCCCCTTGCTCGCCTCTACCTCGGTCGGGACCCTCGAGTTCCGGACGATTCTTGAACCTGTCAGAAGGCTGCCCGGGAAGGTTGGCTTCTACCAGGGCTGGGCTGATGACATCGACTTTGACCGCAAGATGATCCGTGTCGAGACCAACGCCGCCGAGGAGGCGGCAAGCAAGACGGTTGTCCCGGCACCATTCCCTCCGCCATTCGAGACCGGCGGCGCAGAGAAGTCTATGACGCCGGCGGGCAAGACCGCGAAGGGTGATCTAATCGACATCCCCTACGACAAGCTTGTTATTGCTTGCGGCGCCTACAGCCAGACCTTTGGCATTGAAGGGGTTCGTGAACATGCACACTTCCTGCGCGACATTGGCGATGCCCGGCGCATTCGGCTGCGCATCCTCTCCCTGTTTGAGCAGTGTTCATACCCTCGTGGGTCCGACCACCTCAGCGACGCCGACAAGCGCCAACTCTTGCACTTCGCCATCGTCGGCGGAGGGCCCACCGGCATCGAGTTTGCCGCCGAGCTGCACGACCTCATCCGCGACGACCTCGCGCCCATTTACCCGGAGCTGATGCCCCTGGTGAGCATCACCGTGTACGACGTGGCGCCGAAAGTCCTTCCCATGTTCGACCAGGCGCTGGCCAAGTACGCCATGGACACCTTCTCGCGGCAAAACATCAAAGTCAAGACCGAGCACCACCTGGAGCGGCTCCGCCTCGCCGACGGCGAGCTCGGGCGGCGCCACGGCGCGCTCAAGATCAAGATCAAGGAGTACGGCGACGAGGAAGTCGGCGCGGGCCTTGTCGTCTGGAGCACGGGGCTCATGGCCAACCCGCTGATCGCCAAACTCGCGGCGAAGCAACTCACCTCGCCAAGGTCCAACAATCCGCCCTCCAACTCTACCTCCACCACCCGCCACCTCCTCCGCGACCCCCGAACAGGCGGCATCATGACCGACGCCAACCTGCGCGCCCTCACCTCCACCTCCCCGCCCAACTCCCCCATCTTCTCCCCCGAGTATCAACAACAACAACAACAAACAGCAATCCTCGACGACGTCTACGTGATCGGCGACTGCGCCGTAATCCAGACCTCTCCGACCCTCCCCAAGACAGCCCAAGTCGCCTCGCAACAAGCAACCCACCTCGCGCGGCAGCTCAACCGCGGCGGCGCGGAAGGCGTTGCGGCCAAGGAGTTCAAGTTCCGCAACTGGGGCACGCTGACATACTTGGGCAGCTGGAAGGCCATCCACCAGAGCCAGGCCGACACCCTGCGGGGTTGGGTGGCCTGGGTGGTGTGGCGCGGGGCGTACCTTACCAAGAGCATGTCGGTGAGGAACAAGATTCTGGTGCCGATTTATTGGGTGGTTTCGTGGATTTTTGGGAGGGGGATTAGTCGGTTTTGAACTGCCTTATGTGGGTAGGGGCGATAGGTGGGGAGGGAGCAGGATTGTGAAGGAGGTTGTAGGATAAGTTGCGTGTGTGTACTATAGGAAGGTAGGTTTCGGCCACATTGATTCGACCGGGTATCATGCGAACTGCTAGCGCCTGTTGTCCATCATGCTACCATCAACATCCGCAAGACCCTCGCTACCTATACACCCAAGAAATAGGTACCAAATTCCTGAAGCACAAACAACACTCGGCCCGTCCTTGCCTCAGGAAGTCTTCTGCTTCTTAACCCCAACCTTCGTCGGAACAGCATCAATCTTCGTCTCGAGGAACTTGCCCGACCGAGCCTCCTCCAGCCACGGCACCTCGATCGGGGCCACGTGCTCGCGCACAAAGTCGACGAGCCCTTTCGCCTGCGGCGGGTCCTCCCGCAGAGCGATGCTCGAGACCCGGGGGATGCCGAGCGCCGCGCTCAGCCGGTCCTCGCACGCTTTGGAGAAGCCGACCAGCCGGACAGCCTTTTCTTTCGGTTGTGACTGCGCGGCGACGGCCACCATCTGGGGGAAGTGGCAGTTGAAAGCCGACGACTGGCCCGAGCGGACCACGAAAACGATGCTGTAGGGCTTGCTGTCCGGTGTCCCGTCTGGTCGTTTGCGCTTATTAGGCGGTGCGCCTACGGATGACGGCACGTCTCCGTCCTTGCCCGACATGGCTTGCAAGGCGCGGGAGATCGTTGAGAGTCCCACGTCGACATGGCCGGCCAGTTCTGGCGGAGGGGGCATGGAAGAGGTTGGAGATGCTGATGCCGCGGCGTCTGCGCTGACAGGCTTTTTGGGCCGCTTCCGTTTGCCTTTGGATGGGGTGATGAAGTTCTTTCGATACGCCCCGAGAGGGGTCAAAAGCCTGCGCAGAGGCAGCGTGTCAGGAAAACGGCGCTGGACTGGGGGAGATTGGAGTCAGGCTTACTGGCAGAGGAGCTCCAGAATGGTGTCCTGATCATCGTGGCTTATTTGCGGCCTTCACTCGTTGGTTAGCAGAAGGGCGGTGGTGAAGGTCGGATTCGGAGCACTCTGCTGACCATCGGATGGTCGAGTAAGGCGTGTCTAATGTATGTACAATCCTTTTGCGCTCCATTGCAGGGTGTTTTAAACCTGCCCTGCCACAGTTGGAGAATATCGAGACACCTTCTCTGGGGTTGAGCGATACACGGACCCTGAGTTGACCGTAGAGCTCCGAGGACTGAGCTCTTTGAAGTCCAACTGTTCAACCTGAAGAGCTACAGGTATCCAGGCTTGGCAGCCGTTGGCTGTTGTTGATTTCTTGAGATGAATTTGAGAATCGTAGCTTCACCAGTGCGGTGCTTTTGAAGGTCCTTCTTTTTTGCTCTTTCCTCTCACGCAACGGTGTGATGTTGTGAAATCAGGCTTGAGGATCCATGACCTTGAAGTTCGAGTTGTTCAGAGATGAAATCGCACTGGCTGGTTTTGTCGGTGGACCCCAAAATCAGATGCCATTGAAGTGTGGCGATAATGTACACCATGGTGTGTATTAAGTAAGCGACGGGCGGAGGTATCGGCAGCCTCTGGAGAGTCTGGCCGATTTCATCGCGCAATGAAACGATTTGGTCTTGTGCACACCCGATGATGAGCGCGACACTCCGTACGGATGCAATCCTGCTTCTCAACAGGAACTGTGACTTGATTTTTAATTACCACTAGAGTTATATGTAAAAGCCAGCGATCCGGAAGTTAGATGAGGCACCGGCGCCATTCCATGTCCATCTTTGATGCTTTCCACGTGCTGTGGACCTGGCTGTTTGTAGGGCTGAAACAACACTCCCTTTGGTAGGTACCTAGCTGAACTGCCAAGGTGACTCCCAGGTTCTCTTGTCTGAGATGAAAGATGTGCACAAGGAACTCTGTACTTTGGGCTAGAGCTGGTTGTTAATTATTATAAGCTGCGGGAATGTGTCCTGCTGGAGCGTGCTTCAAACCTACCGGTCACTGACGCCTACCATTGCTCAGACCGGCCCGGGCCCCCCGGAGCGAGCTCAAGAGCTCCAACGGAAAATACCTGGGACTCGAAAAAGCATGACCATATTTGCCAGCTTTCCAATTTGCTCCCAGGGCAATTTCTGCAGCGACATACCATGTTGAGATTGCTCGAGCTTTTGCAATCAAGGAATTCTGGGCGAGCGCAAATACTTTGAGAAACTGCAGCTGAGGTTGGCAGGTCTCGTCCAGGTTGGCTTCCAAAATCACTCCAGTTACCCCTACCCCGCATTGGCGCCTAGCTCCACGCCCCACCGGCCACAAAGCTCCCGCTCGCGTCCCGCATTCTTCTTCCGTCATTCGCATCCTTCTCCATTCGCGGGACCCGCGAGTCTGGACTGCACAACAGCCAGCCTTAACATTTTAGCATCATCTTCATTCATTTCTGCGCCAACACGCGGGATCTTGAATCTTCTTGCCCGTGTTACGACGCATCCTTTGGCTCTCGGTACGTGTTGACTCTTCATTTCCGCTTGCCAATCTGCAAGTTATTCACCTTATTTCTGCCTGCCCCTCCTCTTCGAGCCCGGAGCTGGAACAGACAAAATCCCCAGAGTTTTGCTCTCAGCCCAGGCTCCTAAGCGAGACGGGAGCTCGCCCTGTCCGTCCCCTCCGCACTCCCCACCTTCACCTTGCACCACCTACCCCAGCACCGAGCGACAGGGGACTGAGCAAGACAAAACGGCCATCCATCCAAAGCGGCAAAACGACAGGAGCACAAGCCAGCTGCTGTGCTTCTTCGGCTTCACGTCGTCGGCAGGCTTCTGCTTGCTTGCTCTTTGTCTCGTCTTGCCGGCTCCGCGTCGCCTTATCACACTCGTCTCTTTGGCGACGCGTCCAACTAGTTAAGCCTGAGCTTTGGTTCTTTTGGCAGGCTGCTGAGGTGCTGCCTTGTCCCCGGCACACCCAACCTGCAAATCAGCCCTCCAAGCCAACCGAGCAATCAAGCATCCACCCCCACCTTGATGGACATGCACCTATCACAAAACACCAGCGCATGCTAACAACTGCGAGACCAAGGAGCTGCCACCGAGCTTCCCTGGGCGGAGCTCACCCATCCGCGGAGCTAAAACCGCCTTTCCCAGGTTTCGTCATTGCGCAGGCCCGATGGCTCAAGCTCCGACAGCCGACCCGTCGAGAGAACGCGCTGTCTCTTCCGAGCCTTGCTCAACCCGCCCCAATCCCTTCGACGACAGCAACGTCGCCAGGAAGCGTCGCCGCACATCCTTGGCAAGCGGATCTCGCAGCCGCTCGGTCGAGACACCTGATTCTTCTTCAGGCTCACCCGGCGGCACGTCGGCGCCAGTCTCGAGGAGCGATTCTGCCATGAACATCGACTCGGAACCCGCCAGACCCATCACGCCCGACCGGCAGCAAATCGCCGTCGAGCCTGCTTCAGAACCGCGCTCCAGCCGCGTCACCATAAACGTGCGGACTCCATCACGTCCGCTCGAACCGATTCCTTCGTCGTCGGCCCCGTCACCCTCTCCGACCGGTGCTACCCAGCTGCCTGCCTCATCTTCGAACGATGCCCGCAAAAACAGCTTGGAGGAAGCAGAGGCGGCTATGCCGGCAAACGGCGCACCAGTCGACGATTCGACGCCGTCGAGGTCGGATAGCGGCAGCCCTCCGATCGAAATCGTTTCCCTGAGCGGCGCAGACGACGCGGATTTCGACGACGACGACTCCATCACCATGTTGGACGAGTCTGGCAGGTCCCTGGCATACGATCCCACCATATCGTTCCCATTCCACGATACTGGAGAGTCATACTTGGACACCGTTCTCCGGTTATTGCAATACTTGCCCACCCGTAAGTTTGCCCCGGCCCCGGAGCTTTGACAGCGGGCCGCGACAGAACTGACAGTACATGCCTCAGACGATCAGGTGTCTCATACCTTCACCGACTGGATAGACAAGTATCTTGGCTACGTCAAGAATGCGTCGCCGCGCGCCGTTGTAGATTCATACTCCATGTACCGGGAGATGTGGCGGCATGTTCCCCAGCTGGTTGTGGGAATGGTCAACCGAAAGTGAGTCGGGTCTCTTCAACGCGGGCGTGATGCCAGGGCTGACCGAAGTCGTAGATCTGTGTACCCGCGATCCAAGGAGTTGCGGCAGGACATCTTTGCCTTTTACAGGTCGTTTGCCCAGCTGACGGCCTTCTTCGTCGAGCGCGACCTCGCAGTTCTCCGGAAACCAGCCTTGCCCGACCAGGACCCCTCTCACTGGCTTGCTTCGCCGCCTTACGTCTGCGCGCTAGGAGCGCTTACACGCCGAGAAGAGGTGGCATTGCACGCCTCGCATGTGCGCAATGGGGAGGACGATTGGAGCTATGCCGCCGAGGTGGCTGCCGTCCTCGACACCTTTCAGAACTTCCCAGCAGCCCAGGGAGGCTCGCTCGCCAACCTCAGGCAGCTGGCCATGGCCGAGCTCCGTCTTGTGTCGCAGTTTCCCAAGCCCGTCACCGAACACCTCGGGGGCTTGTGCCTTCTCGCGGGAAACGTCCTGAGGTACGGGTTTCGCAGCAAGGCACATCACCCTGCCCAGCCGGTCGCCGACCTCGCCAGGCGCAACATCAGTCGCATGTATCCCTTCTTCAGCAGCATGTCGGCCATGCTGTCCGACATGGTCGACAAGAGGCTCAACCAAATCTCCCCCGAGGGTGCGGGCTACCTCATAGAAGGGCTGACAGAGATATACCAGACGTGCCTTGCGACAAATGGCGTCGTCCCTCCGGAACTCATCAGCGAACGTCTCCAGGCTCACCCTCTCCTCGCTGCGCACCACGTGCCCGAGGCGATCGCGTACCATTGGAAGTTCACACACTTCGTCAAGCTCATCAGGTCCGGGCAGATGCAACTGCGCGTCATGGCTGTGAGCACCATGTGCGGCGATCTGGTGGCCTTGTATAGGAAGCACGCCGAGACGGCAGCCGACGAAACTACCGCCGCGCTCCTGCACTACATCTCCGACTTCCTCCTCAGCACGGGGTTGGTCAACTACATCTTGGGCCCGACATGCCATCCCGAGATCACGCTTGAGAGTAGCAACATCATCGGATTTTTGGTCGTCTCCAACACATATTCCCACGCCCACACCGATACCCTGTGGCAGACGGTGACGTCGACACAGGACCCACGAGTGTCGGACGCGCTTATTCGCATGATTGGCCGCATCGCCAACCTTTTCTCGCAGGAATCCCTGCTGTATTTCTTCGAGAAGCTGAACACGGTACCCGTGGAAGTCTTTGGCCCCAGCATGCGGGAGTTCTGCGACCATGTGCTGAAGCAAACCATCGGCCGGTTTCCAGAGTGTCTCCTCACCAGCTCCGCCCCCTATGATCTCTGCATCCGGCTTATCCGCCACTCCTCCGGCTTTGGGTCCGGCTCGCCAGTCGCGTATCCTGACATTCAACAATTCGCGATCCATAAGCTCGACAACCTTCTGAATCACGGCCCTGATCAAGAGGGCCGATGGAAGATATATCGCGACTGCCTGAGCAACATCGCGGATCGGTCCACGTCGGCAATAGGAAGCCTCTGGGTCCTCAAAATGGCTACCCGTTTCTACAATGTTCGCGACCTGCATGAGTTGACGTCCGAACACGACCTGACGAGGTTGTTGGTTGAAGAGCTCGCTGCAGCGGTCCCCCGCGCCAGGGCTGCAGGCTTTCCCGCCGCCTTCAGCGGCCCCCAGAACGTGCCCCGGAAAGACCTTCTGATGTCGATCATCTTCAACGAACCCACGTCCATCGCAAAAGAGCTCGGGAGGAAGCTCTGGGATTTACTTGTCGGTGCTGAATCAGCGTGCCAGGAGGACCGGGATGCCGCATGGCAGATCCTGATCGTGGCGATGAAGCGGAGCCAGGGCGAGAACCCCTTTGCATCGACCTGCTTCTCCGAGTATCTCCCTACGCTGGACCCCGGGCTCTTCTGTCGGGGCACACTCGACTTTGTCCGCGAGGGAGTTATGCCGCTTGTCAATGACCCCAGCAGCATCGTCCTCGACGATGATGACAATCCCACTCATCCCGGGATCGAAATGCTGTGGCGTATTGCTCTGACTGCGCCGACGGGCACTGTCGAGAAGAAAGCGATCCACGCCCTGGTCAGCGATGTCTACCTCGAGAGCCGCTGCATTCAGTCCTTCTCTCATTACAGGGCCCGGAAAGTGCATCTGGCCCTTGTTGGGCGGTGCCTTCGCCAACTCTCCTCGGCAGCGCTTAGGTTGAAAAGCTTTTATGATGGCACCGGTAGCGGCGATGACGATTCCATGGTCATCGTCGCCACGGAACAACAGGTCCAAGAACAAGAGCTTCTGTTTGTCCGCTCCCTGGCGGTCCTCCGAGAGTTCCACCATCTCCACCAGTCCAGGCCAGAGTTTTCTGCGCCGGACCTGAGGTCGCTCGTTCTTGAGTCTCCAAAGGACGTGGAGGGCGAGTCGGCAGAGCTGAAGTACCAGTCGTTTGACGGCGACAGCCAGACGACGGTTTTGCCATTGAACATCGGCAAGCGCAACACAGCCGCGTCGCTGCTCGCGAGCCTGCGGGAAGCCACCGGGTTCGAGAGCTATCGGATCTACTACCGCGGGCGTCCCTTTGTTCCACAAGAAGGCGACATCTGCAAGTCGCTCGAGGACTTGCAGATCCATAACGGCATCATACTTGTTAAGAAGGAGCCTGAAGCGCCGGCTTCGCCAAGGATGCCGCAAGGAGCATCTCCCGTGGAAATCGAAATCCTGAGCCATTTCGATCAGTTGTGGGAATTCCTTTCAATGGAGGAAAAGCTCGCTCGCGAGGTAAGATTGCTTGCTGATATTCCCTCCGTTGGCGACCGGTGGCACTAACTGTGGCCCCTGCAGATATACAGCTTCTTGGTCAAGCTTCCTGCGGACGAGAAGGTGCTGGAAGCCATCGATAACCCCTCGCTGGCCTACAACAATGCCTTCCCCCTGGGCCAGCCGTTCAAGTCGCTTTATGCCGCTCACGCCCTTCACGAGTATCTCAGCTCCTCGAGGCCGAGGCCTGCTGCTTCTGAGGCCGATAACCAGCCCCCTGACAAAGACGGGAACCTGAGTCCACGCGCAGCTTTCCTACTTCGGACCATGTCCCTTGTCGTCATGGCGATTTCGGACCCTCAGGTTCTTGCGCAGTGTCCGAATCAAGAGCTGCAGATTGAGCTAGGCTCCGCCCTCGTCGGCTTGTTTGTTTCTCTTCTTGGAGGTATGTATCACCCTTCCAACCGCATACTGTATTTCACATTTACTGACGGTGTGATTTCCAGACCCGGAGCTACCGACATCTGCAGCTGAGTCCCTCACCGCGCCCTTGTTGGATCGTCTTCTTGCGATCCTGTCGTTGGGTGTCTCGCTAGCCTGCCCGAAGAGGGCTCCGAAGCATG
The DNA here is from genome assembly GCA_023628475.1 of Chaetomiaceae sp. PF1801. Lineage (NCBI taxonomy): Eukaryota > Fungi > Ascomycota > Sordariomycetes > Sordariales > Chaetomiaceae > Chaetomiaceae sp. PF1801. Next base: position 104,792 of record JAMAKQ010000052.1, read on the forward strand.
TGGCTCTCTGTCTTCAGAGCATTCTGGAGGCTTGCTGCAAGAGCGACAGCTTCATTTCAGCTTTCACCGCCCACCCAGGAGTCCCAGGCATGATTGGAACTCTGCTTTTACATGATCCTCGGGACGCCGTCAGGCGAGCCACTGCACAATTCATCCGGCAGAAGACTGGCACAGTCGCCGAGGGCGAGAGGTATGAACAAGTTTACTGCTTTCTTTTAGTGTGGATCATTGGTACTGACTTGGTTTCATCAAACAGTGCAGAAGAGGTGTCGCCGACAGTCGCCAGATTCAGGGGTTTCTTTTGGCCACTGATCTCGCGGCTCGTCAAGCCGGCCGTCGCCAGCTCTGGAAACTCGGCTGAAGTTCTCGACCTGTGCTTCGACATGCTCCAGACTCTTGAAGAAGATCAGCCCGAAACGCTCCAGCTCAAGGAGCTCTCCAACGAATGGTTCAGCCTCCTCCTGTGCTACACGACATCCGAGGTACGTCGGAAACTGCCCAGGCTTCATTATGACCCGTTGGTCCGTGTCTGACTGTTTTGGTTCTAGGATCTGACCAAGCCTGCTGAAGTTGATCTTGTCGCGGCTGGTTTTATTCGACTCGTGCACCACCTCGTGTGTTCGACGAGCGAGCAAGTAGGCCGCGATATCTTGCCAGAGAGGTCGGTTGCTGCCCCGCGCCCCGGTTCTGTCGAGTTGAATCTAAACTTTTCTCACAGTGGCTCCGTGGGCCGAAGGATCTTCTGGCGGCACCTTTTTCCACCTCGTGAGGAAGTCCCCAGGCAACTGGGGCTCGGCCGCCCCATTTCGTGTCCTCAAACCCGAGGCTTGCTTATCGAGATCATCTTCACGCTTGTCAAGGATGATCCAACCCAATTCATGTGGCTCCTTGAGGACCTGAATGACTTGGTCCTTGTCGGCTCAGAGCAGGAAGGTTAGTGAAGCGAGCCCCTCAGGTGGTGGTCGGTAGGGGACACAGCTAACCGTTTCAGTCGGAGAACTCTACGCATACGAGCTTCCCCAGCAGTTTGAGAGGGCCAAAGCCATCAGAGCCCCATGCGGCTATCCTGGTCTCCGGAACCTGTCCAACACTTGCTACTTCAACTCCCTGCTGACCCAGCTGTTCATGAACGTCGACTTTCGCGAGTTCATGCTGGGAGCCGCCGTCCGGGAGGACAATTACGCCCAGAGTCTTCTGTTCCAGACCCAGAAGCTCTTCTCTTTCATGCAGGAGAGCGTTCGGGCCTTCATCAGCCCGGAAGATTGCGTGGCCAGTATCAAGACCTACGACGACACTCAGATCGACGTGGTCATACAGATGGACGTCGACGAGTTCTACAATCTGCTGTTTGACCGCTGGGAGGGACAGTTCCTGACAGCAGAGGAAAAGAACCGCTTCCGTTCATTCTACGGCGGTCAGCTGGTCCAGCAAGTCCGTTCCCAGGAATGCGAGCACGTCTCCGAGCGGCTCGAGCCTTTCTCAGCGATTCAGTGCGACATCAAAGGCAAGAGCTCGCTGCAAGAGAGCCTCCAGGCCTACGTCGATGGCGAGATCATGGAAGGCGGTAGGTGTTCTCTTGTTCTGGCGACGTTGAGAGAATCTCGGTTGCTAACAGGAGGCAGACAACAAGTACAAGTGTTCGACCTGCGACCGCCACGTCGATGCCGTCAAGAGGTGTGTTAAACCCCTACTCGTGACTTTGTATTCTTACTGACGAGTGGAACAGGGCTTGCCTCAAAGACATCCCGGACAACCTCATCTTTCACCTGAAGCGCTTCGATTTCAACCTGCGCACGATGCAGCGGAGCAAGATCAACGATTACTTTGAGTTCCCCGAGAAGATCGACATGCGGCCGTACACCATTGATCATCTGAGCAACCCTGGCGAAGACAAGCCAGAAGATGTCTTTGAGCTCGTCGGCGTCCTGGTTCACACGGGCACGGCGGAATCCGGTCATTACTACTCTTACATCCGGGAGCGCCCGACGAACAGTGAGACGCCATCATGGGTCGAGTTCAACGATGAGACAGTCAGCCCCTGGAACCCGGACTCGATGGCGAGCTCGTGCTTTGGAGGTACGGATTACCCGTCCCAATTCCAGGCAGGCACCGCGGCATTCGAGAAGCAGTATAGCGCCTACATGCTCTTCTACCAGAGGTCGTCGTCTCTCGCCAAGAACCAGGAGCTTCTGAAGCGTCCGGGATGTTCGATCCCATTTGGCGTAGAGATGCCGCAGGACTTCCGGGAGTTCGTCCACGAGGAGAATCGCTTCCTGCTTCGGAGACATTGCCTGTTCGACCAGTCTCAGATTCAGTTCGTCTGCCTGGCGCTTTTCCAGCTGAAGAACCTCTATTCGGGCGGGTGTTCTCCCGACCACACCCTGGAGACGCTGGCGCTCGTCATGGCTCTTGGCCATCTCGACCAGGTCGCTTCGCGAGCAAAGGATGTTCCGGACTTCCCGATCCTCCTCAACCGGATCCAAGCCATGTGCGAGAGTTGCCCCATCTGCAGCCTTGCCGTTGTGAGCTACTTCGGCAAACACACCTTTGTTCTTCGAGCGCTGCTGCAGAGGAACATTGACGAGGAGGTCCGGCAGGCAACCGCCAGCTTCGTGATCCGGATCTTCGAGGTCCTCAAGGAACGGGTTCCAGTGCAGTATGGCATTCCGCCCGTGGATGCCGATGACGAGGAAGCGGATGCTTTCGACCCTGAGCCGTCTGTCATCGAGCACGCGATGCGGATGCTGGAGTCGCTGTGGCAGAATTTCCACATGAATCTGCGCTCGTGGCCCGAGGTCTTCGACTTCATGTTGGCCTTCGTCAGGCTGGGCCGTCACGAGCTGGCAGCCTTCCTGCAGCATCCACACTTCCTCAAGTGGTTGTTGTGGATCGTGTGGGCCGACATCAGTGCCGAGCCATTCCTCTCGCCACAGTTCGCCAAGATGGTTGCGGTGGTTTCGAGGAGGCTGCCGAACCGTCCGCCATCGTACGAGTCCATCCTCGCACTATTGGACTACCTGCTTGCAAACGTGCGGCTGGCCTACACGGCGGGCGGGCAGCCCACGGGCGCACCCAGCGCCAGAGAGCGAGTCAAGCTCAACACGGACTTGGACCAGCCGTTCGAGGTTACGAGAGCAGAGACCGAAATTCTCCATCAGATGGGTCCTCGCCAGATACCAGTCAACACCTTCATGGACAGGCTCATCTCGATTGCCCAGAACCCGCCGGCCACGCACTCAATCATTGCCAACCTGATGAAGCAGAGCCGTCAGATGGAGGATGCCGTCTTCCACACCCTAGTGCATCGGATCACTGGGCAGCTTGGCCATCCCGTCTCGCCGTACCTGCGCGTGGCCGCAACGGTCTTCTGCCGTGTCGCCAGTGACGCTCGCATGATCGGCGATCTGATCAAGCACGTCTCGCAGCAGTGCGCGTGCCTGCAGAATGCCGAGGGGAAGGCGTTTCTTGACTTTGCGCGCGAGACGTTTGACGGCCCGCGGGAGCGGTCGGGAGAGACAACCCACCAGATCTTGATGGCCGGGCTTGACAGTGTGCCCTACTGGGCGCCCGGCTTGCTGGGCTACTCTGACACGTCGGTAATTGAAGGCACCGAACTGTTCCTGCACGAGAGGATTTTTGCGCACCGCACTTTCCGGCCGCCCAGCGCCGACGAGTCCGAGGAGGCGCGGGAGATTGCCGAGAAGATGAGGCTGACGGCGCGCGCCCTGGGATTCCGGTGCCTGGCGTATCTGCGCGATAACTACGTGGTACGCAATGCCGAAGTCACGGAGCGGGCGGTTGGAGGCTTGCAGCGGGTGGTCAGGTACTGCGCCAAGTACTTCAACCTGAAGGAGCCGGCGGAGGACGAGGAGGCGCAGCTGTATATGCAGCTCAGCCAGAGTAAGTAGTCGACCATCATTTCCCTCGAAAAAGCACGCTGACAGTGAGATGTAGGTGTCCTGGAGGGTGTGAACCGACTCATTGTGGTCGACGACCTGGAGGAGGACGGGTCGGGCATGTACTACAGCGACGACTCGAGCGTCGCTTCCAGCACCACGGCCGGCTGAAGTCTCACGCAGACTCGCGCGACTCATTCGCACGGCGGAAGATTGATATGAAGGAGACCGAGGAGTGAACATGGACATGACAACACCACGAGAGTTACACGATTGCGACCAACGGGAAGGTTGGGCATGCATTTTTACAGCAAAACAAGGGAGGGACAATCACTGGGGTTGCATTGGGTGCGGGCATCAGGGCACCAAGCGGAAAGGCGTTTTTTGGTGTGCTTGAGGCAGCGGCGTCTGGGAGGAAAACCGGGACTACAGGGGCATCGAGGAATGGGCTGGGCTGGTTCGTTTTGCTTTTTTCCCCTTGTTTGCGGAGATCTCGGGACCGATAGAGGGGAATGGTCTGGGGTGGTCTGGCTGGGTTCTCGGCCGGGTCGGCGCGGAATTGTCATTGTATTGTTAACGTTAGGTTTTGTTAGATTGCACCGTTTTGGGAGGTCTCCTTCATAGAAGGCCGGCTGCTGGGCATGGGAGGCGCGGCTGGACTGACATAGGTCATCATCGTCTTTTCTTTTCTCTTTTCCCTGCTTGGTTTTGCTATTTCCTGTGTTTTCGGCTCACTTGGGGGGTTCTTCTTTGGTCATGGGAAAGGTGTCGGGGCGGCTAGGGAGTTTAGGGTCGGCTGGGAAGAATATGACTCCTGACAGCGTCCAGGTTGATTGCTACCTAGGTACTCGATCAAGAACTCCACCGACGTGCGGATGTCAGCCGCTCGAAGGCTTTCCCAAGTCTGCAAGCTTTCGGGTGTGATGACGCGGGTCGACTGGAATGGTTGCTTCTTGAGATCGGGAACTGCATCTCTTTCAAGATTAGATCCTTCACAGAGCTTACACGAGTAAACATTGAACACAACGTGACCAATAATCTATGTGAGTTGCTGGGTATGCCAAAAATAAAGATGGCCTCTTTGGGCCTTTGTGGTGTTGTCGTTGGCTCGGGGCAAGTGTGTGGAGCGGGGAGCTTTAGACGCCGGTGACCTGATTGGAGGTGTTGGCGAGATTCGAGAAGCTTACCTTAGCTTTGTGGTCAGTGCGCCAATACCCCGCCAAGCCCGCCTTGAGTGATTGGTTCCAACTTGAGTGGGTCTTGTGAGTGGACAGGGGTTTAACCGCCGACGACAGGGCCAGCTCTTTCTGCTCATTCTCGCCTTTCTCATCGAGTTCTTTGCTTTTTGCGACTCTGGGCAGGAAGCTTTTTGTTATGCCCGACCCGATGCAAGGCTGTGCAAGTTTTCTTTCTGGCTCTCTCTTTATTTTCCAATTACTCCTGGCTATGGCAGTCGCAAAAAAATATCTTCAATTAACGACTCCCAGTCGAGGCTGTTGGGAAGAATTGGCAATGCGGGAGCTTCTTGTGAGGTCGCATCTTCAACTTCATCCCGGTCAGATGCAAGATGTGCCGGGGTGCGTGAAGGTCGCCCACCCACAGGCCTCGCCTTGCCGACCTACCCTGTCCAATACCACGCTATTGCAGAGGCTTCTTCCTTTCCCGGGACCTCGTCACACATCACACAGCTTGCATGACGCCCCGGCCGTTGCCAGAGCGTGGCCATGGCCAACCGCGTCTGGTGCACACCGCAAAGCGCACACCATGACAAGCGACGAGATGCTATTTATTGTGGACTGACCCGGCGGGACGGGCATTCGACCTTGTGCTACGACATGAAACGAGGGCATCGTGGAGGGTGATAGGTATCGTTTCATCTTCTCTTTTACTCTTGTCCGTCACGGCAAGTAGCCGCCCAGTCTTTTTTTGTCAGCCTTTGGGCTGTCATATCACTTACCCCTTTCATTCCGGGACGTCATTGTTTCGTTCTTTGTTTGGAAACATTTGTTTGCATGCTTCCCGTTCCCCGGCTCTGTCTCCCGAACGGGCCTTGAAACAGGCCTCGGATGCGAGATGCCACATGGTGTGCAGGGAACCTCATACATAACTGGCATGTTTGGCGTTGGTTTCTCGTCCTGAAGCATCGTGCTTAAGGTCTTCAAGTCCTTCAACCAACGCCACACCTGGCCAACTGGGCTTTCGACGGCAAGCCATATCATATCTTTGGCTTCCAGTCAGGAACAGGCGCTGGCTTCCTCAAACTATCCGCTGGTCTCTCTCGGCCTTGTCACTCCTTCCTGTCCGTGGACCAGCAGCCAGTCAACCCGGCACCATGTCGTCTACTCCCTGTCTCAGGGGTCGCATCATCTCGTCGCCCCTCGAAGCCGGTCCGTCTGTTGCAGACGGTCACCACCTCCCCAGTCACGTCAACGATGCATTGGAATATGCATCCAAGCGGTTAGGAAGGAAAGCCGCCAACATTACTCTCCTCGTCGTCCGCCGTGACTACCAGCTGCCGACGTCGCCGATCGCTTCTCCGACGTCTGCCCCCGGGTCACCCCCTGTCTCTGCAGCCAGCACACCGTCGAGACCGGCCTTCCCACCAACTTCGAGGTTAGAGGCCTTGAAGCAGCTCGTCCGACTCAACAGCATAGGGGAGGGGCCAACACGGGAGAGGATAGTCCATGTTCATCTGGATCAGGCCCGCACTGGAACGGCATCTCCGGCGTTCAGCGAGGCCTCGACATTCTCGGCTTCCACGGTCTCCTCTGTGTCGACTGCCAATTCAACCTTTAGCCACCGAGTCCGATGGCCCGGCAGCCCGACAGCATACGGAAGCGTCCCTGTGACGCCGGCGACCCCGTTTACTGTCGCCTCTTCCTTCTCGGGAACAGACGGAACCAGCGCAGTGTCGCGGTCACAAGCCCCGACTCAGTTCGGCATCAAGCTTGTTTATGCCCACCCCTTAAGCCCACGAGAAGAGAAGGCCCTGTCGCAAGCACTGGAGAAGGCGGCCAAGAAGTTCAAGCTAGAGTATGGCCCCTGATTTCTGGCGCCGACTTATGAAGAGACTAATTCGGTTGGACAGTCCCAGCTGGCTCCCCCAAGCCGTTCCTCCCTCCGCTCTCGGTCTTCCTGTTGATCTAGTCCTCAAATCCACTGCCCAAAACGAAACACTCTTCTCATCCAACCACCTCACGCTTCTGTCGCTTGACCATCTCTACACGTTCCGCACCGCCCTTCAAGCTTACGCACGCACAAAGGCATACCGCCGCCTCGAGGATGCCGTCGACGAGCTGCGCCGCCTGTTCCTCGCCAATGGCCGGAGAGCACTCCGCAAAAGCGCCCTGCTGGTCGCCTACCGTTGGCTTGAGCCCCTCAACGACGCCGCCTTGGCCGACGTCTGCCGTATGTATGAGAGGGCTTACGGCGGAATTGAAAAGGAGAGTGGCGTGGAGAACGATGTTGACCCCACGCCGGGGTGGCCGCTCGGCGAGAGCAACCGGGACTCGGGCGAGATGGAGCCGTCGCTGGCAAAGAGGATGGGCATGTCCTTGCCGAGCACGCCCGTTCTTGAGGATCCGGCCTCATTTCAACAAGAACGAGTCTCCCGGGCCGAGACCCCCATTCTCGATTTGACTGAGGCACTGGACAAGGAGATCCTGCTTTCCACCGCCGACATCAGTCTGGAAGACCAGCTGGAGCTGGACGCAGTCGAGGATTGGTACCGCGAGATGCAAGCCCAAAACGACCGAGACCCGCCAGCAACCGAGATCGATCCCCTGCGCTCCCATCCGGCCGAAGCAGCCACAGCAGTGGACGAGACAATCCCACCCGTCCCATTATCGCCCCCTCCACCTCCACCAACAACCGCGACATTCAAAGACCAGCCCTGGCGCCAGCCAGAGGAACCCAGTCTGGAAGAAATGCGCCGCAAGACCCCCAAACTCCGCCCGGCGCCTCCCGGCCGCTCGCTCGCGCTCAAGCTGCAGACGAGCTTTGACAAGCCGTTGAGCAAAAAGCAATCCACCGCCAAGCAGCAGCACCTCGAAGTTCAAAAGACGGCGCCGATACAACCACAAGGAGAGGCGGACGAAGAAGAAGAAGAAGAAGAACAACTCACGGCCCGCCCCCACAGCGCCATCAAGTCGTTTGCCAACGTGCGCTGGACAGCAGCCAGCGGCGGCAACAACAACAACGACAACACAAACAGCGTTTCCATCGACGAGATTGTCCACGGCGGCGGTGGTGGTGGCTATGCTCGGCATCGCCGCGGTGACAGCGACGAGTACCGGCAGCCCCACCACCTCCTCCAATCGCCGCAGTTTGAGGACAGAGTCGGGCCCATGACGCCGCATGGGTATGAGGACATTTCGCCTATTACGAGGGGCGAGTGGGGGTTGTTGATGTTTGGCAAGGGGAAGACGGCGAGGGTTGAGATGTGTTGATTTTGCGGTGGGACTGTGCAGGTGTTGGGGTTGACATGTCTAACGGGGGACTGACTTTCAGTCCCGGTGTGCCTTGTTGCCGTTGACAGCGACTTTGATTGTACACCTGATTTTGGCATGTATATATTTTAAACCTTCGCGACACAGACAGAAAGAAGTCTGCGTTACGCGCTAGGCAGTAACACGGGAACAGTCAATCTTGGGTATCATTCTCCAACATGCCACGCCTCTCATCCCCAACCCTGTTTAATTCCGAGCCCACGACTTCCACGGCGGCGCCCCCCGCCACCCCTTCCACACACCCCGAAAAACAAACCCCAAAAATTACCACCCATACCTCCCCTGCGCATCCCTCTGATTGCTCTTTGCCCGCGCAAAGCTCTCCTCGAGCGCGCTCTGGTTGCTCTGCGCCATGTTGACCACCTGCCGCAGGCTGTGCTTGCCCGGCGCGATGGCCCGCACCGGGTTGTGCGCCAGCTGCTGGCCCGCGCCCGAGGCCCGCAGCGCCTCGTTGTGCGCGTACTCGCGCTCCATGTCGAAGGTTATCACCTTTGCGTTGGATGGCATGTCTACAGTGGACGAGGAGGAGGAGGAGGAGGGGCGGCCAAAGAGCTCGCGGCGGGCGGCGGGGGAAAGGGTGGAGGCTAGGGAGGTGAAGTCTTGTTGTTGGGGTGGGTATTGTTGGTTGGCGGGGGGTGGTGGTGGTTGTTGTTGTTGTTGTTGGTCGTAGATTGGGTAGGCGGATGTTACGTCGCTTTCGTCGTCGAGGTGGGTGTTTTCTGGGGCTGAGGTGAACATGGGCTCGTAGGTGCCTGTTGGTGCGCTCGTGGCGGCGGTAGGGGCGGGGTCGTCGTCGCCCACGGAGAAAAGAGATATCTTCTTCTTGGGCGGAGGTGCTGCACCCTGTGTCGCGACGGAATCAGGAGGGGCCGCTGGGCCGTTCTGCGATGCTGCTCCATTTGGCGCAGGCGGAGCTGCAACGGCTGCTGAACCTTTCTTCTTGCTCTTCACGGGCGCCTTCTTCCTCGCCACCGACAGCGGCTTGAACATGAGCGGTTTGCCCACCAGTTTAACCTCCTCTTCCGGTTTCTGACCTTCGGGTATCGATGGGCCCTTCGCACTCGGTGGAGGTAGGTTCAGACCGGACGACGAGGAGGTTGTCCCGTCGCCATCAACGTCCGCAAAATCGTCGCCGCCGCCCCTGACAAATGCCGGCTCGGCAGCTGTCCGCAGATGCACGCCGGGCGCGGGCGCAGTGCCCTGTTTTCTCGCTGATGCAGCGGGTGCGGCTGCTGCTGTCTTCTTGGGCGGAGGCAGAAACGAGCCTAGGCTGCTGAACCGGCTTGCGCCCGTAGTCTTTGCGCGCTTGGCTGGTGGTTGTTCATCATCAACAGGGGTGTCGACGGTCGCACTCGCGGCGGGGAGGTTGACAACAATCTTGCCGGCGCCCGAGGATCGGTCGAGGAGCTTCTGAAATGGCTTCTTCGGTGCTGCTGCTGCCGCGCTGGGAGCAGGCTTTTGCTGCACGGTCTTGGTTTCGGAGTCGGAGTCGGAGTCGGAGTAGTCGACTAGACCCATGGTTGCGATCCTTTCCTCGTCGCTGCCGGGCGGGGGATATGGTGTTGATTGCAATGTCTGGAGCAATGCAAGGTGGGAGTGAAGTCGAAAAAGATGGAAGTTGCCCCAAGAACAGCGCCAAGCAGATCGCTGTTGCATCGGCCCCACCAGGCGCCTCTTCGCTGTGTGGGTCGCTGCCAAGACTTGGGGATAGCGACCTCCACAGCCCACTTCCAGAGCCGCCCCTCGGCTTCATCCCATCCACCCCACCTCCGACCAAAGACCAGATTGGTGACTTTCAACCACCCTGATCCTCCCCCCAGAACCTCGCGCCGGAAGCAGGTTGTACTGGTTTTTTTTGTTATCTCAAATTCCTCCGATCGGCAGTTGTTTCTTGGAGCGAACTGGCTGCTGGGCTGTTCCTGCATTCGTTTCGGTCCTGTCTGAGACACGCCGATTCACTCATCTCACCCCGCGCCCTCTCAGATTCGCGCCCCTCATCTGTCTGGGTCCTAGTCCTGGTCCAGGTTGGAGACAGACTGCACAGATTGCGCCGCCTCGGATTGGCCTACCGGTAGCAGCCAACCCTGTTCAAACCTGCCTTCCCTGAGGTACATCACGACTGCCTTGCCAGGGACCAGCGGGCGTGTCGCCATGTCGGTCATCCAACTCGAAGAGTACGAAGCCATTTCACCTTGTCCAACTGAGCAATTGTATCGCTGACTGTGTGACTCAGCCTCGTGCTGTACCAGCTGCGGGCCAGCTATCTCAACGACATCGCCGATGGCGTTGGTGAGCGTCTGTTCACCCTCAACGAGGGCTTTTTGAATTCAGCGCCCTTCAAGGCGGCAGGATGGCGCACAAACCCGGCCCTCATCAAGCGAACTCACTCTCCGCCGATCCCCACTGCAGTGGCCTCGGAGTACTTCCAGGCACCCCGTCGCCCTGGCTTGACCCTCGAAGATGAGGGGGAAGAGGGCGCCTTGTTCTCCGGCAGTGTTGCTGAAACGGTGGGTCCCAGCATGGCAACAAAGCGACGCCGTCGCCGGGAGCAGATGGAGGAGGACGACAGCAGCGACCTCAGCGACGAGAGCGACGACGAGCCCGACCACCGCGCCGCCCAGCAAATCAAGTTCGCCAAGATGCCGGTACGCAACCGCGCCGGGTCTTCGCCGCTGCAGTCGTCCAACCTCCGCCAGACTACCACTCTGTCGTCGCCCCGCCCAGCAGCTCGGAGGGGGTCCCAGTCCGCCCTCGAGACCGTCAAGGAGAGGGCACGGCGTGATACCGTGACGAGCAGCGAGGTATCGTCCGAAAATGAGTACGATGCCTCCAGTATCCATAAACACCGAGAGGCCGCCCGGGCAGCCGCCGCCCGTGCCGCCAAGCTATCTGAAAAGCTCAACGCGGAGCCAACCGAAGGCGTCAAGCGCCAGCCTAGCGACCTCCTCGAAGAGGAAGAGGAGGACGACTCAGATGCCTCAGACATGTCGTTGGCTCTGATCGAGAGCATCGACTCGGCCTCCATCCTGGATGCCGTCAAGAACCCCCTGAACGCATCCCTGCGAGACCAGGTAGTTGGGACGCCGCCCAGGGAATTCACGAGGAGATCCACCATCCGCAAGTCGGCCATGCCTGCTCCGCTGCATATACCCGTGGGAGAGCTGCCGCCGCCACGGCCGATCAGCACCATCCGACCCCTCAGCATGGCACAGCCAAAGAGTCTGCTCTCTGCGGCCCTGAGAGCGAAGAAGACGAAGCCGGCCCTCCCCTTTGACAGCTTTGCCTCGCTGTCGGGCCAAGGAGACCCCAATCCCATCAGGCTGCGAATCTATGCCCCTTTTTCCAAGACGCCTTCACAACCCTTCGAGGTGCTCATCCGGCGGACCGTCCACCACGGCGAGGGCGGCGACAGACCTGTAACGGTTGCTGACCTGATCGGACTCAGTCTCTGGCGCTACAACGAGGAGAAGTTGGAGCCGCCGCTCCCTACCGACAAGCTCAACGTGAACTGGTGGACACTTCGCATGGTCGAAGAAGATGGCGAGGTCGACGAAGACTTTCCGCCGCTCGAGCGCAAAAAGGGTTTTGTTTCATTCACCACCGCCAACAACAAGGCTGGCCGGGCCCGGTCAAACTCGAGGGTCTACGACGTCTTTGCGCTGGTGCAAGCCTCGCCCGACGAGTTTGAAGAGAACAAACACAGCACACCGCAGTTTGAGCAAGAACCAGCCGGCGAGGAGGAGGACAAGGACCCAACGCCTCGCAGCACCCCACGGCCGGGCGCCGGCATGCCCCCTCCGCCGGCTGAGCCGCGCGAGAACCCGCTCCTCAACACGGCGTACCGCGCAAACACAACAATATTTGCCGACATTCCCCAGTCGACCCAACCGACAAATGCGCCTTCGCGCGGAGAAAAGAGGCTGTTGCGCATCCACATCTACTCCTCGGATATCGCCCCGGGCCAGATGATCACGCTGGATGTCAGCACAGACACGTGGCTGGCCGAGGTGCTTGACATTGCCTGCAGGAAGCGGCAGCTCGACAAGGCCAACCACGTGCTAAAACTTCCGCAATCGGGAACGGTGGTGTTGCTCGACCGGACGGTTGCTTCCCTCGGCAATGTTACCGACTTGGACCTCCATCGGCGCCGCTTTGCCACCGACGGCCCGTTGATGGCCGGGTCGCTAAGCAGCTCCTCCCCCAGACCGCACCTCTTCACGGACAATGCGAGCTGGACAAAAGCGAAGAAATCCAAGCTCCTGGGGACACACCCGCTGGCCAAGGAGGTGCTAAAGCTGGACGAGCTCGGAGTCGCGGCCAACTACAAGAAGTACACGGTCTGGCGCAAGCAGCCCATGCGGCTGCTTTCGGAGAAGCTCCTTGCCATTGACGGCGATTACATCCACATCATGCCTGCCTCGGGCGGCAAGCTGGCCGAAGGCGACGGCAAGTCGACGTCGGTCCACTTCAGCAATGTGGTCGGCTGCAAGGTGTCGAGGAAACACCCGACCAACTTCAAGGTGCGTTTCAAACGGGCCCCTGCATACCCTGGTTTGGAGTCGGCTGCTGACATGGGCAAACAGTTGGTTGTCTACAAGTCGACCGAAAGCAAGAGATACGACTTTGTCACGAGCAGTGCCGAGTATGCCGCCGAGGTGGTTGCCGAGCTCAAGAAGGGCATCTCGCCGTACCGGGAAGTCTGATGGAAACGAAGCGGCTTTTGGAAGAACGTTCCAGATGCCCATACCCGACGATCGACGACGGGTTGCGGTGCAATCAAGCTTTACGAGGCGGTTGGTTTGGCAACGGTGCGACATGGCCCGATCACTCAATTTAGCGAGTTGGGGAGTGACATCATACATACACGGCTCCCGCGGCCCCACACAGTATACAACATCGACGGGCGCTGGCAGCGATGATGACGCGACCGCGCTGGAAGCGATGCCGAGCAAAACGATGAAACTTGAAATTTATGGGGGTCTCGCTACCGCATGGGACGCCTTCACTGTTGGAGTGACCTCAGACGCAGCGGGAAGTGCCTTGTCGTGCTGGATGGGGCTCGGCTTGAGGCTACGTTGGTTTGTCGATCTTTGGCTGTGTATGTACAAGTATGTACATGTGCTACTCCAGCTCTGTCTCTGCTCACCACAGCCTATTTTCGGAAGCTTTGGACAAGAGCAGCTCTCCACAGCCTGATCCACGTCACGCACTCAAGGGCTATGGAGAGTTCAGACCCTCAAGCCGTCCGGTTGGGGCAACAGTCGCCACCGCACGGGGAGGATGCAACGTGCACTTACAGCGTACCTGGGCAGACTGGAGCCGGCTGGACAAACCTGAAGCGAGCTGCTGTTGCTCCCGTTGCACCCGGGTTGGGTTCTTTGGTCCTGGGGCACCTGCTCCCGCGCACTGTGAGGGCCACGGACAGCCCGCGGCATGCGAGTTCCCTTCGTGGCGCAATGCCCGGGAGCCCGCCTGTCCGCATTCCAGATCGTGGCTGTTCCCGTCTGGGAGCGAGGGAAGCAGGGCATGGCCTCTCCCTGGGCAAGCCCACCCTTGCCGGTCGAGGGCTATATAAGGCGCGACCCCTCAGAGCTGCCCTCTCACGGACATCCCCTATCTCCATTAGACGAAACAACCCCCCCCCATTATCTACGCAGGTCTTCCCAAGGAGAACTCGATTGCCCTCGTTTTTGTTATCCAACATCCATCACTAAGACAACCAAGCCCGTCCCAACCACCAAGATGCGTTACGCCGCCATCCTCGCCGCCCTCGCTGCTCTGGCTTCGGTATGTCTCACTTGCCTGTTCCTAGCTTTCCCGATCACAGTGCCATCATCTAACATTTTCCCTTTCTCTCAACAGGCCCAAACCGTCACCACGACCAACACCAACACCAACACGGGCGCGGCAACCTCGCAGCAGACGTCCGTCTCGGACACGTCGTCGCTCACGAGCGCCATCAGCTCGGCCATCTCGTCCATCACCTCGTCGGGCTCGTCCCAGGTCAGCTCCGTCAGCAGCGAGGTCAACAGCTACGTGTCGAGCCTGTCGTCGGAGCTGTCGACGGCCACGGGCCCGGCCGCCTCGTCCATCTCGTCGCGCATCTCGAGCGCCCTCAGCTCGGCCAGCTCCAAGGTCGCCTCCGTCACGTCGGCCGTGCAGTCCCAGACCACGGCGAGCCCCGGCGGCGGGCCCGTGCAGACTGCCGCGGTGGGCATGGCGGCGCTGTTTGGTGGTGCGGCTGTTGTGGCTAATCTGTGATTTTACGGGGTTGGTATGGGGCTATGGTCTATGTACGTCTATGATTGATGCGGTTGCCGGTTCTTTTCCTACACTACGAGAAAGCAAAACTGGGACATCTTGGGTTTGATTTGTATGCGAATTGGGAGACGGGCTCATAGATGCCCGCAGCGGTAATTAATGTCACTTTTATATTCAGCGAGTTCATTGCTGGAAAGGGTGAAATTGATGTGGTCTCTACTAGATTTTGACAACACAATCTTCCCGAGACAAACACAAGCATATTTACTCTCTTCACCTAAAGATCACGGTCTTCCTACCTCGTACAGGTAAGGTATCCCTCGCTGTGACTGCCCCTCTCCAAATGGTCCATTGCTGTTTGTTTGGTTGACGATGTGTTGACGTCATGGAAGACGGTCGTTCTCCGGCGGACCCACTCGGCCGCGCGTACTTCCGGATGCGGTAATTGCATTGACCGTTCACCGTTGACCGTGGCTTGCAGCCTGAGATGCTCGGATTGCAATCCCGGTGGAAAGAACTATTTTCAATCCCTTCCGGAATGGGATCGGTGGCAGACTTGGCAGACCAGTGAAACAGAAGATGGACGGGGTATGGAGGTATGCTCGGGGTATGTTACGGGGATACAGGGAAGAAATGGTTATCAATACGCTGGAAACCCTCCCTACGGGCGGACCATCATGGGCTGTATGCACGGCTGCTCTCCTGCGCCGGACTAATCTCAAGACCCGGTCTAGTAGCTTGACATTACCATCCGAAACGCTTCATGCTCTATCGTTATATCATAGTAAGCCCGAATGTATACCAAACGCTCACACCTCTCCCAAACGCCTATCCGTCTTTCCTCCGGGTATCATTCCACAGCGCGTCCACGACCTGAAAAATAGCCGTCACGTCCCGCATGACTTTCTCGTCCACCTTGCCCCCAAGCCGCTGCTGCATCTTGTCCGGATGCCACCGCACCCGCTCCTCCTTGAGCCGCGCAGCAAACTCCTTCTCGCCCAGCTCCTCCAGCCCAATGCCATTCACAAAAAACGCCCTGACCGTCTCCCGGTCCACCTCCTCCCCATTGCTAGCACCCCTCCCCTCAGGCCACGGAATCCCCTCCACCTCACCCTTCCCTTCCCACTCAGCCCAGCGTTTAAGATACCCCTCCCACTTCTCCCTCCAACCCTTCCTCCTCCTCCTCTCCTCTCCCCTTCGAAGGCACCTCTCCATCTCCCTCGCAACCCTCTCTTTCTCTTCCGCCTTCCTCCTCTCCTCCTCTTTCTCCTTCTTCCTCCTCTCCCGCGCCTCGAGCAACCCCGCGTGCGTCTTCTCCCACATCTTTTGCCGCACATACGCCGCGTACTCGTCTTCTGTCATGCGCTCTAACGGGCCGCCGGCGGAGGTTGAACCGGGAGAAGGGTAGATGTGGATGGGCTGGCCGTAGACGGATTCCCAGTAGGCGGCGCCCTCGTCGTCGGCCATGGCGTCGAAGAGGGACTCGCGGAAGGCGGTGGTGGGGGAGAGGGGTGGGTCTTGGAAGGGGTCGGGGGGTGGTTGTTGGTCTTCTGTGGGCGAGGAGGGGGAGCGGTGTTTTTTGGTGCGATGGTGGTGGTGGTGGTGCCGCCGGCGGTGGTGGCGGTGTCTTCGTTCTCTGGATTCGTCTCTGTGTCTGGGGTGGTCGCCGTCTCGAGATGGGGATCGTGATCTGTGTCGACGGTGACGGTGATGGCGGTCGTCGTCATCATCTTGCTCCCGTTCGCGCCGGCGCGAGGATCTCGAAGACTCGGACTTGAAGCGGAACTTGGTCGGTCTGGGAGCTGTGGTGTCGCGGTCCGCTACGTCTGGCGGCTCCTCTTGTCTGGGTGCTGTGTCCTCCATCGACTGAGTCTTGGGCTGAGGCCCGAAATCGTCGGGCGACATGGTGGGGTGCCTTGGCGGCGTGTCATCTCTGACATTCGGGGCCGGCGGGTTGATGGACGAAAGGATGCGCCGCCGCTTGGGCGAGCGAGGCGATTCCATCCTCCTCTTCTCGAACGAGAACCTTGACGATCGCGAGTCGTTGCGTTGAAAATGGTCTAACTGCCAAGTGACGTTTGCACGCGAAGTGTCCTCTCGAACCAGCTGTTAGAGGCAGTAGTGGAGATATCGTGGAGAGGATCAGTTTTACGTACGAAATTTTGGCCTGCACTAACAGACGGTACAGCCAGCCCTGCGCACGTGCCAGAACGCCAAGACGCCGTGTTCGCAAGTCGCAACTTCCCTCTCCCGCCGAAAGCCCCGCCTCGGCCCCACCAATATCAACACAGCAAGCGCACGACAGCTCCAGGTCCAAGCAGATTTCGCAAGTCCTTCGTTCTTGCGCCAAGTTCAGGTTGTGCAACTCGGCCTTTCTTCGCGACCTCCCCTGGGCATCCGTCATCTTGTCCTCGACGAAAATAGGGGAACCGCTCCTGTCACGGCGCATATCTTGCGCCTTGGTGAAACAGTTGTCAATCTGTCAGGTCCTTGGGTCGCGGCGCTACGGTAATCTGAGCCCTGTGGCTCTCTTAGTTTTCGCCTGCTCCGTCGTGATCCGCAGACATGGCCGGTACTTCCTTCTCTCGCACTGATGAGCCCTTGCAGTTAGTTCCCTCCAGCCTGTGACACCATCTCCCCCGTCCAACAAATGCGTTACTCGTCAACGCTAGCGTACTGCACGCCATCCCGCGTGTACCACCCAATGCATCCTCCCGGCTGGTCGTTCTCGGCTCCAGCACTTTGGGATGGGCCGGTCGCAGCTGGACCGATTTTCTGACCCCTGTTTACGAACCCGAGGGAGCGGCTGATGTAACCTCGCTACGGAAGACGGGAGCGGGAGGATGAACGTGCCTCGTCCACCGGGGACGGCGCACAGAGAGCGAGTGACGCTTCGGAGCAACTGCCATCTGCTGCTGCCGGTATCCGTGCATCACCACAACTGTTCGACCGTGCATCACCGTGGTCGGCCTGGACTGGCAGGTGCGGTTGCGTCCGTTTTCGACCATCAGGTCTCGGATACAGATCCAGAATTCTTGCTCGGTTTGGCGCGAGCCTGGCCCGCACCCCTTTCTCAGCCCAGCCCTGGTGCCACTGATTGCACACTCGATAGTTACTTCCAGGTCTGGCCGATTACTCATCTCACATCTCACACTATCCCAATCTCCTACATGGTTGGCGACCCTTACACAGCTTTCCGGTCTTGCCTTGCCTTCTTACACAAAACAAGATATCTTCTCTCCTGTTTTCAGGAGATGATGTGTTTGACCTCAACTAGGCCCAGCGGCTGCCAGCATGGGATCGGCGTGTCGCTCTTCCACCGTCACCGCTGGGAAGTTCCGTCCCTTGGAGAGGTCAGACAAGGTCACTCACCGCTAATTAAACGGCCAACTCAACATGGCCTGCTTGGGAACAAACCACCTCTGGCAAATGCACGACCAGAACGCATGTCACACCGAGAAAAGACGGGCCGAGACAAATCACACTCCTCTATACGGAAACCCGTGCGCTCTCGAACTTGCTGATTGGGAACTTCTGGGAGCTCGAAAGTGCCGAGCAGACACTCCAGCGTGGCCCCCGAAACGCCCAATGTTTACATCGCCACCTTTCCCTGGAAAGCGGGCCAACCAACCGGGCCAAGTGGCAGCGCCGCCTGTGGTTGCGGTTGGCGGAGTGGAAATGCAGCATGACGAGCATGATCATGTGCCTGAAGAAACGGCCAACACGCAAGAAGGTGGCTGAGGCCCAGCAGCCCGTAAGTCATGAATATGAAAAGAGGGATGCCGGCGGGAACTTCCAGCCATCCCATGGAAGGATTCTTTCTATAGGGTGAAAGACGCCTCTTTTCGGGTCATTCTCGGGTCTCTGTTCTCGTGTCCTTCCAAACTCGGACAGTTTCCCCTTCTCGGTGTCTCTTCCATGCCCTGCCTGCGCTCCATCGGACGCCTCAGTCAGGCAGCCCCATGTCCCCTCGGTCTGGTGGTGCGGTCGTATCCGAGACAAGAAAAGCCTCGGTCACGAAAAAATGGACCAGACTCTGCCACGCATGCAGAGAAACGAGCATTGGCTGGAATGGCATGCAAGAAATCCCAAAATAACGAACCTGCCTTGACCCTTTTCGCGCCCCCCTGTTGACCGTCGGCAGTCCTGGATATCCCAACCCCCTCCATGTAGCTTTTCCATTCGGCCTGTATGGGTATGTATCTATTCCATGAAAGCGGTAACCATTAGGTATCTATCTATTCGAGCCTGGTGTGGCTGGTATTGTACAGCTGGAGGAAGCACAAAACGCAACTTTTGTCTTTTGTCTGAGCCCCTGAATCCGGTAAATCCAATCTGGTATCAATGCCCCGTCTGCATACGGTAAATAGGAAAAAGCAAAACCAGACGGCAAAGGAGAGAGACAGAACAGTATATACTATGCCACGCCAATTATAGTACGAATTGCGAATCCTCCATAACGCCGTGGCCTCCTGCACAACCAATCAAAGTATTTACCACCACAAAATGGTGCAACTGTAAAACAAAGGAAATGCCAACTGACAGCATACACCAGAATTAAGAGATATATGCCAAGATGGAACACAAACGAAAACCGAGAGGTCTTTGGTGCTTCTTGCCCCCTTTTCTCCCTCTCTAAATAAAAATCAACCCATTGCCGGTTGCCGGTTGCCTGAGCAGAACCTCTAAGTCCTCTAATATAGCCCAAACCAATGAATGACAGGAAAGGAAAGTGTGATTTATGAAAGACTTCAAAAATGCAGTCTGGGTATGTCCAAGTTGAAGGCCTCGTTCGTTTCCACGCCTCGATTCTCTCCCGAGAATTATCGCGTCTATCTCGGCCCGCCACCCTCGGTCTCCGGACGCGGATCCGTAGCCCATCCCCTCTCATGGGGCAACCTTCTGGTCGCGACATACGGACTTCCCCTTGATGTTGTTGTTGCCTGGTGCGGTACGACGGGAGGAGGCGGAACGCTCGGGACAGGCGGCGGCGTTGTGGAAGGCGTGCGAGCGGAGGGCTGGTTGAACTGCAGCGGCGGCAGGCGGGGGTTGAGCGGGGGCGGCGGCGTGTTGGTCATCGGTGGTGGGATGCCGAAGGAGGCAGCAGGCGGCGGCGGTGGCGGAGGCGGAGGAGGAGGAGGGACGGCGCTGGTAATAGGTGGCAGTGGTGCGGGTGCCATCAGGCTGTACGAGTTCGTCGGCAGTTGCGGCTCTGAGTCTGTCCTCCTACGCCTTGCTGGGGGTTCGAACGTGGATGCGTCGGCGTAGGAACTCGATCGCGGGTGCGAGTAGGCCAGAGAATTGGCAAGCGGCGGCGGAAACAAAGGCGGGTGGTGCTGGGAAGGGCCGGGAGGAGGCGGCGTGGGTTGCGGAGCAAGCAGAGGGGCGCTGCTGCTGCTGGAGGGGAAAGTCTCTCTCGCGCTCCTCGAGACGGGACTCGGTGGCCCTCGGTCGACCCATTCTCTGCCACCGGGCAGCCGGGATAAGGCATCTCGCAGGCGGTTTCGGTCGTTGCGGTAAAACTCTCGTTCAGCCTCGAGTTCCTGCAACCGTCTGGCAAGCTCCTCGTTCCTGTTCTCGAGCTCCCGGTTCGCGTTCTCCAGTTTCTGTAACTCCTCCTGTTGCGACCTCTCCCGCTCTTTCTTGCGCTGCCGGAACCTCGCCGAGGCCCCCGCATTGCGCTGCCGCTTCTGGTCTGCTACTTTGGACCCCTGGTGGACGTCTACCGGGACCACGATCTCCTCCCCGTGGCTCGGGGTGATGGTCAGAACAGGCTGGCCCTCTGTGATGGGTAGACCTCGTGCGGCGCCACCAGATATCGAACTCAGAAGCCCGCCTCCCCACCTCGTGTCCCCGAGCATGCCAGACGTACCGAACGGTTGAGTGGCCGGGAGCGGAGCCGCGAATGGAGGCCCTGACAAGACGGGCCTTCCGCTCCGCTCGCGCTTTGTACCTCCAGGCGGCTGCGGAGGGTCGGGGTGTGGTGCCGGCGGGAGGCCATGGCTCAAGCTTGGATGGGAAAGCGATCGAGCGAGACCGGACGTTGGCCGGGTTGGCGACGGCTCTACTGGTGCTTGCGTCGTCGGGACAGAGCTGTAAAGCTGCGGTGGTGTTCCGAGGGGAGTCGGGCCGGTGCCGTGTGCTTGGGGTTCGTGGGCAATCGCCCCTCTCGGGACAGGGCCCGGTAAACCCGTCGTTTGATGTTGTGCCTCCACCGTCCGCATCGCTGCTCGACTCAAGCTCACGGCCCTTGGTGACCTGGGGGTCAGAATCCGCCTCGCGGCCGCCGGATATGGGTGGACAACGTGGGGCGATCCGCGGTCCCCGGCGGTCGTTTGGCCTGTCGGCGGTGTCGTGGACGGAATTGCTGAGTGTGGGGTAGTTGAGCCCGGGGTCTGGTAGCTGACGGGACGGGTCGGTGATGTTTCCCTCTCGTACTGGCCAAGGCTCATGGGGGGCTGCGCGTGTCCACCCGTGACGGAAGGATGAGGGAAAGACCTGAACTGTTCCAGCGCGGCCCCCTGCGTCCCAGCGGGATTTAGAATACTGCGTGTGTCCGAGGTGCCGGTTCCAGTCTCTGGACTCGTTCCGTCGCCATGGAGTAGCGCAACACCGCCAGGGTCGCGAGGCGGCCGGGGTCTCTGGTCATCTTGTTGGGCGCGGCTTCGTTGAAGCGGAGGAGAGGAGGAGGTCTCTGTCGCTCTCGCAGGAGACCTCGAGGAGTGCCGGGAGGTGGGGCGAGGCGCAGATCCTCCCTGCGACATCGCGGCCGTTTCCCCTTCGCTCTTGGAGTCTTGACCTCGCTGACATTGACGGCTGCAGCTCTTTTGAGGTACTGCCTCTCCGGTGGCCGTTGGTAACAGCTGCAAGGAGGCCGCGCCGACCCAGCTCGGTGCTGGTTCTCGAACCGGCCGAGAGATCGATTGGATCGCCACACTGAGGGATTCGTGTCCGGGAACGGGGGCCTGTCTGTTGCTCTCGCCTCTACGAGCGGGCGGTCTCGTCAGGAAGGCCGTGACGATGGCCACTGTTGTCGTGCAGAGGGGGTGGCCTTGTTAGGGGAGTCGAGACAAAGGCCACGCTCACCTCGTCAGCAGCGGCAAAGTCGAGCAATAGTCGTGTCAAGGGGAGGAAGAGCCCAGGGAGATGCAAGAAATACGTGTCTGGGATCGGAAGCTTGAGCGGTGTTGGCTGGCCAGGGTCCCACCCAAGGCACCGGTGAAGCCACGCAGCGAACTAGCTCACTGACAGAGGCAGCAGCCGTAACCGGTGACTTCCGGCCAAGTAGAACTGAACGTCAGGTGCAGAGTGGCAGTGAGCGATCGATGCCGGAATCGTGGTTGCGGTGTGGCCGAGAACTGATGAGTTGCGGGAAGATAGAGCCAGTGGTTGTCTTGGAGACAACTCGAGCACCGTGACTGGCTTCTGGAGGGGACCAGTGCCGTAAAGGGGATTTTGCTGCCTCGTGAATGGGCGAGACAGCTGCCAGGGAGTTCGCCTTCCCCTCTCTTGCCTCAACCTCTCGAGTGGATGGCGAGCTTTTGCCGTTCTCGATGGAGATTGAGGGGTATAGAGGCGAGAGTGTCTGAGCTGTTGCTGAGGCGCTATCGTGAGACCTGAATGTCGACGCTGGTGTCTCAACATCAAAAGCCCGGACCCTCGCTGGCCGGGGATGATTGTCCGTTGTCACCCCGTAAGGGAAGGAAGTTGGAACAACGGCGCCCGAGAAAGAAAGCCTGATAGCTAGACAGTAAACTGTAGTTAATTTTTTTCGAGCAAGAGCAACAGCAGCTCCCTTCAGTGCTTATTTGGAAGGGAAATTCTCGGGCCCTGGATCGTAGGTCTAGGTAGGTACTTGTTTCTTCTCTGACGGTAGGTACCTGACGGGGGGTGCCCAGATGATACCCTCACCGGGGCGTGTCACGGCTCAGCCGGGGGTGCATGGACCCAAACAGGGGTTGCCTTGGGGGTGCAATGGGTGCATCCTTCTGAGAATGGTTTGGGCCAGAACCGTTGTCGACACTGTCCAATGCATCCGGGAAATGCTTTTTCTCGAAATGACGGGCATCTGTAAGACATGGTGTCGGCGAGGTACGGATACATCCAGAGCAGACGCCGCTGCAGTCCGCAAGAAGAGGTGTGACTTGACCGCTTGACCCGAGAAACGCTTGACAGGCTGACGATTTGCTGACCGCCTTCCATGAGACCCAGAGGAGTGGCGCCGATGAATGTCACGCATCGGCGCCTTGCAAGCCCTTGCACATCCATACAAACTAGTGTGAACGGTGGTTGCTTGGCAAGCTTGGCATGGTAGCATTCCAGCTCCGTTCTCCTTTCCTTCCCCATGACACCAAACTGCACGGCTATGTAGAAGCCAACCCTGAGCAAGCCTCGGCCAAAGGGAAATCGATGGAGGTAGCCGAGGGCCGGGGCGTCTGGACGCGCCCACCAGGCAGACCGGGCGGTGCTGATTGTTGATACCGCAGCAGCAGGAATCAACATGGAGAGGCGGTAACTATCCGGAACTCTAAGCGGTCGGCAGATGGAGGGATGGTCCTCACCGACAGCCGCCGCCATACGCCGCTGGCGCCAGAAACCCAGCAGATCTCGGGGGTGCCGTCTGCACGGACTTGCAGATACAGGTGGGTTTGATGACCTGGCAGCATGTCGGGACGTTCCAGCACATTGGCGCGTTCGGGAATGGATTGCTAAAACGAGAGCCACGCCAAGGACAAGTCGCTGCAGTCTGCAGTCACAGCCCTGACGTGTCGGATGCTGCGTCATCTCGCGGGCAGTGGTGGCCGCCCCCTAGGTACTCCGTAGGCCACCTGGCTGAACGGGATGGAGCGAGGCGGCGGCAGATGAAGGATGTGAGATGAGATCTGCATGGCGAGCGCGTGCATCGTTCGCTTGATGGTTAATCGGGTGGAGCACCGGTGGGCGTGGGTTGGCGGGACCGAGATGTCCGTCATCGCCATGGCAGCGGCGCAAAGTGCGGGTCGGACCACCCTGAGACCATCCATGACAGAAGTCGAGACCCCGGAAGTTGGAACAGTTCCGCAAGACGGTCCGTTCCCCTTGCGAGTCGTCGGCACTCGACAGGTTGGTTGGTTGTTGCTGATGGTTTGCCAGCCGGGGGTCCTCCGTAGATGCGACTGATCAGGAATGAACTATTGAAAGATTGAATCCACCCGTGAGCCCAGTGGGTTACGTCGTGGGATGAGAACCGGGTCTCTCGCACGATTTCTTCATCTTTTGCCGGTTCGTGTTGAGAATTCGAGAAAGCTGAGATGGGGGTGCGAGTGGAGCAAAACGGAGCGTGGAGGGATTTCATCAGCGTCTCGTGTCAAGCACATGGTGCCGGAAATGGAGCCCTGGGAAGTTTGGAAGCAGGTGTCCGTTGTACCTTACCGACCGAGCTTGAAAAGCCCATGTCCATGTCGTATTGATGGCACACTGAAGTGGCAGCCGCGAAGCAACCCTCGTGGCTGTGGAGAAGTCGAACCTCAAGCAGCAAATGGAAGGATCCGCGGCTGTACCAAACGAAGCTAGCGCCTTCCCGCCACGGCGTTTTGGCTCGCCAATGGCTGGCTAGGCTGTCCGTGCGTTCGCGGAAGGCGGAAGGCGGGACAACAGCCTTGCGCTAGCCTCGAATAGCGTCACCCACCGTACCATTTTCAACTTCTGCGGTAATTACCTGACCGCGACTGCAAGTGTTCGGTCGCTCGAACATGCCCTTCCCTTCCCCACTGATGAGGTGCCATCTGTCACCACACCAATGGCCGAGCAGCCCAGCTTTGCAGCAGCCATGTCTCCCCAGAAGCCGGCTCAAGACACTGGACTCCCTCGCCAGCATTGACGCCTGACTGAGTGTCCAAGGTTTGGGCTGTCGTGCAGATGCCGCGCTGTGCAAGCTCCTACCGCAGAAAAGGAACCGAAAATCAACAAGCTGCTTGCTCGCGAGGATCTGCGGCCAGCAATGCGACCTCGCGCATCAGCACGCAGACATGGCAGTCCGCGAACGGGAAGGCTTTCCAAGGCACGGTGCCAGGTCAACCAAGGAACCACTGATTCGGGTACGGAGTGGTTAGCTATCCGTACCAGGTACCTACCTGGTACTACCTTACCATTGTCCGTACGCGGACATTACATACACACACCGCTGAGCGTCCGCCCACATCCACGCAGAGCAGTGCAAGCATGAACTGCACAAGCGAGATCTCGAGATGGCCCAAAAGCAACAGGTAGATACCCAAACTGGCATCAGCTGACCCGACGACCCAGCGATTGATACCTTGCCTGACCCCCACGAACCATCGAGTCCGAGGGTCCACAATAGGGATGCGGAACGAAATGTCATTTTTCCGGATTTCCAACCCCCCCCAAAATGGAAATGGAAATTCCTAGCCTACCCTGGCTGGCATGGAAATATGGGTCTGCAACAGGGTTAACTGACGTATGATTGGCCGGGATGTCCAACCATACACTTAATTTACTAGCAAACAAGGACTCTATCGTCTATTACTAGGAATATCCAACCCTATATCTCTACCCCAATACTTCATAAGATCTTGAAGCTATTCGAAAGAGATATTGTAGTAACTATTTTGGTGTTGTGGTGTTCTGGTGACTGTTTTGGTGACCTGTTTTGGTGACTGTTTTGGTGTTTTAGTGGGGATTGGCTGTTTTGCTGCGTTTCCATTCCACCAGTGGTGATGGAAATGCCAAGGCTTGGCGAGGGGGGCAGAAAAAAAGACTATATATAACCCTAACCCGTGCTTTGACCGCCTGCCCAAAAGGGTATAGTGGAAATGGTGAAATTTCGGCTTTCCAAGTGCTCAAAACGTGTTTCCGGTTTTCCAGAGGGGGTCATGGAAATCCGCATCCCTAGTCCACAAGGCCGTGACCGCCGCCTGTTTGCTTTTTGCCCAGAGCTGCGGTCACATCATGATTCATGAGGTCTGAGAACTTCTCCTCTCCTTGCCGAGGATAGGTAACTTATCGCTCACCAGGGTTGTGCCAGGGCAGTCCAAGGGCTGCGGTAGCCAACCCCGGGGGACGTCCGCGCCAGACGCCAGCTCATCCCATGGCGGCACGCCATGCACGGATGGCATGCAGCGCGGGTGTGTGGACCCTTGCATGCGCCTCGGAACCAGCAAGCACCCAAACCGGCTTCGGCCTCGAAGGTGACGTGACGACATGAGAGCCCAACGCTAATTGCCTCTTTGGCGAAGGGACCCAAAGGATGGTCGGGTCCTACCCGAGGAATTAATGAAGAGCGGCAGCGGGTGTCGCGGGTTCCTGCGTATCGAGGGGCAAATGTGGCACAGGAGGGACCTGGGAAGGGCATGTCGTCTGATGAACTCGGCAATCTTGGCTCGAAGGGGACATTTAGGTTTCGCTTCTCCCCAAAGAACCAAACTGGAAGTCTGCAGCAGCGCAGGGTTCACAATCTTCAACTACGGAGCTAGCGCCGGACTGTCAGAAATTCCTGGGCCAAAACAAAGTTCTCAGGTTTGTGTCCAAAAATCCCCCCGGCCAATGTCTTTGCAAGCGAATACAAGGAGATACAAGCCGGCTTGGAACCCAAGGCAGTACTCCGTACGGAATACGGAATAAGACGTGCAGCGGCCCCGGATCATGTGGCTTGCCAAAGACCGAAGGTGT
This sequence comes from Chaetomiaceae sp. PF1801, assembly GCA_023628475.1. Classification (NCBI taxonomy): domain Eukaryota; kingdom Fungi; phylum Ascomycota; class Sordariomycetes; order Sordariales; family Chaetomiaceae; species Chaetomiaceae sp. PF1801. The sequence goes on from JAMAKQ010000052.1 coordinate 131,124, forward strand.
GCAGGCAACGGAGGAATGTGACGGATGACGACCCAAAGTGTCGAGGGTGTGGACTGTGGAACATGGAAATCTCGCGACTGGTGAGCGGCATCGCCAATTTCCCAAGCACATTGCGGTTGCGGCGGGAAATAAGCTGCGGGAGATTTCCTCGCACCACCTTTTTTGGACGGCACCCGCACGCAACACCCGGGCGACCTGCGGCTGACACTTGACAATTTGTTGACATCCATGGATGCCTTCCCGATGCATGGACCGCTCCTTGCGGCTTGCGCGCCTGGGGACAGTGGGTGGAGCGAGAATCTGGGGGCATTGAGACGGGTCAGTCGGAGTTCGTTTTTTCCGTCCCTTCTGCTGCGACCTGATGAATTCCTCTGGCGACCAAGACGCGGGGTAAAAACTTGGAAGCAGAAACCGTTTGAGACGCGAACTCTTCTGCCCCGCTCACGACAACACTCAATATTGGCGTATCCTCTGAGCTGCATCTTTCGAGCAAAAAACCATACCTACCGGCCTCCTTCCTCTTTCCCGGGCTCTCACTTGCCCCATGACGGGATAAGATTTCATGCAAGATAACCACATCCACGGGCGTTTTACCGGCGGCTGTCGACATGTTCAACCATTGCGGATCGGAGGCCCGCCTTCCGCCCCGCGAGGGGCCAACGTCCCGTTCGCGACCCCGCGATGCGGGCCGCTCCTGGGGACTCCCCACTTGGAGTCGAGGCCAGATCATATAACGGCGGCGCTGGGACTCGAAGCTGCGGCAGCTTGAAGTCGCTGGATTGTTTCACGTTCCGCGACACACCCATCGATCAGCCTTCGACCCATCCAGTTACCCCGCCGAGCCAAAGCACAACACCACCATCGAGAAGACGCATTGGTCTGCAGCAACCATGGCAGAGGGTCAGGATTTCCAACAATGGCACGTCGCCGAGCCCTATCTGGAGACGCACTGCTCGCTCGGCGAGGGGCCTTACTATGAGCCCGCCACCAACACGCTGCGCTTCGTCGACATCATCAAGAAGCAGCTCCACACCGTCTCGCTCACCGAGGGCCCGTCGTCGCTCAAGACGCTCCAGTTCGACGAGTCCGTCACCGTCACGGCCGACATCGAGGGCCGCGATCCGCAGGATGCCCTTCTGATTGGGGCAAAGCAGGGGCTGGCCGTGCTGGACAGGAAGACGGGCAAGTACGAGTATGTGATCAAGTTCGAGGACGCCAACGCCGAGCGCATCCGGAGCAATGACGGCGCGGTCGATCCGAATGGACGGTTCTGGCTCGGGACCATGACGGATTTTGGGAAGGGGGCGTTCCGACCGGAGGGTGAGTCTTTGCTCTGCCCTTGTCCCTTTTTTTCCTTCTTCAAAGCGAGGCATCGTGGTGTGGTTCCGCGGATAAGGTGCGAGAGGCCCAGGCAACAGAGGCGACCGACCACATCGCCGAGGTATCACGACAAGCCACGCCATGTGGCCCGACGCACCTCTAGCTGTACCCCCTGAGCATCCTTGAAACACCTCCGCAAGGAACCACGCATGAGGAATTTTTCACAAAGTAATCTGGGCATGCGCCGTCACTCAACCGATGACTAACCATGGGAAAAAGGCTCCCTCTACCGCTTCGCCCACTCCACCCCGGCCACGGCCACCCTCCGGAACCTCACCATCCCCAACTCAGTCGGCTTCTCCCCGGACGGCCGCACCATGTACTTCACGCACTCGACGGCCCGCGAGGTGCTCGCCTGGGACTACGACCCGTCGTCGGGGGCCGTGTCCAACGAGCGCGTCTTTTATCGCCACGACGGTCCCGGCGAGCCCGACGGCTTCCGCGTCGACACCGACGGCAACCTGTGGCATGCCGTCTACGGCGAGTCGCGCGTGCTCAAGATCACGCCCGAGGGGAAGTTGGTTGGCGAGGTGAAGATCCCGACGCGGAATGCGACTTGCTGTGATCTGATTGGGGACGGGGAGCTGGTGATCACCACGGCTGGGGATGACGAGGGTGAGGCGGAGAGTAAGAGGTTGGGTGGGGCTGTGTTTAGGGTCAAGGTTGGCGCTGAGGGCGCGCCGAGGTGGGCTTATAAGCTGTGAGCTGCTGGCGGTATTGGGGATGGGAAGTCGATGGCAGGCTGGAGGTGCGCCCTGAGTGGGAAATCGGGGAAAGAAGGGCTTAGATGGGACAACCAAGCTTGCTTTCATCACTGGCATTTCGGGAAGCTCTTTAGAAGTTGGGACTCGCCTGAAGTCGGGTGCTGGCACCGGTCTGGGCTAGGCGTACCAGCCGCCACTGACTGGTTGCCCGACTGTCACCTTCTGTTCTCGTGATGTACGACTGACAGCCTGCTGTGGAAAAATGGTATCTCGAAGTCGGGATTGGGTTAACGAACTCGTGCCGTGATAACTGGATAAGATCGCTGACTCAGGCGTAAGGGGAACGACAGTGGTCGACCAGTGGGTGCATGAGAGTGAAATGTCGACCGAGGGAAGCGAGAACTGGTAAGTGCCGGTTGCCGTTTCTCGAGGAACCCGGGAGCAATTGCCAATTACAGAGCACTGCATTATGAGAGTGGACATGTTCAATATGCGCCTTCCCAACCAGAATGGTGATGCAGACGGGCGGCATGCAGCAGATGCCATCAAAGCCCCAGGGTTAGGGCTCTACCGGTATGTGGATGATGTCGCTGGTCCCTAAAATCCGCCAAGCGCCTCGAATCAATCCTCAATTCTTCCCACTGCTGCCTGTTTGAGACCTGTCGTCTCAAGGCTCAACACAGCACCTGGCCAAAGCATCATCATCATCAGCAATGGCCGAGGACTTTTGTCTTGACCGTCTCTCCCATGGAGAAGAGAACGATGAGTTGGATTCGCTTTTCGGTGGCGACGATGACATCGAGCTGACTTCTCTCTTTACTGAAGTCGGCTCCATCGAGCCACCCGAAGAGCACGACTGTGAGCCAGCATTACCTTCGCCGCCGAAAGAGCGCCATCAACAGGCGACTGACTCTGCTGCTCAGCTCGACGTCCCTGATGCACACGCGCAATCCGAGTCGAACCACCAGCATGCGCTCGCCATGCCTGAGCTCCACCTGCCCGCAGTCCCTGATCCGCCTGGTGTCTCTTCATCGCACCAGGTCGGACACACTTCAGGTGACCCCGTGGTTAGTACCCAAGATTCTACTTTCAGCGCTCCTGGTGCTGGCGACGCGGTCGCGTCGTCCGAGCAATTTCCAGACGATGCCGCTCTCGAAGCTGAACTCGACCGGCTTTGGGAGTCGATCACAGGCGCCGAACAGCCCGTTAATGCTCAAGCAGGGAGTCAAGACAGCAATTCCAATGACAGAACAACTCAAAATGACGATGCCAATGACGGAACAACTCAAGATGACGACATCATCCTCCCAACCCAAATCCCGGGCTTCCGCTATGGCTCCAGCTACACCAACCAGACGATCCGCCTGCCCCGACGCGTCGATCAGGACCCGAAAGAAGCCGAGGAACTCATGTACTTTGTCACTCTCAGTAAGCATCATTGACCTGCTCCCTTTTCTGAATGGATTGATGGCTAACCAAAGGCAGACCGCAGTTCCAAGGTCGAGACTCTCTACAGCTACCTGGAGTTGGAATACGGCCAGGGTAAGCGCCTCGGCATAGAGATGAGAAAGCTTCTGAAGGAGCCGCCACTCATCGACCTCGTCGAGCAACCTGCTACTTCGGCAGCTGAGAACAAGAAAACGCTCGTAAGGATCGCATTGTACATGTTGGTCTCCAAGGGATGGGGAACCAATTGGTTTGGCGAGGGCTGCGAATCCGCCAAATCGCGGACCCTTGTGTGGCCCAGAGACTCGTCGATGTAAGCTCACACTCCTAAGATCCAACCCTACTGGCAAACCTGCTGACGTGGTATCCAGTCTCCTCGCCTGCTTCGTCATGCTTCTCTACCGGGTCTTTACCAATCAGAGACAGATGCATCAGGCTGCCCTGCGTGCTCAAGCTCGGCGGAAGTACTCCGAACCCGGATTGACGCCGGCGTCGTCGCCACCTCCATCACCGTCGCCTTCGGCTCCCCCGTCGAGCGCTCCGCAGAGCCCTCCGCGCACACCGAACAGCCGAGCATTCTTTGAAGCGCTGGCCAAAGACGCGAGCGCTGGTAAGAAGCGCAAGTACACCGAGGCTGCCCTTGGCATTCGCAGCAGCGCCGCCCAGAACCCGTACGAACTTGAGGTCCCTGCCAATGCCAAGCTCAAGTACCACGTCTACGTCAAGGACAAGGCCGACGGCAGCGACCTCGCCGCTCCCACGACGTATCGGCACACCGACTACATGATTGCGCAAGGTGCCTTCTCCTCTCTCAAAGCGTCGTTTGAGGGGGCCGAGGAAGTCCCCGTCATTGTGATCCAGACACCGTTTGGGAGGAAGACCATCACGAGCGAAGAGGAGTGGGAGCAGGCCGTCCTCGCCATCTACAACGCGAGGCGGTCGGGCGGGGTGGTGGAGGTGGATGTTTTTGTTTGAGCTGGATTGGTGGTCAAGCGAGACTCGTAAAGGGAAGAGGCGGTGGGGCGTGGCCGCGTCAGGATTCATGTTTTAGGGAGGGGTTTATGGGACTGGTAATGGTACTGGGTTGGTAAACATGGTATTCAGTATGGCGTTGGCGGCTTATGTCATTTGCATAGATACCCAGGGACGAGTGTGTCGGACACGATCCCTAGAGCGGATTAATGAATCACACGAACATGTCGCATCTTTTATGGCATTGTTCTCCTCCAGTCAGCATCTTCCAGTCAACACCAAGTGTACGAGGGCATGCGCCGAGACTAATACGGTAGCCCTATTCCAAGTGCCCCCAACCCCGAGAAACGCCTAGCAATGCTCCGTTGAACCCATCCATAACCCGATCAAAATGCCAAACCGAGCATGCATGCTAGACCAAACCAACCAGAAAAAGAAAGGACTTATTACAAAGTTACAACCGTATCCTCCCCTCTCCACCAAACCACCTCCTAACATCCGCGTTCCCGCCCGAACTGCTGCTCCCCTGACCCCCGCTCCCTCCTCCGCCCATCCACTTGGGCTTCTTGATGCCCTGCCCAATATCCTGCAGCCACTTGGGCGTGTCCATCGTGTCAATGGTATTCTTGAACCGGTGACCCAGCGCCTCGAAGAAATTCTCGTCCTCCTCCGGCTCGTCCAGCACTACTGCACCGCGGCCGACCCTCCTCGCCGAGGTGTTGGCTTGTGGTCGACTGGATGATGATGGCCCGCTGATGCCCGCGGTAGGGGATGTGCCGAACGGCGTGGTCGGTCCGCCGACGGTGCTGCTGGTGCCGTCCCGCCGACCAGCGCGGGGGATTGATAGTACCGGTGCCGACCGGCTGCCGGTGGTGGCTTCTCCGCGGCGGGCGCGAATGGCGGCCGAGGTGCCGTTGAGCTCGCGCTCGATGAGGTCGCGGCCTTCGCGCCATGAGCCGGTGCCGAAGGCGGGGCCCCGCCCGTCGTCAGCGCCATTGTCCTCGTCGTCGAGCACGTCAACCCCAAACCCGAACACGCGCTTGACCTTGCCGTAGAGACCGAACAGGGTGGCGCAGACGGGGAGGAGGATGAAGACTGGGAAGAGGTAGTCGAACCACTTGCCCAGCGGGGTGAGGTTAATCAGCTGGCCGAGGAAGCCGTAGAACACTGTGTCGCGGTAGATACTCCCCAAAAAGGTCATGAAGTTGTAGGTGAGGGGCACACTGAGCCGGGCGACCTGGCTGGCGTACCAAAAGGCGGATTCGTGGGCCGTGTTGCGGCGTACCAGGGCGCGCCCTCGCCAGACTTTGACTTCGGTGATCGAGATGAGGGCGGCGGCGCACATGTAGACCATCCACAGCGCGGCAATGATCTGGCCGGCGAAGCCGACCTGGCCTTTACCGCTGACTTGGTGGTGGACCACGCTGTAGCGGATGACGGAGAGCTGGGGGAAGAGGCCCTTGACGAGTTCGGACCAGACGATGCAGAGGGAGGCGAGGGAGAGCACGGCGCCGAGAGCAATTTGGAGGTATGGGACTAGGTGGTAGTGGAACAGGAAGCGCGTGTAGGGCGTGAAAAGGGTGTGCCGGTCCCAGAAGCCGGCGTTGGGGGAGGCTTTGCCAAAGTCGAGCTTTTTGGAGGCTGCCGAGTCCAAGATCGCTTGCGTCTTGACGGCATCCTCCAGCAACCTGTTCCACTCGCTGACGTATCTTGACCGGGTATGCCTCGCCCGGATTAGCCGCCTGGTAAGCTCGGCCAGGTACTTCTCGGTGATGACATTCGGGAGCGGACTCTGGTTCCCTGAGCCCCTTACCACACTTGCCCGGCCAGGTTGGGACTCGGGCAGGTTGGTCAAGTCGACCAACTCCTCGATCCAGTCCTGGAAGAGGCTGGCACTGCCGCCCTTGCGGCGGCTGAGCTCGGCCACCTGCATCTCGAGATCCTCCAGATCCATCTCAGCGTCGTCCATCTCCTCATACACCTTGGGGGCTTGGGCCTGAATACGGCGCAGCCTGCCGCTAATGTTGGCGTTGCGGAATAAGCGTCGGGGGATGGAAACGAGGCCGTGGCCCATGAGGTAGATTGCGAGCACCAAGCCCCAGCAATATGCGAGAGCCATGACGGTGCTCTTGAGCGACTCAGAGAAGTGCCCGTAGGATATCAGGACGTATATCAACCCAAGCGCTCCGGATCCGAAGACGATGGCGTAGTATTGGGCATTGGCGCGGAGGGAGTCGAGGACCTTGGCCTTTGGTTCGCGGTATCCCGAGTCGGAGTATTCGGCAAGGATGGGCAGAATAAACCTGGATAAAGCCAGTCAGAACATTGGTCTGCACTGGCGCTGAATCAAGAGGCAACGACGCATACCAAGTCAGCGCAAATGTGAGCCAGTAGGTGATCCTCCACGACACCCGCAGCGCCCGCGGCTGCAGCCATATCCCGCGCGCATCGAAATCATCGACCATGGCGCTGGACGCCAGGTCTATTGGCACCAGCAGGACCATGCTCGCGGGAAGACATAGCGCAAAGAAGACGGGCACCAGCAGGTACGCAGGTGTTGTTCGGAGCGGGAGGTAGTGTCGGAGGATCAAAAGGACGACGACCGAGATGCAGAGCAGCGCAATCAGCGAAAAGACGATGGATGGTACAGGCGACGACGCCTCGGCTATCTCTATCATGGCGGGCAGGCTTGTTGTTGCATGTCCACATAGGTCTGTATCGGTCACCGGGTTGGCGATGGTGGGTTGGTTGGAGCTTGGAGGTTGGCGGGACGCCGCTGTGGGAGGAGCCGAGTTACATGTAGTATGTCACACGACCCTTGCAAGCGGAACGGCTGGAACGGCGACAGGGATGCTTATCGGCGCCCACATATTGTCTATCTGTCCGATTTCATTGGCTGAGTTGCCGTAGGCAAATGTTGAATGTCCTGCATCATGTTCTGATGAAGCTCTCGTCTCCTGTTGAACCACTTCAAAGTCCAAAGCTCGGAGGGTTGGAGGTCGAGAAGCGTTACCAAACGGGCCGGGCCTCGTGCTGAGAGATTTGAATTGAAGTAGGTTCTCGCGGAACATGTGCTATTATTAAGGCTCTGAATTCGACTCGGAATCCGTGTGCGGGAGCTACTCGAGGGAAAGAGGTTTACGGAGGTAAAGCAACCCCGCCTCGTGCACCCGCCCAGCTCGAGCTCAGAACAAAGAGGGGTTGAGGGGAAAGGATGCAAATATGATGCACGTCCTCTTGCCGCGGACCTCGTTTGTCCGGGGTATATTGAGTTTCACGTCTCGGAATAGTCAGAGACGAGCGACAGTGACATTCATCGTTGATACTCTCCGAAACTTCTCGACCACGCAGGCCAGACAAAATATCTCAACCATGGAGGTCGAACTCACAGCACCCAACGGCAGGAAGTGGACTCAACCACTGGGTCTCTTCATCAACAACGAGTTTGTCAAGAGCAGCAATGGGCAGAAGCTTGCCTCCATCAACCCCACGTGCGTGCACCAGCTGTGGCAGCATCGCATTTGAGTTGCTAACTCTTCTCCAGCACAGAGGAGGAGATCTGCTCCGTCTTTGCCGCCACCGCCGACGATGTCGACACGGCCGTGGCTGCCGCCCGCAAGGCCTTCAAGGACCCTTCGTGGAAATCCCTCTCGGGCACCGACCGCGGAGCTCTGATGACCAAGCTGGCTGACCTGGTCGCACAGCACGCCGAGACGCTGGCCACCATCGAGTGCCTCGACAACGGCAAGCCCTACTCGGTTGCCCTCAGAGACAACGTCCCCGAGGTCGTCAATGTGCTCAAGTACTACGCCGGCTACGCCGACAAGAACTTTGGCCAGGTCATTGACGTCGGCCCGGCCAAGCTTGCTTACACCGTCAAGGAGCCCGTGGGCGTCTGCGGCCAGATTATTCCCTGGAACTATCCGCTCGACATGGCGGCCTGGAAGCTGGGACCCGCCCTGTGCTGCGGTAACACGGTTGTGCTCAAACTGGCCGAGCAGACGCCTCTCTCGATGCTGTACATGGCACAGCTCATCAAGGAGGCCGGCTTTCCGCCGGGCGTGGTGAACATCATCAACGGCCACGGGCGAGAGGCGGGCGCGGCGCTTGTGCAGCACCCGTATGTTGACAAGATCGCCTTCACCGGCAGCACTGCCACCGGCAAGGAGGTCATGAAGATGGCGTCGGCGACCATGAAGAACATCACGCTCGAGACGGGAGGCAAGTCGCCGCTCATCGTCTTTGGGGACGCAGACCTTGACCTGGCGGTCACTTGGTCCCACACCGGCATCATGAGCAACCAAGGCCAAATCTGCACGGCCACGTCTCGGATTATGGTGCACGAGAAGGTCTACGACGAGTTCATCAAGAAGTTCAAGGCGAAAGTCCAGGAGATCTCGGTGGTCGGCGATCCGTTTGAGGAGACGACATTCCAGGGGCCGCAGGTGACCAAGGCGCAGTACGAGCGGGTGCTCTCGTACATCAAGTCTGGGCAGGAAGAGGGGGCAACCATTGCTCTGGGCGGCGAGCCGATCCCTCAGAAGGGCAAAGGGTTCTTCATCGCGCCGACCGTGTTTACCAACGTGAAGCCCGACATGAAGATCTTCCGGGAGGAGATCTTTGGGCCCTGCGTGGCCATTGTCGCCTTCAATACCGAGGAGGAGGCAGTGCAGCTGGCGAACGACACGACCTATGGTCTCGGGTCGGCGCTCTTCACCAAGGACCTGGTGCGCGCACACCGGGTGGCGAGAGAGATTGAGGCGGGCATGGTGTGGATCAACAGCAGCAACGACTCCGACTTCAGGATCCCCTTTGGAGGAGTCAAGCAGTCTGGCATTGGTAGGGAGCTCGGCGAGGCGGGGCTGGCGCCGTATTGTAATATCAAGGCGATCCATGTGAACTTGGCGGCATGATCAAGAAAATTGAATGCACTGTAATCACTCATCTTGCAGCGTTGTTACCGTTTTTCTCGTGATTGACTTTCGAAGACAAGCGTCTCCTCATTCATCCCCTGGCGAGCCTGCCAGGGTCTCAGCAAAAGAATGCCAAGACTCGACGTCATCTTTTGGTCTCGAAGCTCACTCCTGAAGCTTATCCCTGTCTGCCCCACCTGAAAAAGATTATGGAGCCAGCGGGCCAGCTGATAGCTTGCTTGATTGGACAGAATCCAGCTGAGGACAGAGAGAAGACGCAAACTCCACGTCCACGCTGGCCCCACGCGACAGCATACCATCATCATCATTCTGTGGTTTTGTGCGAGGACAAATAGTTCCAATCCTTAGAATCACTATCAGGCTCCAAGAAAGCTTATTTGAGTTTGTCCAACCGTCACACGTTTTTCCCGCACCTCAGTCGACCCAAGAAGCCACTCTCGCAAGCCACACTCGTGTCCAATGGCGCCAACCATAGCTTCGACCGAACTGCGACTTTCGTACCCTCTATACGCCCTCGACTTCGACCCCCAGGATGCGGACCGGCTTGTAGTTGGCGGCGGAGGCGGCGCCGCCAGGAGCGGCGTTGGGAACAAGATCAGCGTCTTGGACACCTCGCACGACGACGCCATCCAGATTGTTTCCGAGATAGAACTCAGCCGCGACGAGGATAGCGTCAACACGCTCGCGGTGGGCTCCCACAGGAACGATTCTATTCTGCTGTACACAGGAATCAACTCGGCCGAGGGAGAGCTGAAAAAGGGAAAGAATGAACACTTCCGGGTGTTTGCCGCCGACCTGCCGTCGAAAGCCAAGGCAGAGCCCAAAATCGCCGAGCTCTCGCGCTCGTCGCTGTTCACGACCAAAGACGCAGAGGCATACCAGAGGCTGCTGAGGATATCAGGGCCGGTTGGCGCCGCCGCAACAGGCACCATAGGCCGCTCTAAGGATGCGCAAATCGCCATCTTTGACATGCCTCCGCCCACCAGCAACAACAGCCCAGCGCCCAAGCTGCGAGGAAACACGGAGCTTGTCAAGGAGGCGATGGATATGGACTTGATGCAGATCTCGGACGACGAGCACCAGCTTGTGTACTGCGACGACTACGACATCTACACCATGATCATCGGCAAGACGCGCGTCACTGATCCGTTCTCTATCTTCACCATGCCGCACGACGAGTCGACCGGAGCCAAGGCCCGCCCCTCCTTCCGATGCATACGCTTTCTGACGCCGACCTTTGCGCTGGCTGTTGCGAACCTGCCCAAGGCGGGTGGCGTAGTACTCCAGGGATTCCGGCTTCCGAAGCCATCTGATCTGGGCAAGGAAGAGAAGGAAGGGAAAGGCCGGCTCGCCATCTCGGCGCACCTCCCCAAGAGCATTGGGCGAGCCACCGGTCTGGCGGTGCGCAATCTCTCTCCACCCTCCACGCCCTCGGTCAAGCAAGCCGACGCTCAGTTCGCCATCGCCGTGACGGGCCAGGACAGCTCCATCACTCTCTACACCCTCGACCACCAGTCCCTGGGCGACATCAACCTGATCGCCAACCTCCACCCCATCATCACCCTCAAGGAAGTCCACTCGGGCCCCATCTCAGGCCTTGCCTTCTCCCCCTTTACTCCGCCCTCCAAGCTGCCCTCGCCAAACCAAAAACCCCTCCACCTCAAACTCGCCTCCATCGGCTCCATGGGCAACACCGTGGTAGTCCACTCCCTCCCGCTCAAGCCCCTCCCCAGCAGCAAGACCACCAAAGAACCCGCCCTGCCACGTTACGTCTTGGCACTCAAACCCCGCGCGCCCTCGCCGAGGAACCTCCTCCTCGGCTCGGCCCTCTTCTTCGCCCTCCTCGCCCTCCTCCTGCAGGGCATCCTCGAAGTCAAAGGCCTCGCCAAACCGCTCATCGGCGCGCGCTCCCTCACGCCCGTCAGCTGGCACAGTCCGGGGAGATACTACGCATTGTCGGAGACCGGGCCGGGACAGGAGCCTGTGTACTCGCCTGTCACTCCCGCGGGTGGGTTCTTGAGCGATCACGGGGAGGGTGGTGGAGAGACAAAGAAGGTGGTGCTGCATCATATCAAGGAGGAGGTTGTCAAGGTGGAGGGTACAGGGGCAGGGCAGGGGCAGGGGAAGGAGTGGGAGGAGCTGCATCCTAGTCAGCGCGAGGCGTGGAAGGAGGCGCTTAAGAAGGCGGGGCATTGGGCGGAGGAGATGGGGGAGGCGGTGTTTAAGGGGGTGTTGTTTGGGGAGATTGGGGGGGTTATGGGGGCTATGGTGGCGTAGGGGAAGTTGAAAGGGCTCATGGTTAGATGAGGTGTTGCTTGCTGTTTGTATGAGGCTGTATTGTTAGCTTTGGTTCGGGGTGGTGGAGTTGTTTGTTTGTATTCTTATTGTATGTGTAAATGAGGGTCTGCCGTAGGTGCGTCTGTACACTGCGGTTTTGTTCTTCTTCTCTCCTTGTTTGGGCTGCAACTGAGTGCTGAAGCAGACCAGATTTGGATGAAAAGGGGGTGTAACCTGGCTTCCAGCTGGGTAGGCGACAAACCTGTCTACCATCCAGCTGTTACCTGGCTCCCAGGAGGGTGCAACTCGGATGAAACCAGAAGGCAAAGTTCTGTCAAAAGTCGCACACTAGGCAGGCCTGACCTGGACGTTTGGCTGTATCCCAAGGACCAAGGCCACATGAACGGTGCTACAACACCAAGAAAGCCGAAGTAGTAAGCGGACAATTGACGACAATGGACAACAACTCTTGACTTGAACACAACACGCATGACACGTTACCACGACGTCTCGAGGTGCTACGATGTGTCGCCAACGTGGAGTCGGGAAATCGGCAGCTGCAAGTCTGCTCAGCTACGCTGCAGTTGACTGCTGCAAGGTGAGGGCAGCGAGATGTGGCTCGATATTGAGTCATGTACTGTTATTATTAACCTCGGTAGTACTCGCACAATAGAAACGTGCCTGCTTCACCTGGCACGGTAGGGCGGTTGACCCATGGTTACCGCTCGGTTTGCCTGACCAGACACTCGGATGGGATTCGTGGTACAGATACGAGACACTGCAGCGGATAGGTGCGTCTGCAACTTGAACCCTTCTTGGACCTGACCTAGATGACCCGGGAAGGAGTGGGCAAAACGGTTCGAGGGCCCTCCCGTCGCTTCCACTTGCCCTGGGAGGAACCGTGGTGCATGTTCAGCCTCGGGGCAAGAACATCTCGAAGCGGGTGGTTGCCAGATCATGGAAACCAAGGTGCAACCGAGACAGAGGCAAGAGCACCCAACTGCTTTCACTGACTTGGAACCCGGAAAGTTTACCCACAAATCAATTGAGGTTCTTTGGAACTTTTCTCTCTTCTTCAAATTCCCCAACTTTCCCTCCAACCCACCACCTGGTTCCGTGTCAGTCTGAGATGCCCAACGCCCTTCTTTTCTTCTCTTGCCTCTTCCGCACCTCAACCAAACAACCCGCTCCAGGTTACTTCAGCTTCCGTCCCGGTTTGCAGCCCGCCCCCTCCCGCAGCTCCACCGCGACCGTCAAACGTCGACTTCAGCCGGAATACAATGTCGTGATTTCGGAGCGCCGACTTTCAATTTATATATTTTGCCGCGTCATCCTGCTTGCGGGAATACCACAGCAGCTTCTCAGCGCCAAAACCCGACTTGGAACCCCCGATCTGCCGGGAAGCAACCATCACCCGTGCGGCTGATCGTTGCAGTTCGCGTCCATCATCCTACCCTTCGTTGCAGCAAAACACAAGTGTCTCGTCCGACGAGCCTGGTTGACGCAGAATCGGTAAAGATGCTTTCGTCAGCTTTCCTCGCTTCACAGCGCGGACATGGCTGAATGAGGGCATTCGCGGGTTAAGAAGTTCCGAAAGGGCCTATCCGCACCCGGTCCGTGGCGACACCAGGTCTGGTCTGCCTGCAGGTATGAAGGCTGTCCCAGGCGTGAGGCTGGCCCTCGCTCTGCGAACCACACCGCACAAACTGTTCTCGGGTTTGTGTTACCCGGCCTCATCGACCAGCCGTGTCAGGCCTTGGCTCCCCTCTCCTCTCCTGCGCTTTCTTCTTCCCGAGTCGCCGAGTCCGTGAGGGCTTGCTGGCATTGCACACTGAACTGGAGCTTCTCGCTGCCCAGCGAAAGCCCAACTTTCCGGAGAGACGGAGCGTCATCGTTGCAAGGGGTATCGGAAGCCTCTGAAGTGGCATGGTTACCTGTACCGAACAAGCGGGCGGCAATATGGAAATGCTCTCCCAACGTGGACGGCCGCGTCTCCCCGGTAGTGTAGTATCTACCACCTTCATTTATATTGACCCAGCTACCCTTCGTCGAATGTCTCGTTGCTCTCGTCGTCTGCGACCCTACCGCATGCACATATGGAAAGGCCACACCTGCTGTGTGAGCTTCCTCCCTTCTTGATATTTTTGGCAGCCCTTCGTTTATCTGCCTCGATTCCGTTCGTGGCCCAAGTCTTCCACTGAGGCCGAGCAGTCAATCTCAGACGCTCTTTGCATCAGGAGTACAGACGTCATTGGGCAATATACTCCGGATCACGATGAAGTTGGCCTCCGCCATCCTCGCTGCCTCTCTGGGCTGGGCACTTGCTCACGACGACCATGGCCGGCATATCCCAAAGCTTCTGGGAGCCAGGAAGTTCCTGTCCGAATTGGAGGCTCGGAGAAAAGCAGACGGCGCCCCCGGATACGTTGCTGCTAGGGCCCAGCATGTGCCAGCCAAGCAAGGGGGGAGACTAGGGCGGCGCCAGAATGACGATGACCAGCAGTGCGGCCCGGGCGTTGGGAGCTGCCCAGCTGGCTACTGCTGCTCTGCTGAGGGGTATGGTACACTGACTTCTTGTTGTTCACGGAGTGAAGCTGACTCGTGTAATAGTTGGTGTGGGAAAGGCACAGACTACTGCACCGCCCCTGACTGCCAGATAAACTATGGCCCAGCCTGCGACGCCGTGAGGAATCGCCTGATGCCAGCAGATCTGCCCTTCCAGCTGACCAACTTTGGTAGAACCAAAAACCCAGCGGCGCAGATACCTCGGGGGTCGCCCGGCCCAAGGTCGGGAGCGTCCTCTACGGCGGAGCAGGCATCTACGACTGCGTCAAGGCAGGTGACATTGCTCTCACCTTCGACGATGGGCCGTACATTTACACCAACGACCTGCTCGACAAGCTGAAGGTACGAGACCGCGCATTCTCTTTGGCCTGACGGCTGACACGAGAATAGAGCTACGGCGCAAAAGCCACCTTTTTCATCACCGGCAACAACCTCGGCAAGGGGAAGATCAATGACCCCTCGACCATCTATCCCGCAATTATCAAGGTAACGAGCACCTCCTACCCTCGGGTTAGAACAGCAGACTAACCAAGACTGCAGAGAATGCATGCCGAGGGACACCAAATTGCTAGCCACACCTGGTCTCACCAGAACGCCAGCCAGCTCACCAACACGCAGTTCACGAACCAGATTGTCTGGAACGAGATCGCCCTCAACTCCATTCTCGGCTTCTTCCCCACTTACATGCGGCCCCCCTATTCCATCTGCGAGAAGAACTGTCAGAGCATCCTGTCCACCCTCGGCTACCACGTCATCTACTTCGATCTCGACACCGAGGGCTATCTCCACGACGACCCGAAGCAGATCCAGACCAGCAAGAACATTTGGGACAAGGCCATTGACAACTCCGACCCAGGGAGCGACAGCTTCCTGCAGATCGAGCACGACATCCACTACCAGACCGTCTACAACCTGACCGACTACGTCCTCACCTCCCTCTTCGCCGCGGGCTACAAGGCCGTGACCGTGGGCGAGTGCCTGGGCGACCCCGCCGCCAACTGGTACCGCGCCGGGCCGGGCGGCTCGGTGGTCATCCCGTCGAGCAGCACGACAAGCACCACACCGCGCAGCACGTCGACAAAGACCACTGCAAAAACCACGTCCACCAAGACCACCTCCTCAGCTACCCCGACCAAGACCCGCGCCAGCACCGACGGCACCTGCGGCGACGGCGTGACGTGCGCCGGCACCCGCTGGGGCTCGTGCTGCTCCTCGGACGGGTACTGCGGCGTGGGAAGCGACTATTGCTCGCTCGCCGACGGGTGCCAGCCCGCCTGGGGCAGGTGTGATGGGGCGGTAACAACCGCGCCGACCAAGACGAGTGCCGTGACGAGGTCTACTGCTATTGCAACGCGTAAGTTGTCTTCCGCGGCGTGATATCCTGTCTAGGTAGGCTCATTTCCTGGTTAAGGGACCTCTTCGTCTGCCCAGCCGACAAAGACGGGCCTCGCCGTCAGTAACGACGGGCTCTGCGGCCCTGATGTGCAGCAGACCTGCGCTGGGAGCGATTTTGGGACGTGCTGCAGCCCCGCGGGCAAGTGCAGCTCCAATACCATTTCTTGCCTGTCAATCCTGGGTTGTCAGACGGGGTATGGGTCTTGTATCTGATTGTGCGAGGCCAGGGGTGTAGAAAAGGGGGTGAGGCAGAGGGAGAACAGAGTTCTGTGGGTGGGTTTTGAGATTGTATATATGTTCGGTGATTGTTAGACGAGATGGTTGGATGTATTTATGTTCTTCGTTTATATTGAGGAGGGTGCTTTGGGCAAAATATAACGTCTTTCTGAGTAAAAGCTTACAGTGAGGGAGAAAAAATTTGTCCTTTGCGGGAAGTGAGAAGCTGACCACCTGTCCCACTGTGATCTGGGGAGCTCAGCACTGCCGCCCGTTGTCACATTTGAGCCGCCCTCCTGTGGAAACTGATCTTTGATTGATATGTATCGTTGCCGAGCCCATGCCCGCGCCCAGCGCGTCTATTCATAACATCCGTGGGCTCATACCTCAATTCATTACCGTCCGTCATGTCTGTCGTGTCATTGAGAGGCATGTGCCCCAACAAAGTGTATAAACCAACATTTATGTCTCTCCCACACAGCATGCCTCAACCAGTTCCAAGTCGTGTACAGATATCCGCTCCCAAAACCCCTACTTAAGAGTAAAAAGAAACACAATATAAACACCAAATCAGCAGAACACACACCCTCTATCCAACCACGCCATCGCTACTTATTCTACCTGCGAGTGAAACTCAAACGTAAAACCAAGAGGCGAAGAGCGTGACTGTAACATGTTGTCCTGAAAAAATAAATTGTAAGAATCGTCGTGGTAATCGGCCAACTCCTGCTCCGTCAGGAACCCGGGCTGGCTGTGCGGCGGCGAAGACGTGTTGTCCCGCGGGGTCACGGTCGCTTCCTCCCAGGAGAGAGTCTCACCGCCGGCCGTCATGGCCGTCTGAGCTGCCTCGGCAGTGGACGGCGGTGTCGGCGGCCTGGTCGTGGTCATGGCCGCTTGTCCTTTCCCGGTGGGTAAGTCACCCAAGCTGCCGCGGCGTTGTTCGGTGCCGTAGCCCGAATCGGGGATTGATGGGAGCGGTTCGCGATGGGGATGGGGGTGTTTGACTTGTTGATTGTTGTTCAAGCCACCATTCCTGGTTCGCGAGAGCTCGGCAGGCCGGGAGGGCGGGCTCGGCGGCACGTGGTGAATGGTGGAGCGAGAAGCGGTGCTCAAGCCAGAGTTCATCCTGGAGAGGGTCTGTCGCGTGTCCTCCATTTCCTGCATGAAGCCGTAGACGTCGACATCGGTGGACTGCGAGTTCATGTGCTGGACAAGGCTGTCGCGGTCTGACGATGTCGCCGGTGAGTTGCTAGAACGGTGATCCTTGGATGAGTCTGGCACCAGTGGCTTGACATCAGGCTCGGGTGCTGTGGCGTGTTGAGTGTGCTGCTGCATCAGCCGCTGAATCAAGAGCGCCTGCGTCATCCGCTCGAGCTGCTGGTGTCTTTCGCGCAAAGCCTGATGCTCCCTTTGCAGTTTGTCATGCTCGTATGCAGATATGAAACGCTCCTGGGAGGCGACAGGCGAAGGAACAGAAGTCGGCGGGGTCTTGGCTTCATCGGGACCTGGCAAGCCATCCAGGTGACTGGAAAACTGTTCCCATTGTTGTTCCTCAATCTGCCGGACCAAATCGCTGTCCAAAGGGCCCGTGGCTGTTGAATCGTGTAGCGGGGTAAAGCTCTCAAACAGAATTCGCCATTTCTCTCGCTTCCCCTTCGAGACCTTTTGGCAAGGACGCGAGACGTGGTCATCGAAGGCTGATGGGTCTTCGAAAGTCTCCCAGCAGGACCGGCAGAGGCCTACCCTCGGGTGCCTGAAACCTTCATCGACGGTATCAAACGAAGAGATGACTCGCTCCGTAACCTTGAGGCGATGGGCAGGTCTGCTGAGGTGCCGACTGTGTGGCCGGATCAGCATTGACGGGAGAACGGGCGCAAGCATGGAAAACTCACACTAGTGTCGAGATCTCTCGATGCACAGTGTGGCAGGGCGCGTACTTCTCGGTTCGCTTCCTGTCGCTGTTCGACGGGGAGACGTCAGCACCGCCCGTCTCCAAGGCATTGATTGGCACCAAGCACTCACTAGATATCGGGGTGGGCATAACGAAAGATGTCGGGCATGCTGGTATCCGTAAAGTTCTCGATAGGATTGGGTTTTGGCCGTTTCTTTTGTCGACAGTCGTCCTCACTCCCGCTGTCCCCGTGTTTAGAGCCACCACCACAGGGGCCAGATGGGGTCGATGCTCCCTGACCTGCTCTGGCTTTCCGGCCGCGCTGCTGGCCCACAGTAGATGCCGACACCGTAAGATCGCGCCCAGCTTGGTGCGTTCTCACGGCCTCGTACTTCCTCTTTCTGGGAGAGACGTTGTCGAAAGTCATGACCGGGGATTCGACCTTGATCGGAACCTCGCCCGCAGGTTGATTAAAATCTTCGACTTGCTGGTGGTTTGGGAAGCCGTAAAATGGGAAGCTGGACACGACCGGGCCCTCTTCAGTGTTTCCTGTGATGATGGAACTGCTTGGCTTCTCTTGAAGGCCGTCGTAGGTTTGGCTGAACGTCTCGATGAACTCTTCGTTCTTTCGCAGCCGAGTGGTGGGTGACGTCCATGGTAGATAGGTCTCGGCGTCAGGGGCAGCACCGTAACCTGGATAGAGATCATCATCATCACCCATGGCGTCGTCATCGAAGAGGACAAAATCCTTGCCGGCCGAGGGCATAGCGAAAGAGAGAGGCGAACTGGAGGGCGGCGAACTGCTATGGTCCATCCCGGCAGGCGTGCCGCGATCTCCGGGGCTGAAATTGCTGGGGGCCGCTTTGTTCTGAGTCGGCAATCCCCTGCCCTTCGATTTGCTTTTGACGTAGACATAGGGATGTGCCTTCTCCATGTGCTGCTTGCAGTTGGATTCTCGCTTCGACCAGTAGGGGCACGGTGGGAAATGGCAGTGAAAGATGCGTGGGTTGGCCGAGTGTTTGTCGTTGTAGTGTCGCTCCAGCTCCTTGGCCGTCGGCCAGCCGAGGGTGTGGTACTTGCATGTCGGATCTTTGCACTTGTATGGGCGTGTATGGGACTTTGAGTGCTTGTTCAGGTCGCAGAGACGCGAGAAGGTCTTGGAACACTGAGGGCAAGCATGCGGCGCCGAATTAACGGCAGTCGCTTCGACCCGGGAAGCCATAGGGCTGTTGGTAGAGCTGGCCATGACCGGTGGCCTGAGGGCGAGGAGACGGAGGCCGTGACTGACTAGACGGGGGCGGTCGAGGAGTTAAGGAGTGTTGAACCAGCCTGAGGACGGAGCAACTCACCACACTCGAGGTCTAATGACAACAGGTGAAGTGGGAAGCAGCAGGTAGTCGAGTTCCTACGTGCGGGGAGGGTGAATCTGATGAAGGTGTGGGGCCGGGGGAGCGGTTGTGCGGCGAGGTGGGTGGTGTGGTCCGCGGTCACTGCAGATGCTCCAGGCAGCCAGTGCCTTGTTGTGGTGAACCTGGGAAGCAGGGCTTCAAGATTTTATAGGATGGACGGAAAACATGGTCGGATTCCTGTGTGAGTAACAATCAACGACCGCTGCAGGCCTCAAGATACCGGCTAGGCAGCGGCGCAGTCGCTCTTTTTCACGGGGTGCCGTGTTGCTTGTGGGGTGGAGGGACTGTAAGAAGCGGCCTCAGCCTCGTGCAAGCTGCACGTCTGAGTGGACAGCAACTGGGGAGCCGATTGCTTGTGGCCTAGAACTGAAGACGGTTGTGGACAGTCTGACAAGACCCCTTCTTCCAGGTTACAGGGTGCGCTTGGGAATTTGCATGCTGCGGTGCACGTAGGGCGCGATGGATGCACCGGCGCGCGAACCGCAGACGACGCAATGAAAGACCTTGATATCGCCCTTTGGAGACGGGCGGCCGCCGCCATTCTGGCTGACTTGCTGGTGTGGTTCGGATGACATGGCCGGACTGTTGGTACCCTGACGGCTGCGCATTTCCTGCGCAAGAGGCTCGGCGGCCGCCTTACAGGGCCTTCCCCACAGGCGGAGGACCGCACCAACGGTGCCGTCCTCAGTCCTAGACGGAGATGCACGGACCACTCCGGCTTCGTCTTCCAGGCCCGGGCCAATGGAGTCGGGGCAACACAGTTGCCGGTTACGGGGAAGCAACTGAGGCAGACGGGCTGCCGCAAACCAACGTCCTGTCGTCATATTCCTGCGTCGTCGGTTTGGCCCCCCGAGCCTAGTCGAAAAAACCCTGAATTTTTCGAGTCCTGGATGAGGCGAAGCAGCGTAGGAGCGCCAAGCACCCCGCTCGAGATGACCGACTTGGTTAAGTGTTGCCAGTGTCGAGCTTGGAGCCTGTACTTTTGGGTTCGACGTCGTCGCGCTGTCTCGAGGAACGCTGATGCAATCATGCTCGACGAAAAGCCAACCTTGATCGTCAGATCCCGGCAGCCACAGCCTCGAGCGGCCGACCGTCCCATGAGGCCATGGCTGTGTCGCAGACGCCCCACAGATTCCCGCATTGCGGTCAAAACCTCGCCGGTGAGTGGCCGGTCCAAGAAGCCGGGCTGCGGGCTGTCAGCCTGCCAAAATGCCTGGTGCACATTGTGCTTCTGGCCGGGGAACACCGCCTCGGGCATTGCACTCGACAATCCCGGGACAACGCTCCCGCATTGCACCCGCCGCGTCCCGACCGAGATTTCCGGCGACAACCTGAAGCCAAGCCTTGAACGTGTACAAGATCGCTTGATCGAGCAAGGGAGGCTCGACGGTCGTTGCGTGTTGGGGAAGTTTGTGGTCCCCTTCTTCCGTGTCGCTCTCGTCGTCCCAAGGACGAACCAAAGCTGTAATCGAACTCGATTGCCTGAACAGGTATTGTTGAGTGAGCTGCACCACGCTACACGGCGTGCCCTTTGGGGAGATGGTGCTCTTGAGCTTTCGCTCACCGAACCCAGCTTGGTGTCACTGCACCCAAAGCGGCAGCGGCTCGCAATTATCCCCGCCGAAAACGAAAGCCTCGACATCACTTGATGTGAGATCCGAGGACTGGGAGGAGAAAGCCCTAAGAAAGTGTTGAATAGGGGTCTGTGACCCTCAACACAAAACATCAAGGAGACCGAAGAAAGCGGCATCTGGCGGACTTGCGCCGCAGGGAGGTTGAACCGAGCTCGGAGGGTAGCCCGACAGGAATCGTAGATGAAATGCCGAGGTGACGTACGGAGTACCCGGCGAATGACTCGAGCTCAAGGAGATCGGTCGCCCGACCGAGTGGGGCAGTCGGGGTCTTGCCGTGACTCCGGTCCGGAAGACTGAGATGGTATTCGCCCCGTGAGGCCGGAGAAGTGATCAGTCGAGCCGGTTTGTTGTCTGTTGGGCGTGCTGCATCTTTCGGAGGCAGTGCTGGAGGGAGGTGACATTGGGAGCGGAAGAAAACCCTTCTCGAATTGATGATCCTTGGGGGATGCATCCTTCTCTTTGTCGGTTCCAAGGCAGCTGAAGAGTGTGGGTGCGACGATCGGTCATATACGCGCAACACAGCTCTCAGCCTGGCGGTGGTGATTCGGCGGCATGGTGGAGCACACGGCCGCGTCGATGGGGCTTGCCGCATCCTTTTGTGGGGAAGACCCTCATCGGGGGAGTCGGGTGGTTGGATGAGGAACTGGGTAGGCCAGGGGGATGCTCTTGTGGTTGTTATGCCGACTCTTGCATCTCACCATCCATCCTGTGAGCCATCCAACAAAACTCGGTGCTCGTTGCGGGTTTTTATTCGAAAGTTCCACCCCAGGTTTTGGAAACCGAGAGGGACACGGGAACGATTGGCAGGCAGCAACAAAACTCGACTCGGACTTCCATTCCGGTCTGTGGAGGAGGGCTGGAAGGAAGCAACCTAACTTGTGGAAGGAAACCTGGAAGGGGCGACGAGTGACCACTCACTTCCCAGAATCCCAGCGCATTGGCAGCTGAGCAGGAAGGAGCGCCCCCTTTTCCTTGCCAAGCATCCTCGACGGCCGAATTTCGTTGTCTTCGGACATGATCCCCGGAAAACATTGCTGATCCCTCCACCGCCCTGTCGGCCACAATTCATGCTTCCAGACCGGATGAATAACTAAATTGACCATTTTGGGCGACAACAGCCGCCGAGCACACTGCGACCCAGCGTTTCCCTCTCGTGATGGAAAAGCTTATCTCGCTTGCGGCCCATCTCTGGACGAGATGGAGGGTGGCCATCGAATGAGGGGAAACAACCGCGACTGGTACCTGCATTAGCGCTGCGTGCAATCAACCACCTCCGCAAAATGGCCTCCAACCAGCGGTTCTGGTCCAAGACTCGGGCTGTTCATACAGTGTCAGCTGAGTGAGCTGACAGCTTGTGTTCTTGCAGAAAGCAGATTTGCCTCGGTCGAAGCCTTCACGAGTCGACTTGCCCCGAGTTCAAGGATCGAACATTTCACAGCTGAAAATGGGACGGACGACGAAAGCAGCGACAGATCCATCCATGGCTCGTCTGATGATTCCCACGTGCAACGGCACGGAAGAGGACCCTGAGATTCGAGCCTCCACTCCGGCCCAAGCCACTCGTGTTGGCTCCGAGACAAGGTGATTGCAGATTCACCCGGCCTGCCAAATCGAGACACAGGCAATCATGGCTCACAGCCGTCTCCTTTTCGGCCCTGTCGATGCTCATGAAGCGGCAAATGCGACCTCGAGTCGAAATTGGCTTTCCCCAGAACTAGCGGGAGCCCCCTATCGACGGGCGGGCTGAAGCTCACCAAATCAGCGCGCTGCATGGATGTGGTTCGTTTGATTAACGGTTGGCCTAAGCGCTCCCCCCCATTGACCATTGGAGGAACCAACCCGGAAACGCAGCGCGACATTGCGCCCACCGGACCCTGGCTCGGTGCTGTCTGGATAGGGGGGAGGCCGGTCCGCAAACACAGCGGTAACGAGCGCCGCGCCGTTTCCAGGTCGGGGGAAGTGCGCTGTCACTTGGGATCCGCCGCCACTGCGGAGCTCCCAATGTCCCCTCCCAATGCTCCAATGTTGCCCTCCACCGAGCCCCTGGATTAGCGTCCCCCGAATCGGGCAGCCGGCAATGGCGGTAATTTCCCGCTCCTTTGCGGAGCGGTGGGAGAGGTTGGGTATTTAACGACGGCCTGATGTCCCGTCTCGAGCTGGCCTCCTCTTCCTCTTTCTCTCCTCAGCTCACACAGCCAAATCAAGCCCAGCTCTCTGACTTCGGTCGTCCACTCTTTACACAACGCTTCAAAGCTTTCAGCTTTAGTCGATCTTTACCTTCACAACCAACCCTTCTCGTTTCGACGAACCCCCAAACAGTCGCCAAAATGCGTTTCGCTATTGCTACCGTTGCCCTCGCTGGCGCCGTCATGGCCCATGGCCACGAGGAGGCCCAGAGCACTGTTTACTCGACCGAGTACTACACCATCACGTCCTGCGCCCCGGAGGTCACCAACTGCCCGGCCACGCGGACGTCCTCGGTCATCCCCATGACCACCTCGACCGTCTTCTCGACCACCACCAAGACGGTCACCGACTGCCCGGACACCGTCACCCACTGCCCGGCTGACTCCACCAAGGTCGTCACCGAGACCATTGCCGTCTCGACCACCGTCTGCCCCGTGTCGCAGACCGAGACCGCCCACCCCGGCAAGCCCTCGTCCACCGGCGCTGCTCCCTCGGGCATCGGCTCCTCGTTCCCTCCCGTCGCCAGCTCGACCCTGGTCACCGCCGCCCCGGCCTGCCCCACCACCTCGGTCAAGACCATCAAGACCTCCATCACCACCGTCATCCCCACCATCATCTACGAGACCGTCGAGGTCCCCTGCTCGACCGGCGGCCCCAAGAGCACCCCCTCGGGCAAGCCCACCGGCACCAGCCCCGGCGGCCCCATCCAGACCGCCGGTGCCGCCACCTTCGGCGCCTCTGCTCTCCTCGCCGCTGCTGCCGGCCTCGTCGCTCTCCTTGCCTAAATCCATCCTCACCTTTGAGATTTCTATCTCCATAGGTGCATAGGGAGAGGCTTTTCTTGACGGTGGCTTTAACGCGTTTCTTCCGGCCTGCCTTTTGAAGGAAGAACGGGAAAGGGGGGGGGGTTGGATTGATTGGATTCTGGTTCTTCTCTGGATGGCAATGGATTCGACGGCAATGATACCTCTATGTACTTAATCTTCTAATTGTATTTTTTTGGCGTTCATGTACGGAACGGCTTATGAACGTCTTTTTTTACCCCCAAGCAAATGTTTATGATCTTTACCAGTTGCGATGTGCTTGTGATGGTCTTCAGATACCCCTGGGTGACGGCTCCCAGAAGTCCCCGAGGTGAGATCTGATGTGTTGGATGGGAGATGGGAAGGCGTTCATTTCCCGAGTGGGTCCCGGGAGATTGCATTTTGGCTGATCCCACATGTTTGATTGGATCGGCGGGTAGGCGGCCCACCACGTTTGTTTCAACCCCAGCTTTTGGCCTTGACCGTTTCTGGCGCCGGGATCAGGGCTCCCGTCATCATCAACCAGAAATCAGGTTGCATGAACAAGAAGTCCCTTTGTGCAGGGTCCAGGGGAAGGCACAAGCAAGCAACGTCACATATGGAGCAACATCGTGGGTTCCCTCGGCACTTTACGGAGTATTTTGGGGGCAATTTTGACTGAGATAGTTCCGTCTTACTAACTTTTGGGGCAAAGCAAGTTAGCAACTGATCCAGGGCTTCGCCTTGCTGCTTGTGCTTCGCAAGAACAGGACTCCTTGCTCTGCCTCACCGCTGTTTTCCCGTCCACTGTTTTAGCGTATCGGTTCATCCTCGCTCTTCACGTTCTCGTATCGACTTGGGCTGGCCTGGCTCCACACGGTCCGTTTGTCGAGTGCCGATCCCGAAGGTTGGGCGGTGGGCCCGAGCACGGCGGAAGACGGGACCCGGACCGGCAACCGGATCCGGCCTTCGGATGACACACCGACCTCGACCTTGGTGGGCCGGGCCGGCGCGGCCGTGTCTCGGAAAGCCCCCGGCCGACCACGAGGGCGGGAGCTGCCTTCATTCCTACGGATACCTGGTTTTCAACCTGGCAAGATCTGCGGGAAGCCGTGTGCGGCTCTGCTCCTGAAGACGGGAACTGGCATGCATAAAGCATATCCCTAGCGCGGGAGGCTCTCAGGCTCTCATCTGGTTTGAGCCTCACGGCCAAGCCCAACCGTTTTACTATTATACTCTGTTTCCGCTCCTCCAAAACTTCGCCTAGGCTGGGGAGACGGAGTGGGACATGGCGCATCTTGTTAAGCCGTTCTCGAGTGAAAGTTGTTTGTATCCTTGATTGCTTATTTCGCCCTGCCAGACCAAGCAGTAACATAACCCTGCTATCATTTCTCTGATCTCGGGGAAGACGCTTAACCACGCGTTGCCAAATTGACAGAGCGCTATGCCAAGTTTCGGTGGCGATTTGAGAGCGCTACATTCACGAAATCCGATTCTCGCCCGCCAATGTCCAAACCATGATTCTCGGCATGTGAGGCATTCAGCCGATCAGCCTGCGAGGAACGGCACAGCCGAACACAGCAGGCTATCAAACAGTCGAGTTACGGCCAGAAAAAATGTCATCTGCGTTAGAACTCGCGATTAATCTCTTGAAATGAAACGATCCTATATCTTCAAGCTACAACCAAGCCTCCATAGTTCTGGGTATGCGCCCACCTTGCCCTCTACGTCACCAATGCTCCGAGTCATGCTCAACGTGCGCCATCCTACCCATCCTGCCAGTTGAGAAAGCTGCTGGGAACACGGCCGACTCCAACCCCGTGCTCTCATCTTCAAATTCGACGTCACTCATCCTGCCCTTCGGCGCCCGCCAATCCCATCGGCGTAGCGATCTTTGGCTCCTCTCCCCTCGCAGCCCTGAGCTCCCTCTCAGCCTCGCCGCCATCAATAACCATGCCGTCGTCCACTTCCCCCTCAAAATCCGTCGTCTCATCGTCTTCCGTGGCCGTGGCACTCCCCGCCCCATCAATCCTCTCCCGCTTCTTCAACAAACTCCTCAAGTCATCCTCACTCAAAATACTCTCAATACTCCCCCTCCTCGCACCATCACCACCACCACCACCACCACCACTACCAATCATGGCCGGCCCCCCACCCCTCCCCCCCAGCCGACTCTCCCTCCTCCCCCTCTCAACAAGCCTCTCCACCCTCAACCGATTCCCCACAAACTTCATCTTGGGAAACGCGCTCTGCTGCCCCTCATGTATCATGCGCGCCAACCTGGCCGGGTCGGGGTCACTCAGTATCCTCAAGAAATCCGACGGCAGGCTCTTGGGCCAGATGGTCACGGTCCCGCCGAACGTCTGCAGCCAGAGCATGGACCAGTCCTGCCCCAGCGGCCGCGGGAGCAGTTCCAGCTGGCGCAGCACGCGCAGCCACTTGGTCAGGTCCAGCTTGATGTACTGTTCCGTGGCCGACCCTAGATACCCGCCGCGCCAGCCGCGGCCGCGGCGGTGGGTTACCGGCTGGCCTACCGAGCCCCGCGAGGAGAAGAAGAAGAGGTTGATGTGCGGGTTGACCTGGCTGACGATGGTGAAGTTGACGTTGAAGTGGAGGTTGAGGGCTTTGATGGGGATGTCGGTGCGGAGGGAGCCGTCCTTCCACTTGTGGCCGAAGGAGTAGGGGACGAGCTGGCCGGAGCGCGTCTTCATCATTAGTACGACAGGGTTGAGGATGCCTGGTACGGCGGCGGAGGCTAGCACGGCCGACCAGATGACGCAGTCCGGGCTGGTGAGGTAGTTGCAGAGTATTGTTGGCGAATGCGGATCTGCAGGGACGCACGAGACGTTGAGGATGCGCCCGGTGCGCTCGTAGGCTTCGCGAAAGGTCATGGAGCCGCGCGTCCACCAGGCGCACTGGCGGGCCCAGTCGACCGAGTCGAAGCGGGCGCCCGTCTTCCACCAGCGGCGGAACCAGACGGTGATGGGCTCGCGGCAGGCGGTGATGCGCCGGGCGAGGGCGGGGACGAGCAGCTGCTTAAGCTCCTCGTTGGTGCGCGTCGCGACGAGGGCGGCCACCAGGGCGCCGCCGCTGGTGCCCGTGATGATGTCGGGGAGGAGGTCCTCCTCCAGCAGCGCCTTGACGACGCCGAAGTGGTAGTAGGCAAAGGTGGCGCCCCCCGACAAGCACAGCGCCGTACGGCCGTAGTTGGCGCAGATGCCCTTGAACATGACGCGCTTTTCCTCCTTGGACAGCTGTTTCGTGTCTATGAGGAACTTGACGCTCCGTTCCACTGCGTCGATGTCAGCTTCAACCCCTTACACTACTCACTTCAAGGGCCAGAAGCAAACTCACCCTCATCAATGAAATTCTGCACCAAGTTCTTCGTCCCGTAATACGTCTGGCTATACAGCCTCGGATTCTCGACCCCGACAAAATTATTCTTGACGCACGCCTCAACCAGCACCTTCAAGTCCTCTGTCGCCTGCCTTCCCTCCTCCGTCCCCTTCTCCTCCCCCTTCTCCGCCCGCCGCCGACACCGCCTCATCTCTTCCAACACTCTCTTCACCGTCTTGCTGTCGTAGTACGCAAAATCGTCCTCCTCCTTCCACCGCCCATTCCCAAAAAAGTCGTCCATCCGCCTTGCGGCAGCGACCCAGTCCCGGTACCGGCTCGTCGCGCGCATGGCTCGCCGCAACCTCTCGCGCTGCCCGCGCCAGGCGATGAACTGCTCATACAGCGATATGTAGGCGCGCGTGGCCAGGTATGCGACCGACAACCCCAGAATCCATGTGAGGACAAAGAAGAGGAAGGGCCATTTCAACAGGCTGTAGAGATACCCCTCCCGCGTCTCGTCCTTGGAGCGGGCCTTCTTCTTGTACTTCTTCTTCTTCCCCGATGCGTCCTTCTTGTCGCGGAGGACTTTCTCGTGGACGGGTGCCCAGTCGTTCTGGGCGGTGAACAACAGGCTGCTGGTGCTCGGCCGCCTGCTTAACGAGTGTTGTTGTGTCGGCGACTTGACCGGCCCCGGGGCGGCTACGTCGGCTGCTGCTGCCGCCGCGGTGGCCGCGTCTCGTGAGCCGCGTTCCTCATCGTGGAGGTTAAGGCTGGAGGCTGTCGCGCGCCTGGTGATGCCGACGTCCAAGCTGGCTGAGCCCCTGCGGTACGCTGGGCTGTTGAGGCGGAAGGACGAGGACGCGCTGTTGTCGTCGGGGGTTTGCGGGATCGGGTCCGGCGCGGACAGGGCCTGGATGAAGGTCTCGCGGTGTTCTGGGGGGAGGAAGTCTGTTTCGACGTCGGGGAGGCGGGTCCAGTCGAAGGCTTCTGGTGGAAACCCGTAGGTGCGCGAAGGCAGGCTGATTTTGGGCGAGCCGGTGCCCTTGGGACTGTCCGGATTAATGTCCGGCTCAGCCATGGCGCTGTCGCGGCGTGCTTAGTTCAAGTCCACGAAAGGGGTGTCGCTCTTCAGAGAGTGAGTGTGTAAGTGGAGGCTGCGACAATCAACACTTTCGGTTACTCGAGTAGGGTCCGAAATGTGATCCTGCAGCACTTCGGTTGAAAGATGCAAGCTGCAAACGAGGGAGCCTCAGCAGGAGATGTATGCGATTTCAGGAGCAAAGTGTACGTAGTCAGATAGCGTGACATGTGGCATGGTCACGGTCACTGAGTCGCGGCTCAGACGGGTTCCGTTGTCTGCAGTGGAAAAAAAGGTCGCTTGTTCTGGAATCTGGACGTGGAATGACGTCGGCGTCGAAGACCCCAACAATTAGTGGACCCCTGCATGCTGAGTCCAAGAGCCGTGGCATGTGCGCCCGCATGTCCAACTCGTCCATATCTCCAAATCAGATGAGTCGTGGCAGCCCCAATGATCGACCGCTGTTCACGGGCTCTGCGTCACCACTAAGGTGGGCGGATGGGAAGAGTTCGGCATACGCATAATCTATCAGAGGGTAAGGTAGGTTATCCCGTCGAATCTCCGGCGACATCGCAGCCCCTGCGTACTGTTGTTGCCAGACGCATAAACCGAGGCTGACTGAACCGTACATCGCAATCAGTATAAACACAGAGGTATAATTGCCGAGTCATATCGTGTCGTAGAGCAGACTAGATGTAGTAAGAATATCCCCCCCACCAGCGCCGCCCACGGACGTTGCAAGCGAGAGCCATGGCTCAAACCTTGCGCCAGCCCCAGCGACACCAAAAAACGCACCGCCGCCGCAAGTCTTTCTATTCCTCTTAATCCCCAAAACGGACTTGCCCCCATTCTCGCCAACTCCCAACTCTCCCGCCCGCTGTCACACACCTCCGAATTCAACGGCCCCATCTCCCAGCAGTCCTCTACACGTACTGAGACAGCCACCGGATGCCGTCGCCGTACCCCTGCCGCATGACGACGGAGCACATGAACACCTCGATGGGCCGGATGCCCTCGAGCGGCACCTTGCCCTTGCCCGTCGTCTGGTACATGCCGAGCTGGTGGCGCAGCTCGTCCTCGGACACGGCGTCCGGGTGGTCGATCTTGTTGCCGAGGATCACAAAGGGCACCTTGGCCAGCTCCTCCATCGACAGGAGCGCGTCGAGCTCGGCCTTGGCCTCGGGGAACCGCTCGTGGTCCTTGGCGTCGACCAGGAAGACGACGCCGTTGACCTCGGGGAAGTAGTCTTTCCACAGGCGGCGGGCTGCACCACGGACAATGAATTAGCCGGAGTCTCTCTCAAAAGAGTCGAGGAGAAACGCACCTTGCTGGTGACCGCCCAAGTCAAACGTCGTAAACCTCACGTTGCCAATCGACAGCTCCTCCGAGGCTATGCCACAAATGTTAGCCACCCCTCAACTCTCTCTTCTTCTCCTTCCTCCTCGCCCTGATATGTGGCACGGGCACGGGGGAAACGCACTAGGATGCAGCGTCGGCTGCAGGATCGCAACACGGTCGTTCTTGAGCATGTGTAGCAGCGTCGTCTTGCCGGCATTGTCGAGGCCCAGGAATAGCAGCTTGGCGTGCTTGTTGAGCAGGCCGAGCGAGGCCAGGACGTCGTAGACTGCGAGAAACCCCGTAAGCGTCAGCAACCGACTCTTGACACAACTTTGTTGGACCATGTGTTTCCCGGAGCCCCCGGGGTGTCCCCAGACTGCGATTTCTCCCACACAGCCATCCCCAATACTTGGGTCGACACCGCCCCGAGGTGACCAGGAACTAACGGCGCAAAGCAAGAAACAACTTACACCAGTTAATGATCCACATCGTTGCTGTTTGGCAGTCCGCGTGAGCAAGAAACGATCCTCTGTCGCTGTCGCAACTCTGTTGGTAAAGCCGGGGAAAACAGCCGGCGGGTTTCTGCAACCGAGTGTAAAGGCGGCAAAACCAGCGTATCTGGAGATGCCCTGCGTTGGTGGAGGATGACAGGAGCAGAGTCCGAGGGTTGCAAAAAGGGTCGAGTCGGATGTTCGTCGAGATGCTTCGAATCTCCAAAAGCTGGCAGGACGGGAATTGGCCAGCAAGCCGCAGCGCATTGGCCACCCAACCCGGACTGGGGTTGCGCCAAGAGATTCGGAAAGCAACCTTGCGCCGGGCTTGTTGCCTGAGACATCAGGCTGCAAAGGATTGTCGGTTCACAACTCGAGCAGTCATTCTTCGCCACCGCCCTTTTCCACAGCGAAAAGGTTTGGACGGCTTGAACGGCTCAAGAACGATTTGAACCACTGCCCCCTGTTACGGGATTTATGAAGAACCCTCAATTGAAGTGTAGAACCAAAATATGCACAGAGAACTCTACACTTGGCTCTATCGCACCCTCTCACAATCACGCAGCCCCGTGTCTGAGAAGAAACGTGATGATTACAACCAAAACGATAGTGTCCCAATCTCCCTGCAACAACGCCGCCATGGTCTCCGAAAAACGGTTCAAACCAAATCTCGTCCTCCCAGGCTCATAAAATCATGAATGCCGTCCCATTGTTATCCCACCAAAAAAATGCATGATTGTCCCCGGGTATACCCGCAGTTTATGAATTGCAATGCAATCAAGAGCAAAGCCGCCGCCGCCGCCTGTCTTCTCAGATGGAAAGAACATAATTCCCATGCGGGACCTTGCCCGCCATGAGCAGGCCCAGCTCCCTCATGCGCTCAGCGCCCTGCCCGGGAGGCGGCCGTTTGGTCTGCGCCTTCTCCTTGCGCGCCCGGTTGTAGTACTTTTG
This sequence comes from Chaetomiaceae sp. PF1801, assembly GCA_023628475.1. NCBI lineage: Eukaryota > Fungi > Ascomycota > Sordariomycetes > Sordariales > Chaetomiaceae > Chaetomiaceae sp. PF1801. Next base: position 162,110 of record JAMAKQ010000052.1, read on the forward strand.
GTAGTACTTCTCCCGGCGCCGCTGCCGCTTCTTCTCGAGGCCCTTGACGATGTCGATGGCGCCTCGGACGTGCGTCGTCTCCTTGGTGAAGGTTCCGGCGCGAGGCCGGCGTGCCTTGAGGTGGGGGAACATTCCCGGCGCCCTGGGCAGCGACTTGGTCTGCGTCAGACCCGGCGCAAATGCCAGTGACTTGAAAGCAATGCCTTCCTCGCCGTCGTGGATGGGCGAGATGATGGGCGACTTGGATGCTGCGCGAGGTGGCGCCGGAGACCGCAGCCGAGGAGACCGCTGGTCATGAGGCTTGCGGGGAGAGCGGCCGCGCGCCATGGGCGCGGGGGACGGCCGCCGTTTCGGCGGAGGGGAACGGCACCTCTTTGGTGATGGCACAGTCCCCTTCTTCTTGCGGCCCCGACGGTCACGATCGTGATGCAGGTCTTCCAGCTCGCCGTGCAGCCAAAGATGCTCCTCGCTGTCCCCGTAACCCTTCCTGCACAGCTCATCGACCTCATCCTCGGGCTCCGAGGTTGGGAAGCTGGGGTCAATATCCTGGGGGATGGGCTGGTGCCGACCCCGCCGCCGAGCCTCGACACACGAGATGTACGCCTCCTCCAGAGGCTTATCCTCGTCGAGGGTACCGCAGACGAAATCAGTGCTGTCGGGCAGCTCGGGCGTGGCCGTCCGGAACGGGACAGGACGGGTCTTTGAGCGCCTCTTCTTGCGCTGGCTGGAGTTGCGGTTGGACGATGTCGAGGAATCCGAATTCTCGTCCTGAGACAGCCTCCGAGTCATTGTAATGGCTCCAGACAGCGAGTGGAAGCGACCGATGCGGGTCGTCCACAGCACCAGATCGTCATCCTCGTCGTCGGACTCGGCAAAGCCAACCTCATTGTCAGTCTTGTACCCGTCGGAAGGCTCAGATGCCCACGCATGTTCGGTGTCGGCGTCATCGTCCAAGCCATCCTCATCCTCGTCATTGCCGGCATCGTCTTCAAAATCATCATCACCGTCCTCGGTGTCTTGAACTTCATCCTCATCATCCTGGTCATCATTGTCGTCGTCGTCAATGAGATCCGCCTCATCCACTTCTTCGTCGTCCTCCTCGTCGAGTTCCGCTTCCTCCAGTTCCGCCTCCTCTTCAGCTTCCTTACCCAGCTTCCGAATGGCGTTTTCCTTCTTGAGGGTGTCGTCGATCGTGAGCTTCGGCTTCAGCGAAGCATGATCCCGGCGGATCCAGTCGTCCTCCTGCAGTTCGTCGCTGGCGAACTCGTGGAACCGTGCGCATTCACTCGCCAGATCCCCGGAGTCCGCAGTCAGCCAACTCTTCTTGCGCACAGCGGCGGGACTGCCTGGGGTCTTGCGGGACGTCGGAGAGCGAAAAGCGCGCACCGTCGACGAGGACCGTGCACTCTCGATGTTTGAAACAGCCTTGGGAGTGCTTGGCGTCCCCCGATGCACCGGGGTCCGTGGCCGGGCTTCCGGTTGTTGCACATCTGCAGTCCTCGGAGGCCGAGAAGGACAGGCAAACTTGATGGAAGTCTTTTTCGGCGGCGCTCCGGCGCTCGTTCCTTCTTGGACAGGTTTTGGAGGCGGGGGCATCGCCGTCTTCTCGTCTGTCTTCGGCTTGGCTGCACAGGCAAAGGAAATGCAGCGCTTCTTCTCGAGGGCCTGCACGGCCGCATCCTTATTCGCCGCCGCGGCAGCACGAGGCGCGAAGCCGGCGCTGGGCAATCGCGGGCTCGGCGAGCTTGTGCGGGCAGGAGTCGTGATGCCCGTGCCGCAAGTGAGATCGGCCGTTGAGGCGAGGCTGACATTACTTGTGATGGACCGTCGCCGACGGGGCCGAGGGCGAGATTCCGAGTCGTTGCTATCCTCATCCGATTGACTTTGAAGCGCTTTGGTCAGGAGGGATTCGTGTTGCTCGCTGCCCCGACGGATAGGGGTGCGGTGGAAGTGACTCGCGATGGGCGACAAGGGCGCCAGACGTTCCGGCGGTTCGTCGGCATCGGCGCCTGCGTCCTCCTCCACCGAAGGTTCCACATTGGCCGAGTGCGTGGCGGTCCATGCCAGCACATTTGACGTCGCGTGGTCGCGGGGGATGTAGTGCTCCATCTTGGTAGACAGTCGTGCGGCTGACGGGTCGGTGTGGGAGCTTGTGGACACGTCTGACAGTCGGCACGAATGCTTCACCTTCTAACAGGACGCAGAAAACACCCTCGACAGGGTGGGTTTCGATATCGAATGTGTTGTTTCGTTGATCGCGATAGGCGTGGTGTGTGTGCTCGAAGCCTGCAACTGGGTTGCGGTCTTCTCGCTCGAGGCTTGCAACTGGCGTGCAAGGTGGTGTCCCTAAGGACCGTATTACTATAACCGCAGAGCCATCGTGGAAAGTGTGGGCAGTGTGGTTGAAAGTCGCAAGGCCGGGTCGTTTTGGCGTTGGGTTTGACGCGGGGCAGGCCGTCGGCCGTCGAACCGGAAGGGTTCTTGAGTGGTTGGAGGAAGGTCGGCCTTTATGGGGGTGGAATGACGTCGAATTGGGGAAGATCTCGGGTGTTTAGTCAGAGGGCTCGCTTGGTTTGGAGAAGAAAAACAAAACACAAGAGGTGAGGTCTGTGGGATCGTGGTGGGAAGGGGAAATGCGGCAAAATATCAGGTTTTTGGACCAGCGGAGTCGGCTCAGGGCTGGAGTGGTGTGGGCGTGCCTCTGTCGCGAAGAGCAGGAAGAGAGCGACAGGGTTTGCGCGAGAGGGGGCAATGCTGGGATGCAACCTTGAGCCACAAAAAACGACCAGGGGGACAAGGGAGCTAACACTTGGCGATGAGATGGCGGGTGGAGCCGGCGTGGGATGGCGGTCAAAAAGCGGCAGCGAAGTCGCAATGAGCGGGAGTTGTGTGGGCGGACCAACAAAAGCTCTTGGTTTGTCGGAAATTGTTAGTGCTGAGGTCACCAGAACGCAGCCGCAGGAAAACCTCGGGATCTCTTTGTCTTCTAGAATGCACTGGCAAAGCGCAAACGATGTGTTATATTAGGCATGATTGTGATGAGAATATTTTCTAAGCACTAGGTGTCAATGGACTTTCGTCACTATTATCCGCCTTCCGGCAGTCGTCACACCACAATAGCAAAGAGCGGCTTGCCACATGCGCATGTCGTTCTGCAACAGCAATGTCAAGAGGTCCGGTTCCTGCCGGAATCGCAGCCTGTGGAGCAACCCTGACAAAGCCGACAAATGGCGGGCGTTCCATTTCCTCGTGCCATTTTTGTTGGATTTTTGTTTTTTTTTTTCTCGCTCTGACGTTTCCACATGAGGGCTTCCGCTTTTGGCAAGGGTAACGTTTCCATTCTCGCTCTCTGTGAGTGGGTTGACAACTTGACACACCTGGCTGTCAGGGAGAAATGAGAACAATGCTTTGCGGTTGGGACCATCCCAGAAGAGCGAACAAAGAGTTCATCCCATGAAACCACTCGGTATTGAAGGCTCACTGGTCGACATGACATTGACCCCAGCGTCTGGCACAGTCTCCCCTCCTTCGACGGAAAAGCCAGGAAGTTACGCGAGAGCTGCGACATGGGGTGCGACTCGCAGGTTGGAATCGCCGTCTGCAGCCTTCGGCCAGTCAAGGAAAGCAAGCATTATTACGGGCTGACCTGCAGGAGGCTTGCAGTTGGCTGATGGAGTCTGACGGCGAATCTGCTGCGCAGGACTTTCATTGCCAGAAAGGGTTCGCTGAGCTCGGCCCGGATGCTCATGGCTTAGCTTCCCGACTTGTCACAGCTGGCGGATACTCGGCGTCGCCCCTTTCACTCTGCAGAATGATGAATGGCTGGGCAGCAATATCATCAGCTGAGAACACGCTGGAGGATTTCCTGCCTTGTGGAAGGAGATCAGCAAAACCGCATTTGTTGATGTCCTCATTCCTCAACGACCCGGGGCTACAGCTGATGTTATTGACCCCACTCACAGGGTGCCGACTCACTGCCGAGTGCCGCCCAAGCGGTTGGGCGAACTGGCCTGGCGAGAGACATCTTTATTCGTAATGGCCTTGCTCCGGACTGGCCACAGCCCAAATGTTTCTCTGTATCTGAATGTAAGTGGTTGAGGAATGAGCTGCCACCTGCCAACCCAGAAAATCGCCCCCAGCAGCCCGAGGCCCCGGCCTGTGGGATGCGTCTTGTTGATCCGAGCCTCTTCATCAACAATGCAGGACCCTCTCACGTCGAATCCAACGAGCCGCTTTCCCGGGGCAATCTTGAGGCAGGGTCCGACTGGCCAACCCCGCGACCGCAGCTTGCGCAGGCAAGGGAATGAAACAAAGCTAACGACCCCGCATTCATCACGGCCATGTGGCGTGGGGTGCTTGTCAGCCGTGTTTCGTTTGCAGGACGCTACCCTTCAAATGGCAAGCCGGGAGTGCATCAAGGAAGTTCGATACCGGGGTGCAAGCAAAGGGATCGTCGTCGGGGTCCTCACAGAAACAAGATCGCCTCATCATGCGTCGAATCCGAGTTGCCATGAGACCGGCAGATTGGCTCAGGGTTCAGTGGCTTGGTTGGAGGCGGCGAGGGAGAGGGAATCCTCGGCATGCATCCTCCTCGCGGAAGCTCCGTCTTTGACTTGACTGGCAAGTATTTCTGCTCTAATCACCCAACTGATTCAGGAGAAGTACCTGTACCAGGTAAGGATCTTGGATGACAGACAAACCGCTCTCACGGAGCTCAAGTATTCTTCTAATAATTCCTTATACTTTAACTGTTTTCCCTGGTTTGCCCTTTTGGGTCTCTTCCCATTCAACTCAGGGTTTGTTTGCTAGCCCGTATCTCGCAGATACCTCGAATGGTTTTATCAAGATTCCCTCTGCCTTTCAGCTGAAGTGCCGTGCTTAAAGGAAACCAAACAAGGGCCAGATTGTATCTCGAGCCCTTGAGCTTGACAACTCTTGAAAGTAGGTACTTCCATGCATTTGACTGACACAGTACATCCTATCAATTAAAGAAACCAGTGAGGATCATGCCACTCTCTGGCAGCAACACCGAGGGTTGCCGAAGGCGCCCCTCAAGAGAGGTGATTTGCTCTCTGTAATGCCATGTAGACACGTGAGGCAAGCCGCCGGTGGCGTCTATGGCATCAGCTGGACCTTCGACTGGGTCGTCCGGTCCCATCATCGAACCGCAGCGCATATCGCCGTGATCGGCATCCGGATGATGTGTCTTGTTTCCGATCAACATCTTTGAAACCACTGGGCTCCTCCGCCGAAGACGGGTATCCCAAGCCAGGCGGTGCGCAGTCCTGAAGGCCCCAGACCCGGGTCGTCAACCAATGGAAGGAGAAACGCCGTGGCACAGAGAACGAGCTCAAACTGGATTGGGGGCTTGTTGAGCACCGCAAACTGACCAAGGGAACAGAAGTATTGGAATGGCGCCTGCAGCTTTCCCACAACGCTCCCAATGGTCAATGAGGGATTCGGAGAAGCCACTGACATCGATCTATGGTCTGTCATCAGACCAGCAAGCGCGGATCCACGGGGAAGCGGCATTCCAACCTACGATCATCCCTGAGCACGCATGTTTGGGCTTCATGAGAGGATATTCGAGGGCAATCAAGCAATGCATTGAGTTCTGGATTCTGGAGGAGTCGTTGGTCCCCGCTTCCCCGAACAACTCTTGGCACTCTTTTGGCACACATCTTGCCTCTATCGGTGCTATCATTAAAAGCAGCAGCAATGCAGTTGCCGGGGCTGCGCCAAGCCATGCTGGTCTTGGCAAACCTCCGCCCAAACATTGTTCCGCCGCGCTGTCCGGACGATCCCGGCTAAGCGAATTTGGGCCCGCCGCCAAATCTGCTCAGACGACGAACGACTGTGGCCTCGCCGACGCCTTTGCACTCAATTGAGACCGCAAACACCATGAACTCCCTCCGCATTGCTCGCGCGGCTCTCCGGGCGCGTCCCGCCGCCCTGCGCGCCCCCCTCCAGCGCAGAGGCTACGCCGAGGCCGTCTCGGACAAGGTGAGCTGCCTTGCTTGTCCGCTCCGCTTGACCTTGCGGAATAGCTCTAACGCAGTAAACAGATCAAGCTCAGCTTGTCGCTCCCCCACCAGGTACGCTGCCCCGGCGATTATCTCAAGCTTCGTACTACGATGCGGCCATGAGCCCGCGCGATTGAGACGAGCGAGCGACCTCGACAACCGAAAGCGACGTTCCCCCCAGCTGACTGGTTTATTCCCGCATCTAGTCCATCTACCAGTCCCACGATGCCGTCCAGGTCAACATCCCCGCCGAGTCGGGCGAGATGGGTGTCCTCGCCAACCACGTCCCGTCGATCGAGCAGCTCAAGGCCGGCGTCGTCGAGGTGATCGAGGAGGGCGGCAGCACCAAGAAGTTCTTCCGTACGTCCCGGGATAATTGGAGCACCGATGTGGAGGAGAAACCTTGTGGCTTACACGAACACGTTTTGCAGTTTCCGGTGGCTTTGCCGTCGTCCAGCCCAAGTCGGCCCTGAGCATCAACGCCGTTGAGGGTTACCCCCTGGAGGACTTCAGCGCGGACGCTGTCCGGGCCCAGATCGCCGAGGCTCAGAAGGTTGTGAACGGTGGTGGCAGCGAGCAGGATATTGCCGAGGCCAAGATTGAGCTGGAGGTGAGTTCTTTTCTTTCGGGATGGGCCGTGGGCCGCGATCCGACAACTGCTAACAGACGACAGGTCCTCGAGAGCCTCCAGGCTCACCTGAAATAAATGTATAAAAGCCCATACCCCGCCGTGTAGAATACCAGAGATTCCCTAGCCCAAGACAAGCATCATGAGGCATATTGTCTCAGGACCCGCTGATGAAAGGAGGTTTCCCGGCTTTGGCATATCGTAATTGTGGTGGCCGGTGACTTCATCTCTCTCCGCCGAAAGACAAGCGGAGAGTGCCTTGCCATCTGTGGAAAGGCAGTCCAGCTTCCCCAATTGACCGGCAGTGCCTCCTTATTCACAGGTGTTAACCCAACCTCCGGTACCCCTTACTATCTCCGTTGCATTTGGCTCACGTCCAGAGGGGACCGGGAACCATCTTGCTGTTGCCTGGCCGTTTCAATGCTCCCTCACACCGGGAAGCAGGTTGCAGACAGCCTTTTGCAACGTCAGAGAAGATCTCCGAGCACTACTCGTCGAGGCTTCCAGCTCGCCGAGTAGCTGTTGTTGCTACCGTATGTCCATAGAACCTGGCCCCGGCGAAAACATGGGCATGGGCGGACATGGCTCAGCTGCTGTTGCATTTCCTGTCGGGAAATATCCTGTCTCATGTCATAGCAAGATTCGCCTCCTCTTATTGATGTGGTGTCTACATGTTGGCCAAGCCCGACTCGGCGGAATCCCGCCCACCGACTCGGTACTTCTGGCAGTATTCTTGAACTGAGCGCTCCCTTCCCGTTCGTTCTGACCTGGGCGACCGCGTGCGGCATCCCATTTCATATGCAATATTGCGAAATGGATGATGAGCACCTGTTGGACACAAGGTCAAGTCCATCGCCAATTTGAAGCTGAGCCCAGGCATGGGTTACGTAGCGGTGCGGAAGAAGGTGAAGCCGAGGCTAACGATAAACTGGAAATGACAACAAAACTTCCTTCGCAGATCCAGATTCCAATGTTCACATGCAACGATCGGCCTCACCCATCAACCAACACCAGCCACCTTCCTCAGTCTCCGCTTTACTCGACGCCCAATGGAATGGCCCGAGACTTTACGACAAGCCCTCACGGCCCTCTCAGGCGTCACACCAGCGCAATGGTGCCAGGCCTTCTTCCTCCTCGCAGCTGGAGGCGTACTGGCAGTAGCAGCCATGCCGCGTGACGCAAAGACTCTTCTCGTGAATTACGGCGCCCGCAACGCTCAGAAACCACCAGCAACGGACGGGTCTTCCTCAGGACATCCCAACGACGGCTGGCTGCTCTCGCTCCTCGCGACCATCACCTCCTGGACGCAGGTGCCCCATTCATGGTTCAGCGCCTTCTACGTCGTGTCGCTGGCATACTCCGTCTTCTGGCTTGCCCAGTACCTTGGCGACGGAGCTGTCTTACGGTCCATCGCCAGCAGCCAGGCGGCGACTGCCCCGAGCGCGTCCAGCACCTCGGGCCAGGTGGCACTTGGCTGGCTGATGATGTTCCTCCAGGCCGCCAGGCGCGTCTTCGAGCATGCGACTATCATCAAGACGTCAAAATCCACCATGTGGGTTGTCCACTGGCTGCTTGGCCTCTTCTTCTACCTCTCCATGAGCCTGTCCATTTGGGTGGAAGGATCCGGTATAACTCCTCGCCGAGAAGCTGCAGCACGGAGCTTTGCTGACGGCAGCACAGGCGCCATCTTGGATCCGGCCCGTCACACAGATGATGCACAGTCCCTGCTGAAGATGGCCGTCGGGACCCCGATATTCCTCTTCGCCTGGACCAACCAGTACAGGTGTCACAAACATCTCGCTGGGCTGAAGAAGTATTCATTGCCGGAGGCCGGCATGTTCCGCCGCTACATCTGCCCCCACTACACCTGCGAGTGTCTCATCTACCTCTCCATGGCCATCGCCACGGCTCCCGGCGGCGTGTGGTGTAACAGGACGCTGCTGTGCGCCCTGACCTTCGTCGCGGTCAACCTCGGAGTTACGGCTTCGGGAACTCGCAAGTGGTACGCCGAAAAGTTCGGCATCGGCTCGGTTGCGCACAAGTGGAACATGATTCCCTTCGTTTTCTGAGCGATCACGCCCGGCCTGTCGCCCGAGACTTCGGCTCATGGGCGCTTGAACATGGACCCAAGCTTATTTCCAAGCTTGGAGACCTTGAGCACATCGCGGTACGTAAGGCTGGTGCGCGTCTGTCGCTCGTTGATCCCGTTCTGATAGAGTGACGGCGAACGCAGCAGCGCCCAGTTCGCGATGGTCTGCTCCGAAACGTCTACGTCGGTCGAGGTCGGCTCGATGCCGTGGAGATACTCGGAGTAGAGATCTGCGGTGGTAATCAAGAGACTGCGAGGCTCTTGCAAGATCCGCCACACCGGCTCAGGGTCCAGCGCGCCATCCTCCTTACTCTTGTACAGATTGAGGCACAAGCTCGAGCCGAGACTCACCGTGCAGACCACGGGGTGGTAGGCGCCACCGTCCTTGTGCGGCATGATGCCTGTGTTGGGGGGATATTCGTTGATGAGCACATGGTTTGGCCGGCCATGGGGGCTGCCGTCGAAGATGTTGGAGCCGCCGTCTGAGAGAGGGATGGAGAGGATGCGCGAGACGACCGGTTCTTCAAGCCAGTCGGGCAGCGGCCGAGCATCAAGCAGCGTGTCTTTGACGAGATCCGAGGGCCAGGTCTGCAGTCGGCGGTGCGTGAGTTGCCTCCATCTTGCCTTGGGTGCGGTTTCAACCTTGGCAGCGTTTCGGTTAGATGGTGATGACGAAGGGCGTTGAACGCAGCGCGGACCGAGCTACCTTGTGCAGAATGGCTTGCTCCTCATCCTCGCTGATGAAGTCCGCGATGTAGTAGGCTGCCGGTGGAAGCGCAGCGATCCTAGCCGCCTCCAGCGACGGCGGGAGGTTGATCTGTGAGGGACTTGAATCCATCTGGTCGAACTTGAAGTGAAATCCTCTTCAACGTGTGCCTTCTCTGGCGACGAAGCTCTTCCCTGTCCGGTGGGGAGGCGGAGCCCTGTCCAGCGTCGCTGTTGCAACGAGCGGGCAGATGCAAGTGTGATGGATGGACGAGCGGCACAGCGAAATTGGAGAGGGGCAGCAGGGCTGGGTCGGAGTGGGCCCATAACAAACAGAATTGCACCAAGCAACCAAGACGGAAACCATGGAAGCAAGAATGGAAGGCAAAATGGAGCACAACAAGGCTGCATTTCAATTGGGAAAGACCAATCCACCGCACAAATGCCGGTCATATCAATCATCATATCAACAATCGGCACTGGGCATCCAAACTCGCTGCATTCGGAGCGCAAACTCGCTCGTTGATTTTCGAGGATCAATGCGATTTTGTTCCGCATCTGGGGGGGGGCAGGCAGCAGTGCTGCCTGATTGTCTCGCATCCACGGCTCCCGAGGCTTTTCACCAGTCGCAATCGGACTCACTGCCCAGGCCGCAGCCCCCGGTCATTCTCGTCGCGTTGGATAATGGATATCAACCTGTACCTGCGCGCAAGGGCCATATCGCCCGCCGTAACCTCCGCCGCCCACTCTCGCGGACCAATCGCCGCAGTGGCGATCAGACTTTTGAATCTGGGAACGACCGGCCTTCCAATCCCGGCTTGGTCTACTCTTGCCTTCGCCCCCAGAACGCAGCATCAATCCATGACGAATTCGTCGTCTGAGCGCCTCGTTTCGCAACACACTTCTTCGTCGAGAAACAAGCACTTTGCGGCCATCTCTAAAACGCCAGCTTGTATCATCAGTATATCGTTTGACACCTCCGGCAGCAGCCTTTCTGTCCCGGTCTATTTTCCCACGTGACTCGTCTTCTTCGGTTTCAGCCTTTGTGCCCGCTTTGCACTCGCTGGGTCCCCTGTCTTAAGGTCTTTCCGCTGGCTGGCTTTGGACACGGGGCGGCTGGGCTGTGTGGGTGTCTGTGCTAGGCTCACCAACCGAACTTGAAGTCTCCATCTCCCACCATCATCTCGATTTCGACTTGTTTGGCGCATTCTCTCTCTCGACTCGGATCAATCACCACGCGACCCCATTACGTCTTGTTTATAGACTCGCCCTCCAAGCGACCAGGATGGTGCAAAACGGCAGTCGTTCTTTGAATTGAATGACATGGATGCGCAGAATGCTGCCGAGCCCGCCTTCAAGAAGCCTGCTGCTTCTCCCAAGCGGCCGGGCAGCGACTCCGATCACGCCAGGCCCTCCGCCCTGACCAAGCCGTCAAGCACCGCCAAACCCGACCTAGCATCCAAAGACAGCAGGCCGAGTACGACCGGCCCGCGTCCTGGCGATGAAGATGGGGTCGCCGACGGGAATTCCGATGCCGAGACGATTGTGCTGCCGGGCAAGGACGGCCACTCGCCGTCGAAAGCGCGCAAGATCATCAAGCACGAGAAGAGCGACGCCGAAGACGCTGCCCCGCCTTCTTCGTTGAATCGCAAGCACCCTCATCTGAAGCAGGAGCGAGAATTTGACAAGGCCGACCGAGGTGACCGCCCCGAAAAATCAGACAAATTGGGGTCGGTTACAGCGACTGGGTCAAACGAAAACACGGCGTCCGCCCTCGGCAAGAAGAAAAAATCGTTGGACAAGCCGAAGATCAAGGACGGGTTCAACGGCCACAGCTCCGCGCCTGGATCTCCACCCCAACCCCAGCGCCGTCGCCGCCCATCGAATGCCTCAGATTCGGAGACTGCACCCGTGGATTCAGCCAACACCGCAGCCAAGGACAAGGCAAAATCTCTCGACAAGGTGGTGCCGCACAAGCGGAAGGCGCCGAGGCCTGACTCTGACGACGAGGCAGAGAATCGCAAGATCCGCCGTCAACGCACGTCGGGATCCGGCCTTGACGCCTCCCGCAAACACCACCTTCCTCCTCCGAAGCCGCATCTCGAGACGAATTCTTCCGCCCGGACTCGATCCATCTCCCCTCACTCACGCGCCCACCGCCGCAGCGCCTCTACTCAGCTTCCGGCAAACTCGACTAACGGCCTGGCCCAGAAGAAAAAGCGGATACCAGCTCCGCTCTCGACCGACTATCACTCGGACGAGTCGTCGGCGAGCGGCAGCCCGCATCCGCGCAGCTCCAAGCTTCGTGGGCTGGCGACTCCCGCGACCGCCGAATCCGCCGTCTCTCCGGCGAAGATGGCTCCCCACAAGAAACACCTCGATGCGCACGGTCAGACATTTCTTGCCCGGGCTTGCGCCAAGGGTGAATACGACATCGCGAAGCAGAGACTCCAGGAACGCCCCGAGGACATCAATGTCGCCGATTACGCCGGCAACACCCCGCTACAGATCGCTGCACTTAACGGCTACGACGACATCGTGCGGCTGCTGGTGGACGCCGGTTGCAACCTCGACTGTGTCAACAACGACAAGGATACCCCCCTGCTGGATGCGGTGGAAAACGGTCATCTGGATGTGGTCAAGATTCTCCTTGACGCCGGCGTGAACCCGCGCAAAGCCAATGCATACGGGCAAGAGCCGATTGACAGGGTAAATGACGACCTCGACCACGCGGACGAGATCCGGGCAGCCCTGCGGGAAGCGAAGCAGAAAATGGGCGAGCGGCGGCGCACCTCGGAGGAGCACCACCCGGACCTGGCCGATGCTCGTTCGTCTCACGGGGCCGACAGTCCTCGGAGATCGCCCGGGGCCTCGAGCTCCACCCACGCCGGCGGCGGTCGGAGAGCGGGCACCGTGCGCGCGACGAAAACTAGCAATCATCTCCTGTACATGCCCATGGATGACAAAACCCTCCGCGCAGCGGCCGCACGTGGCGATGAAGAGACTGTTACGCGCATTCTCCAAGTCAGAGAGAACTTTGACGACCCGGAGTCCATGGTGGCAGCCGCCCGCGGAGGTCATGACATCGTCATGCAGCTCTTGCTCGCCTTGGGCAGGGCCAACCCTGATCCCCCGCCCATTCCCAGCTCCAACAGCGAGTACTCGACCCCAATGTTGGCAGCCATCGGCCAGGAAAACATCAAGGTTGTCAGGCTCCTGCTCGACCAAACGGATTTTGATCCCACCCGCCGCTTCAAGGGGGAAACATACTACGAGATTGCGAAGAGACGGCGGGGGCCGAATTGGATGGAGGAGGAGCACATGCTCAAGGACGCGTACGACGAGTACAAAAAGACGCACAAGGAGAGCTCCAAGAATCGTTCTCCCAGCAGAAAAGAGCAGGATCGCGAGCCGAGGCGCAAGGTTGAAAGCAAAGACGACGCCGCCACGGGACACAGGAGGAAGGCCACAAGCCCGACAAGGGAGCCCAAGAGGCTGACGGCCGCGAAACAACCAACCAGTCCTAAAGAGAAACGGCGAACTGCCTCGGTTGCGAACCACAACGACGAGCAGACCTCGCCAAAACGAGGACCCGGGCGGCCCAAGAAGGACGACCGCGTCCCCACGATTGCCATCTCGGACCGCGAACCTTCACCGGCCGCAAGACCTGCCAAGATCAGGCGTGCAGAGTCAGACTTTGCCGCTGTGTCATCTGAAGGGGAAACAGTCAAACCCCGAAGGAAGCTGGTGTCTGGCAGGGAGCTGAAGGGGGAGCGGGAGAGGCAGCAACGACGACCCAGCATTACTTCCAACGCTTCGACCATGAAGGAGCCGTCCAGCCCGCGCGACGAGTCCGACAAGGCAGCAAGGGCGGAAAAGTATCACGACAGGACAAAGGCTTTGAAACGGGACGAATCCCGAGACCGGTTATCGGTATCTGGCGAGAAGCGGCACAGGTCTAGCGCGACCCCACCGCATCTTGGGCCCTCGGATAAGGATGGCAACGATGCGCCTGTTAAGAGGAGACGGTTGGATGCCGACACCAAGGAGAAGCGGCCAAAGTCGAGTCAATCCGACGACAGGCTTCTCAGAGCAGACAAAGCAGCACCGCCGCGTGACGTTTCCTCGACCTCCGCCGCAGGCCCTCGACCTGCCTCCAAGGCGCGGGACGACGAGGACCGAAGGCTTGCGCCGAGGCCCAAAAAAGCCGACACGCTACTCCATCACGGCCGTCGGGAATCCGGGAAATCGGTCTCTTCCGAGGGTAGTATTCACGTTAAGTCCGAGGATCCAGATGTCGACATGCCAGATGCGAGCCCCACTGTAAACGATGCTTCCGCACCTCGCTCTTCCGCCCAGAAGGAGAAAGATGAGGACGATAAGACGAAGCAAACCGAGCTTGAAGCACGGGCGCGCGAGGCCAGGCGAAAGGAGGAAGAGAAGAAGCGCAGGGAGGAGGAGGAAAAGGAGAAGGAGCGGCTACGGCGCGAGGAAGAAGCTAAGCGGGCTGCCGAGGCCGAAGCGCGGAAGCGGGAAGAGGAGCAGCGGCGAAAGGAGGAAGAGGAGCGGGAGCGGACGAGAAAAGAGGAAGAACAGCGGAGGAGGCGGGAAGAAGAGGAACGCAGGCAGCGAGAGGCAGAGGAGCGGCGACGACTGGAAGAGGAAGAAAACAAGAAGCGGGAGGAGGCCAATCGCAGGAGAAGGGAGGAGGAAGAGAAACGGCAGAAGGAGGAAGAAGAGCGCAAGAGACGAGAGGAGGAAGAGCGGCAGCGCCGTGAGGAGTTGGAGCGCGAGGCTGCCGAGGAAGCCCGGCGGAAGCGAGAAGAGGAGGAGCGAAGGGAGCAAGAGCGCAAAGAGCGTGCTCTCCGGGAGGAGATGGAGCGGAGGCGGGCCGCGAGAGAGGTTGAACGTGCGGCTAAGGAGGCCGATCAACGGAGGATACACCTCGAACAGGAGCGTGCCCGCCTGGCCAAGCTGCCCCCCGTCTTGCGCTGGCTCGATAGCGCCGTCAACCCCAAACTGCCCGAGGTTGCTGAGAAGTTCAGAATCATGCTGGGTGTCCGATACGACTGCATCAAACCGGAGGCGAACGGCACCAGCGAGGGCCGAGAGCAGTGGTTGCTCAACACGCAGGTGGCGCTCCTCCTCGGTGAGAAGGATCTGAATCTTTCACGGTGTGAGTTTTCCGCTCTCGGATGTGACTTGTTGACCACCGCTAATGAGGCTACCCAGATACTGCTTGGACTCGGATTCCCGTCTCGGCTTTTGCCAAGCGCGGTATTTGGCAGCTCGAGTCGGACCGGTATGCTCTGACAACGCCTCGCGTCTACGACCTGGGTGAACAGCTCGAGGACTACTACCAAGGCCACGACCCCAACAAGATGCCCTATCGTCTGATTGAGAAACTCCGGGGGGAGGCGTGGGAGAAGTTCTCCGCGATGGATATGTTCTTTGTCAAGGTACGCGGCGCTTTTGGATGAGTCTCACGGTTCTGTCAGGCTAACCCGTCCGCAGGCATCAGATTTCCTATTCATCATCCCTACGATCCAGCATCTTCGCAACGTGAAGCTCACAATGACATACTGCGAGCTTCCGGAGAACGAGATGCAGTCCAACACCTGGGCGCGTCCACTGAAGTGGAAGGGCGATCCGGAAGCAGGCAGAAATGGCCCGTTTGCGCCCGGCAGCAAGCATTACATCAACGGCGAACTGGTCTCGGAAAACAAGCCTATCCTTACGCCGATGAGCAGGACGCCTTTCCCACGGCAGCAGGTGCCCCGTCGCGGAGTCCTCGCGATTCCCCGTGATGGTCCGGCTTACACCAAGAGCAGACAGAGCCTTGATGGTTCTGGGGCTGATGCTGGCTCGCCGCTGCTGCCCAACGGCGTGCACTCGTCCCCCACAAGCGGCTCCTCTCGAGGACTTGCGACAACGGTTAACGGCTTGGAGTCGCCGACGTTGATTACGAGGGCGGCGACGAACCGAGAGGGGGACCACCCGATATCTCCGTCTTCCGAGACGGGTCCTGCGCAAGCTCGAGCACTGGTTAACGGCAGTGGGCCTGGTAGCGGTGATGCTGCTTGAGGTGCCACGGGATGCCAGCGGAGCTTTGCGATATAAATCACCTATCTCCTTTGTTTTCCAGGACGAAGAGGGCACGCAGCGGCAGGCCGGCGGTTCGACTGGAAGGGCTCCAGACAAGCCACAGCGACGCGAAACCAGCAAAGAGCGATGGCCCCTGATGAACCACCACGAACCTGAACTTCAGGGCTGACAAATGTACAATGTCCATGTTTCACAATGATATGTTGGTTTTCCTGGGACGGTTTCTGGCTTTTCGCGGTGCAAAGAAGGGCGGCTTCAACTTATGGGGGCACTGGCGGGTTGGTTGGCTGGTTGATGGTGTTTCGGGAGGTGTTGCTGTTTCCAAGATGTATATAACATGAGAAGTATATATTCAGCGAGCATTGACTGAAACCGCAATGTGCACGCAGCGTCTTTCCCTCAACTTCAAGCCTGATTCAGATACTCGCCGTCGTCGAGGAAAAAAGTGGGGACACGCTCTGACATCAAACCGCGGGGCAGCCACCGCCCCGCTGGCAGCAATCCTTGGCCGTTGATTTCGCCCCGCCATCAAAATTCCCACTTTCAAGTTCGAACAGGACAAGAACAACAACACCATTTTTGGGCACTTCCAACACCGTCTTCCGCGCAACGGATTAGAGAAGCAGTTCGGTACTCAGATTGCAACACCGCAACCATGGCGACCACAGTAGACAAGGTGTGTTGCGCCGGCTACACTCTGTGGTATCTACTCGCAGACAACAACTAACAAGATGGCAACAGATCAAGGAGATCGAGGCCGAAGTACGATGATCCTCTCCCCTCCCCGCGTACGCCGATCCGGACTCTAACGATATGTTTTTTCGCAACAGATGGCCCGAACTCAAAAGAACAAAGCCACATCCTACCATCTCGGCCAGCTCAAAGCCAAACTCGCCAAGCTCAAGCGCGAACTCCTCACCCCGTCGGGCGGCGGCGGCGGTGGCGGCGCAGGTTTCGACGTCGCCCGCACCGGTGTCGCCAGTATCGGCTTCATCGGCTTCCCTTCAGTCGGCAAGAGCACGCTCATGAGCCGGCTGACGGGGCAGCATTCGGAGGCGGCCGCGTACGAGTTCACGACGCTCACCAGCGTGCCGGGCCAGGTCATCTACAACGGCGCGCCGCTACAGATCATTGACTTGCCGGGTATTATCGAGGGTGCCAAAGACGGCCGTGGTCGCGGGCGGCAGGTCATTGCCGTCGCCAAGACGTGCCATCTCATCTTTATTGTGCTGGACGTCAACAAGCCCCTGACGGATAAGAGGGTCATCGAGAGCGAGCTGGAAGGGTTTGGGATCCGCATCAACAAGGAGCCGCCGAATATCACGTTCAAGAAGAAGGATAAGGGCGGGCTGAATATCACGAGTACCGTACCTCTGACGCACATCGACCACGACGAGATCAGGGCTGTCATGAGCGAGTGAGTGTTTTTTCTCTCCCCGTTCGAGGAGATGATGGGTTGGAGTGGCTGACAGAGGACAGGTACAAGATCAGCTCGGCAGACATTGCCATCCGCTGCGACGCCACCATCGACGACCTGATTGATGTGCTCGAGGCAAAGAGCCGGAGCTACATCCCCGTCATCTACGTGCTCAACAAGATCGACAGCATCAGCATCGAGGAGCTCGACTTGCTCTACCGCATCCCCAACTCGGTGCCCATCAGCTCGGAGCACGGGTGGAATATCGACGAGCTGATGGAGGCTATGTAAGTATCTGCCGCAGTAGTTCGTTGAGATCTCGGTATTGACCCGTCCTGCAACAGGTGGGAGAAGCTCAAGCTCGTCCGGGTATACACCAAACCCAAGGGCAAGATGCCCGACTACGACTCGCCTGTTGTGCTGCGCTCGACGAGGTGCACCGTGGAGGATTTCGTAAGTGACCACCCGGAACCCGCACTGTTGAGTCTGTTGAACGTCGACTGATTTCCGGCCCTGCGTAGTGTAACGCCATCCATCGGAGCATCGTTGAGCAATTCAAGACTGCCGTCGTCTACGGCAAGTCGGTCAAGCACCAGCCGCAGCGGGTTGGTCTGTCTCACGAGCTGGCAGACGAAGATATTGGTAGGTGGTCACTTTGGCCGTTCAAGTGGATGTCGGATCATTAACTGTGTTGATCAGTTACCATCATCAAGCGGTAAAGCCCCACGATGGAACTACTACAGGTTGGCCGTGCCCGGATGAGATGTCTACGCGACGTCATCCCGGTCAAGGCAAACCTACGGTACGCCGAGTCCCTTCGAGTGGTGCCATGTTGGGCGAGTGGGGTGCAGAGCTCGGGAGTATAGGCATGGCCGGAGGCCCTCCTCTTACCGGTTCGGCGAGTTGTGGTTTCCCCGTCCGTTTAGGGCTCTCGGCAAGCCGAGGGTTTCGACGCGGTCAAAACGATGGGCTGGGTCGATTGGGTGCCGGGCGTTCGGACAGGAAAATATGTTCAGTGGCTAAAGGAGTTGGAAGCTTTTGATGCCCACCATGATACCAATTTTCTTGACGCATGGCACGGAGCATATCTGGACATATACCATCATGATACGTAGGAGCAATGTGAGCTGAATGCATACAACCTCTGTCGGATGTTCTTTGAAGTCCAACCTGAAGGGGATCCACGATGTCGATGTCTGCGAAGGTAGTCGCCAACTCCCTTATACAGGCCTGCTTCTCACTGAAAGTACCACGTAACGGTGCACCACAACCCGCCAGCGATTGACTCCATGGGTCCCTCCCAGCTTTCCGTGTTTTCCCTCCATTCCACAGCTTCGACATGGCGGCTACCTGGCTCGCACACTCCGCCGTTTATGCCATGACCCAGCGGATGAGATGACATGGAGCCTTGCATGACACTTCGCCACTCTGGCTGTTGACTACTACCTCACTGCAACACCTGCCCGCTACTAGTGAAGAGAGAGACGAGGAGGAGGAGCAGGAAGAGCATGTCGGCAATGTCTCTCACTGCCGGCATGAAACAAGGCCAACGAGGTTACCCAGTGCCTAGTGCCCACTCCCTCACTCACACAAGAGCCTGTAGGGCTCTGATCGGTAGATGGTCAAGTTAAAGGGTCGGTAAGGTAATGCAAGCCAGATTTTGCGGCGCTTAGGGCCGCTGCAGGGGAACACAAAGGCATACCGGGCCCTTGGCCTGTGTTATGTTGGCTGCGTCTGGTGTTTTTCACCTGGTCGAGTGTATGCGGCCATGTTTCAGTGTCTCGGCGGCCTTCTGCAGCGTGGGCGAGCAAGTGTTATGGCTTGTTGGTTCTCGTAGGCTCACTTGTGTTTCTGTGTTGGGGCTACGGAGCGTACCTGGCTGGATCAGGTGAGGAGGAACGGGGGTTGTCCACGCTTCGACATAAGCAGTTCGGTTATTGTTAGGTATTTGTTCGAAGATAGAAGGGGGTAGGTAGGTCGGCGATAAGTCCGAGTAAATTGAGATGGTGTCCTAGCAGCCGATGCCACGATGAACCGGACCGGGCACTTCAGTATTCAAAGTTCAAGACTGCTACCCAACCTGTCTGATAACCAGTCCCGGAGTGTTGACAAATCGGTCAAGATGTCTCTGTACGCGTGAAACGAAATCCCAAATATTGGGTAGCAATGAGCATAATGGCCCCTTGCATCGTGCATGGCCGCCGTGGGGGGGAGTACAGATCAAGATGGTGTGGTGCATGGAGAGTTCAGACGAAAATGCGCCGCTCAGCCTCCCGGAGCTTTGACCGGTCGTCGAACCAAGGTCACGGACACACACACCAATTCATGCGCAAGATGGGGAAAAGCACGCGCAAAACCCGGGTAGCGAGCGGGATGATCTGCTGCTGCTGTTGCTCCGAGTAAAGCACGGATTGCTGAGTGCGGGATGCCTCGGGGTTTTGGGTGTCTGTGCCGCTCTGCGAGGCCACACACCATCCTGCGGTAACGTGCCAGTTGAAGCCCTTTCCGTCTCACGTTGCGCTTGCCGCCGCAACCAGGGGAGAAAAGAAGCATTGGGTGGGGGTTGAGGGTTGCCATGATCCCGCGCTGGAGCACACCATCCAAAGGGACGAGAGAGGCCATCGCGATCGAGACCGAGTCCGACATTGATCCGGCCCAGAGGCGCATACGTTGGAGAGGAAGGCCGAACAACGAGGCTTGCTCGGTCATGGGCGGCAGGCGGTTGGGCGCGGACCACTATCCGCGGCGGCTATTGACCTTTACGCCCGCGGGCCGCATATCTGTTGGTTCCAGGTTGAGTCGCGTCTCTGGCCGCTGTGGCGGCTGACACTGAAATGAACGGTGTCATTCATCACAGACAACTGCTGAGGTCAAGAGAGTGGTGAGTGGAGCGTCGCCGGCACGGGCGGTCCTCTCTGAGACTCTGACGCAGGCATCATCATGTCGCCCCTTGCGCGATGCAACCCCACGATGCCTCGTGTTGCTGCCGCAGCCCGGAAAGGAAAGAAGGTGGCCCAAAACGGGAACGAGCTGCGCGATGCTGCCGTTCGAGGGCAGCGGACAGAGTGGGCTCAGTTAGGCCGCGAGTGGGGGAGCGACCGGGCGAAGAAATCTTCAACCAACGAACTCAAGAGAGTTGCAGTCCATCTGAGAGGCAGCTGGGCGCTTGTTTGACGGAGGCAAGATCTCGGCCCCGGCGATGGATCGTGCTCTGCGGGGCCCCGGTCGATTGATCGGCGAGGTGCTGGCTGACCCTGGTTTGCTGACGGTCCGCTGGCTGTCAACATCGTCGCCGACCGGTAATGGACTGGATGGCGATGAGTTTCGGCAGACCATCAATGGGTCAGTTGGCCAACTGCAGGACCATCTCATGCCACAAATACCACTTCTTAACATCATCACTATGTGCGTGCCGGAGTAGTAGCTGTGGTTCTCGGTAGGTAGCAGAAGCTCTTCCGAGAGCGCCCGAGACAATGGGTGTTGGGTGAGGTTCAGAACTGGGGTTCTCTGGCTGCGCCGCTGAAAAGCGGACGATAGAGGGGGCGCCATCTCGATTCGCGGACGCCTGCTGCGCGTGCGAGCTTCCCGCGGGTGCGCCCTCCTGCATCTGGGCCAGCCGTCCGTCGAATTTCATTACGACGCGTCCTGGCCAGTTGGATGCGAGACCGGGGATGCGCTTGGACCTGTCCCGACGTGCCACCATTTTCCGCCCAATCGTGGAAGCAGAAACCGTAGATTTATGCCCAATGCGGTTTCCAATGGCGAGTTGGCTCTGTCTCTCTCGTTCGCTGTTGGGTGGTCTCGAAGACGATCCATGAACGGCTTCATTTGCTCTGTGCTGCGTCCTGTGTCAGTATTTTCGTGTGTAAGACAGACGAGCACCGTGACCCTGGTTCTGAGATGTGAACCGCAACCTAGAGATCGCGTGGGTGACGAGACCGACTAGCTAGCCACGCGATTTCTTTCTCACGCCGTTGCTCAGATCTTGCTCGTGGTCCCTGTCCATGGCTTGGCGCGACTGGAAGGCTTGTGTGCCCGCGTGTTGTGAGTGTGCCATTTCGGACAAATTCATCAAGGGACTGGCGGCATGCCGAGCACGCGAGATTAGCCCTGACGGGGTCCGAATCTCGATATCGACTATCGAGCCGATTTAAGCGATCATGATCCTGTCTCTCCCGCCATGTTGTCGCGCCGTGTCGGATCAGAGGCGCGGCAGGCGGCGGCTGAGAGGGCTCGGGTCGGGTGTGATGATTGATGGCGGGCCGAGGCAAGAGAGTACCTCTCTCCTAGCACCCTCGAGCAGCTCGAAGACACGGTAAACGCGGCCGATCGCATTTGGTGCTGCACCTCGAAAAGTTTCCTGTCTTGGACCAAAACGGTTCAACGAGGCACGACGTTTCCCCAGACCAAGGCGGCCAGTTCTGCGACCGGGCACTCCCTGCATCTTTGTGTGAGTGGGTCCGGGTACCTGGGGGCGGAGCTGCCCGACCCTGATGGCAAGCACGGCCCACAGTTCACGTTCGACCTACAGTAAACCCGGAAGGAGCAGCAATAGGATTCATCAGGCTTGCCCGCTGATTCTCCCCGACCGTTGGCCTTGGTGTTTGCACTGTTGAGCGGCTTTGGCGCGCCCATGCTCCTCGCCGATGCTAGGTTGCGCCGATCTGGAGCGAGAGATGCGATCCGGTGCGTGAGATCGCTCTTGGGACAAGCCGGCTTTCTCCGGTCCTGCAGCCGCCCGTTTGGCTGCCAAACGTGGATGATTTATCAGGCCCGCTGCCAGAACTGGTCGGCTCGATGCGAATGTTGGCTGCCGAGATCTTGAACCGCTTCGTCTCGGGCGAACATCGACTCGATTCTCATCCGCAATGAGCACAGAGCCAATCCTGCGATGGAAGAAGTACGAAGTACGCGCACAAGGCCCATCAGCCGCTGCCTTTCGCCAGGGCGCGCCTCAAAAACGGCGCCATACCAAGCCACTCGGGTTGCTTTTTGTTGGCCGTGGTCGAAAGACTCGAGACTGCCCGGGATCCGGAGCGGTACGTAGTATCAGGCAAGTACGGACAGGTAGGTAGGTACCTTACCGCTTCCAAGGTCAATCTGCAGTTGACGTTATTGGGCAACAAGGACCGACTGGACAGACATCACAGGTTGCTCCTTCACACTAACGTTAGCTGGTCTGCGCCTGCCATTCGAGTCAGTCGGCAGCCTGAGCCTTGAGAATGGAAGGCGCCATCCGGCTTTCTGCAGCCTGCTCTGCCTGCCACTGAACTGGGGTTTTCGTCAGCGAATCTGCTGCTCTCTTCACTCCACTCCGAGTCCTCCATTCTCATCACTCTCACTCTCGTCCCGTCCTCGTCCTCTCGCCCAGACCTCACCCACACCCCTGCCCGCCTCCCGTCCGTGGCAGCCCGGTAATCCGTAAGGTAACCATTCATACCCAACTTACACCCCCACCTAACGTTAAGTTATCGCTCACCCTCCCCCGGTCCCTCTCCTCTGATCGATCTTCCACTCTGGGCAGTCTTGGGGCCAGGGCCCTGGGAGGCTGGAACCCCTGCCGGGAGATGCACACACTCTGCATCCCGTCTCTTCCCTGGCATACATACATATGCCGCTCGGGGCAGGTCTTCCTCCGCCGAATGCCCGCTCCCGTCTCCTGCAAGTCCGACTTATCTCGTGCCAGTCTCAGACGCCCGACTGCATCTGCGGCGCCAGCTCTGCAGCTGTCTGCGCCTCTGCGACTGGTAGATCGCTCTTTGTTTGCTCCCCGGCTGCATCACCGCCTCCGCTGTCGGGACGACCTCGCCGACCGACCGACCTTTCGGCCCTGTTGTCGTAGCTCCATGCCGCCGCCGTCGACCGCTTCTCTCGTTTGGCACGCATTGGGCGCCATTCTGCCGCCTACCTTGATCGCCATCACCCTCGTCGACTGGCGCGGGACGGCTAAGAGCATGACGACCGTGTCTGTTGTTTAGTTTGCGACGCCGTTCTTCTCTTCCTTGTCTCGACGAGCCTTCTCTGCCGGTCGGACACTGCCCACCGACTCTCGCGGCCCGCCCTCCTCGACAGGACCTGCTAGGCGCGGCAGACCTGCCGGACGGGCCAGCCTGCCCCCACATCAACGCTTCTGCAGCCGCGACCTCTCCTTAAGCAGTCTGCTACTCCGCACCCGGCTGGCGCCCCCGACTTGCAACCTCCTCGACAGCTAGACCGCTGCATGACCGGTCCAAAGGGCCAATTGGTGCTCGATAACCCCCCCGTATCATGCATGTCGTCTCCTGAGTCTATTGTCCACCCCCTCCGGACGAGCTGATCCCCACAACTGCTAGAGTGTGTGTGGCCCCTCATACCGAGTGGCTCTTCACGGCACCAATCCCGCGACAAGAGAACGGTGCTCTGCTTGTCCCCATCTGCTCACGCCGCCGCCCGGTTTCGTCTGGCTCAGACGAAGCCCCCGTCACCATGCACAACCAGATCACGGCCTCGTCGGGTATGGACCAGGAGAGCCACATTGCAACCGACAACACTTTCGGTAATGAGAGCTGGGTCGACATGAACTCTTTTCAACACCAGACCACCATGCCCGACTACGGAGCCGGATATGCCTTCATGCCTCCCATCACCCACGGCCTGCCCTTGCCGTCAGAATCTCTCACCAGGATGCCGCCGCCACCTCCGCAGCCCATTCACCAGTCCCCAGCAACTCATGCGCAGCTGCCGATGCTCATGATGCCTCATACGACATGGCCGAGTATGCTGACGAACCCGAACACCTATGGCCCGCCGCACTCCGCTCCGCCTGTCGCCATCCCCTCCATCACGGCCCCGCTCAAGGCGTCGAAGCTTCCCGCGATCCAGACCACCTCGCAGCCAAGGAGGACCCTGACGGACGAGAACCGCCGAGAAATGTGCAAGTATGCCGAGGAGCATCCCACTGCTAAGCAGACGGACATTGGCGCCAGATTCGGTGTCGAGAGGAGGTAGGTTTGGATGACCACACTCTTCATCCGTCGCCCGGCCAGATCTAACGCCAGCACCAGCACCGTATCCAAGGTCCTGCGAAATAAAGACAAGTATCTCAACTCGGAGGGGCGGAGCAGCTCTCCGGTCAAGCGCCCTGCCAAGGGGAAGGGCGCCGACGTTGAAAAGGCGCTGACAAACTTTGTCAAGAACCTCAGGAAGGATGGCCTGGAGGTAACAAAAGAACTACTCAGGGAGAAAGCCGAAAAGTTCTCGAGTCTGGGTGGCGGGGAGTCGCACGTTGACTCAGCCTGGCTCGACAGGTTCATGTTGAAGCAACGCATTGGCCCGGGCAGGCTGCTCCGCCGCGCATCCGAGACCAACATCCCGGACAGTATGCGCGCTTCCGGTTCACCATCGCTGGCACCGTCCCAGCCATCAAGCGCCATCTCACCAGCTTCTCCATCAGGCCATCTGTCTCCGTCTCCCTTATCGGCCAACAAGAGCGACGAGGAGAAGGACACCATGAATAGCTTCATCGACTTCACTGCGGACGGGGCCTACAAGCACTCTGCCTCGCAAAGCACGACTTCCCTCTCAAGCGCCTTCACCGACGCCGCAACGCCGTCTTTTCCTGGCAGCGCAATAAGCCCCGCAGCCTCGTTCAACTTCTCGCCCGATCCGAATGCTGGCGCGTTCGGACAAATACCGCCACACGGAGTCGGGTTCCAGCGGCCGCGGAGTCAGACATTTCCTACTTTGGACCTCGAGTACATGAATCAACCTCCGTCGGTCGAACCCGCAACCCCAAAGTATCATGTCCCCTCCACCGCACCATCATCGGCACTGGAGTCGTCGAGCAACGGGCCGAGCTTCAGCTTTGAACAGGCAGTTTCTCCCCCTCAGCTCCGTCATAGCAGCAGCAACAGCAGCATCGCCGGCAGGTCAGCCACGACTCCCATCACGTCGAGTGCCGTCGGTTCGTCTCCGGGGTCTCCGACGCAGGAGGATGCACGGAGAGCTGCCGACACGCTGCTGTCGTTTATCACGAGCGCCAGCGGGTTTGTCGACCAGAACGAGTACCTAGCTGTCCTCAAATTGACAGAGAAGCTGCGCCTGCACCAAAGCCAGCTCGCGAAGGCTGCAGCCCACGGGATGGGTGGGCTGTCGAGGATTCCCGAAGGCGACAGCGAGATGCCCAACGCACCACCGGTCATGTTGAAGTTGGAGGAATCGACAATGAGCGCCTAGTACCAGGCGCCTATTCCAGTTTTCAAGACTCGATTCTTCCGGACATGGCAAGCTTGCATCGACTCGGCTTTGATACAAGGAAATGATAAACGCAACACCCGAAAAACGACACCACGATCTACCCTTTACGCGATTCGCACTTCTATATACCCCATCTTTGGCGTTTGTCGACCATACATCGATACTGCTGCCGCCAGCAGAAGATTTTACGCTCGCGCGAACCCTGATTGCCTTCGCGTCCCCGACGATTTCTCTCAAGATTCCACTTCCCCCTTTTTTTCCTTGGTTATTATCCTGGTTTCAGCGTCTTGTCAAAGTTTATTTCCCGGCTGGTATACGTCTGTGTGTTTTGTATTTCGACATATTTCCAACTTCTCTGTACGATTATACCTTTTTGCTTTTGCACCATCTGCATCATCTTGGGCCCTTCCAGTGGAATTTTCTGGGCGCATTCGTGGACTTACAGGATCCCCCGCCGACCTCGTTCAGCTGCCCATTTGATACCAGACCGGCAATGTTTGACCGCCAAACAGCACAACGAGGGGATTGCGACAGTCGGCGGCCGGAGGGGTTGGGAGGGATGAGCTGGATAACTTGGGCACTTGAGCGAGGAAAGAGCAGAGGCAAGAACTGGACCAGGGGCCCGCAAGGGTCGAGTGAAGGGGGCCGTTTCGTCGGGCTGGGTGCTGCCATGGGGTGGGATGCATTCTCTTCCCTCTCTCTTCCTCACCCGTCTGTTTTGCTAGTGTCACAAGCTGGGGATTGGCTGGTTCATTGGATTGGATTGGATGAAGGAAACCACGAGGCGGTAACCAGAGGAGAGGGGGTGGGTTAACTTTTCTGGACATGGACAGGACAGATGGATGGATGGGTCGGATTGGAAACGACAACAACATGTGGTCAACCGCAATTTTTCTTGGGACTTTCTGGGAAGGGCTTTTGCCGAAGCTGACGGACCTCCTCTCTCCCATTTTGGTGTGGGAGAGAAGAAGCATTCACTATGCTCTTTAGGAGTGTAGTTGCAGGCTATGAGAGGGGTTGGACATGACCGTGGCGTTTCCCTGGATTGGGTAACTCTCAGGAAGGGGACTTTCGGTCAATGGTTTTTGGACCGAGGCCCTCTCCAGACTGCGACTGCATGACACCTCCTCAACTTCACCCCAACCCAGTTAGTCTCTCGGCGGTACTCTGACAAATCACGAATCTCAGGCGGCACTCTGCATTTCGACACCACTCAGTCCCTCTTTCTCAGATCTGACATTCCAAACGTGACCCATTGCTACGGTGAGAACACCTCCACCGCGATACATCCAGTTGTTATATTCGTTACAGAAATCATTGCTCGCCATCAACAACAGGTATCCTCTCAGCCCAGAGCTCGAGCACACCCTTCTCCGTCAACTCCGGCAGCAACCGGACAAGAATAAGCTCCAACATGCCATACACAAGATGCTTGTTACAGTAAGCATCCGAAAACACGTCCAAAATCCCCCGCTCAATCTCCTCAAGGATCTCTTCATCGTCGCAACCCTGGTCGTGATCTCGATCTCTCGGATCCTGCCGCCATCCCTTCTCGTTGCCCTGCATCGACGCCATACCGCCATTGACTTCCTCACTGGTGCTAGCGGCTTTGTTGTTGTTGGGCGACAACGGCTGTGGTGTTGGCGGCCGATCATCAGCGCTAATGTTAGCAACAGCAGCAGCAGCAGAAAGACCCTGCTGCTGACCGCCGGTATTCGGCCTCGGAACGGGAGCGGACCGCAGGGACCGGGATCCCGAGCTTGAGCTTGACCGTTCCTGTCCTCGCGCCTTTGCTGTCTTTGCTGAAAGAGGAGGCGGCGGCGGCACCGTTTTCTCGATCCCGCTTGCTTCTTTTTCGTCCGACGCCGGACCCCGGTCCCTGTCGCTGTCGTCCTGCTGCTGCTTGCGCTGCTGCCGCTCGCTCTTGCCAGCCTTCAGCTCTGCAGATCCTTCCGTTTTGTCCTGCCTCGCTCTCAAAACGGGACTAGCTCGGAGCAGGCCGCCGCCAAAATACAGCCTTCCCACCCCCTTCGGAACAAGCGCCCAAAGGGCGCTAGCGCACCGTCGCCTGAGGGCGCGAAGCTCGGCCTCGGAAGACGGAGGGACCAGCGTCGGCTTGCCGGCGGGCATGTTGTTGGGGAAGAGGACCCCCCGCACCGTGCGGAGGAGTGGGGGCAGGTTGGCCGCGTCCAAGACGTACCGGTGGATGCCGTAAGATATGAGCCTGTAATTAACCACCCCGGGAGGTGGTGGGAAGATGTAAGCATAACTGTAAAAGCAGAAGGGCTTGTGAGGCCAACGGAGGGGCTTTGGGTGGGCTGTTTGGGGATCATTCATGCGTGGGGGAGCATTGGTAAGAGTGTGTGTCTGTGTGTCTGTGTGTCCTGTGTCTGCCGACTGACGGCCCTCGAGAAGACCGTACTGCCAAGGCAAAACGGCGAGTGACAGGGTTCGGATGAGGCAGATGACAAACTCAAAAGACGGACAAGGGGGAGGATTTTCGATCTGGAAGACGCGGCAGCGGCCGCTCAAATTGGCAAAGTCAACGAGCACCTCTCCGGCTGAAGCGGCTTGCTTGCCGGTGTCTCAGTTGATGGAGGGGGGCCAGAGCTTCTGCGGGGGAGCCAGGGTCGATGACGGGAGCTCTGGCCGCAACCCTCAAGCTCTCTCAAGCCATGTGGATCAGTTTCAATCATGGCAGGGAACTGACCATGATCTCCGACCTGTCAACATGCCTGTCAACAGAGGAGATTGCCCCAGCAGCTCCAGGCAAGAGGACACTCGCATGACTCCTGCCAATTCATGCTGGTCCTCTGCCGTTCAGGGAAGCGTGTGACCTGTCATCCTGCCGTAGCTCTGGACTAACTGGGCCGCCTCTTTCGAGATAACGCGAACGAGAACAGGAAAGCTTGATCAAGGGTGCTCTTCTGGGGTGAAGAAACGGCGAGAAGACGGTGGGCCAAGGGACGGTACGAAGCGCAGATTGGCGGTTGAAGAATGGTCTCTCCAGCAGGGGGTTGAGGGGTGAGATGACCTCAAGATGGCTCTCGGGGACCTGACCCCTGTAGCCTTCTCCAGCCCGGCGCGTAAATGAGGCTCGTCGATGGATCGTCTGGCGAAGCCCCACGAGGTTCTCGTGCAATCAAACCCAGCCAAAGCGGTAGGGATTCGCGATTGGCCCGGACTCGATATGCAGGTCGTCAATGACAAGAAGCGGCAACAAGCGATGTCTGCGGGTCGCCGATTTGGCCGCATGACATGTGGGAGGTGTGTTGCACTGCATTCGAGCTTTTACCCCGAAGCCTTGCCTCCGTCGGGCATTGGCGGATGCACTGCATCCAGTGACCTCCTGCAACCGTCTGGCGGGGGAACTTCCCAAGATCCAACGCGAACCCCGACGGCGAGATCATGAGCCTGGCGAAACTGCCGAGTTGCACTTGCAACGCTCGGGGCCGCCCAAATGACGTTGATTCGCGGCGTCGACTGCTGCAGTTAGGTCCAGTGACTGACGGGACATGCAGGCTGACAGACAAATTCCGCGAGAAGGGTGGGATAGGATGAGAAAGTGAACGTAAACCTCCTACCTGTCAAGTTTTCCGTTGAAGCCGGCAATTCGTCCGGGCCCCGTAATGGCAATCCACTGCAGCATCGACAATGCGCCGTAGAGCCACGGCATCCGTATGTCCAGTTCGGCGAGGTTCGACACAGCTGACCAGCATCGAAGAGCCAACGTGGGCGTCTTGGGCGGCTGGGAATCGGTCTTGGTGGGACGAGTGCGAGGAATGGACCCCTGGCCGGGCGCGTGTCGGTTTGCGTCCTCAATGCTCGTGCCGTGAGAGGCCCGCGGAGGCAAAGAAGCCGACGCTATGAGGACTGCGAATGTTCCTCTGATGAATGAAAAGGCGAGGAAGCACCATTGCATAATGGTCCAGAAGAGGGCTTGAAGCGAGACCCCCCTCCGACCAAGCGACGGTCCGTTGCTCGCGTCCTCCAAGCGTTGCTCACTCTCGGCACCTTTCCGCCGCCCCGCCGTCCTCGAGACAATGATGAGGAGTTCCCAGATGAGCCATGGTTCGGAGAGCCTGTTGGCCACTGCGTTCCCGATTATTAGCTCCGAGAAGATCTGGCCAACCAGAGTCGTCAGGCAGCCGTTCTCCAGGTCCTCGGTGGGGAGGAGGATCGCCAGAAAGGCATAGGCTAGCAGTTGGCGATAGGCCGCTTCGTTCTCGGCCTGCGCGGCGACGCTCTCGGGGTCCTCTGGTCGGGGAACGGGGGAAAGAGCGGGAAGAGGGCACAACGAGTGGTAGATTTCGCGTGGGTCTGTCCTGACTGGCGGCGGGGTGAGAGGATCGTGGGCCACTCGGTAGGCTAGGGTTTCCACCGTGTCAGCACATCATGGCGGAGATTGAGTCTGTTTCGTGTCGAGGAGCGCAGACGAACCAGTCACATGCTTGTCGAGAAGATCGGGAAGTTCGTCGAATAACAGACTCTCGAGGTCCACCTTCCTCAGCCGCTGCTCGAGTGCACGGGTGATATGGGCAATGATCTGGACGATCTCGGCGACAAAGGTCTCGTCGGGTGTGATCTTGGCGTACCAGGCCTGGACAAAGTCCCTCAGGATGATGGCGATGAGGGCGTAGAGCTGCAGATCCACATCGTTGCGGCTGGTCAGGGGCGGCAACAGGCCTTCTATGGATGCTGGCGAGCTCTTGCCCTTGTCGGCTTGCTGGGGACAGAGGATGCGGCGGATCAGGAAGGCTGTCGCCTTGTCCGAGAGAGGGTCGGTCGACGCCGCGCGGGCGCCTCGGCGAGGGCCTGCTGGCAGCTGTGATGGGGCGCTGCTTTCCGTCGTTGTCGAAGAATGGATGGACCGTGACTTGGGTGCCGCGGTCGACTCGGATGGCGGAGTCGATGTGCGCGACGGCTTGGGTCGGGGTGTCGGGGCACGGGCGGGCGCCGGCTGGGCAGCTGTGGTAGTCATGGCTGTTGAGAGCTGGCAACAACAGTGCCACCGTTTGTCATGTTGAGATTCCAAGAAGTGGTGACATTTCGGCTTAGACCAGATCCGGCAAGTGGTGCGCTTGCTCTTGAAGAAGTGTGCTCTGTCGGGCCTGTGAACGCCTGAAGGACGCGGGAAGTCGGAAGGCGGTGGGCTGGTAGGCATCGCTTATCGCAGCTTATCGCACTTGCATCAAGCTGGTCAGAAACGGCAGGCGGTGAGGGGCCACCCAGCTGCTTCCCTTTTCAGGTCAAGTCCGCAGCCCAAAATCTGGTTAGGATAACGTACTTGATAAGCGAATGTCACAGACAAGCGAATGTCACACGAAAATACACCCTCTCAACTAAATCTACATTAATTTCACCAAAACAACTGAAAACAAAAGAAACTACTCAGAATCGTCTTCCTCAGACGTTTCTACAACTATCTGACAGGTACGCGCATTGTGGCCAGGTTCGCCGCAGGTGCCACAGCGCCGCGCGCGTCTCGACCCTCGGCTTCCGACCGCTACCCGCCCGTGTTTCCTCCTTTATCTGCACTTCAACCTCTCTCTGACCCTGCAAGTCCTGTGCATCTTGTACAGTAAGCGATCCTCCTTGTCGGAGCCGTTGTTTTTTAGCCCTCCGACGCTTGCTTAGTGCCTCATTTGCTGCTCGGAGGCTTTGGTTCTCTGCTCTTAACAATGCCAATTGATGTATAACCTTGGACGTCCCTTTCGCAAACATGTCAACCGCTCTTAGAATCTTGGTTGGAGAGCTATTTTGATGCCGGGCAATTCGATTTTTGATGAGAGTGGACTGCGAGGAGGCTTCCATTGGGTTGTTCGGGGTCTTGGAAACCCAGGTGTGGGCACTGCTGGGCCGTGAGTTCGAGGGCGTTGGCGTCTTTAGACGGATGTCGAGCTGGGAGATCACCTTCTCGGGATCAAAAGGAACAAGTCCAGCACCTCGAAAACCTCCTCGAATATTTTCAGGCGTCATAGCAGCCTGGGAAGCCGCGTAGAACGCAGGAAGGAAGTCCTTCTTGGTAATGTGGGTTATGCTTGCCCGCATCATCCCCTCGATCTGCTTGCCGTATGCCATCTTGAGCGGGCTGAAACATCCAACATCGAGCGGCTGGAGTATGTGAGACGAGTTTGGAGGCATGCAGAGCGTAATGATGTTGTTCTCCTTGCAGTAGAGCTCGAAGTCGGTCGAGTGGTGGCTGTCGTGGCC
>JAMAKQ010000053.1:0-192869 GCA_023628475.1 Chaetomiaceae sp. PF1801
AGGTATAAATATTTCAAAATGTCGTTTTAAGGTGTAAATCTTCGTGGGCCACTCGCTATGGTGGGCCACTCGCTATGGTGGGCCACTCGCTATGCAAGTACGTTATTGTTGTTTGGGGCTTACTATAGTATTGTCTCTGGAGGTAATTAACCCTTATACAAACGATTCTAGCGTTATATTTCGTTTTCGTTATATATATAACTCGTAGTTAGTATTTTCGTTCTAAAAGCCTTTTTTATTGTAATTTATACTTGATTTAAGCTAGTAGTATATGCTACTTACTATAGTAAGACATAGATACTATTTGTAAATAATTTTATTAGAGTATATCGTTACTAGCGATAAAGCTGGTACTCTATAATAAGCCTTAGTATAAAGTTACAAAGTAGTTACATTAATTGTTGAACCTCCTAAGTGCTAGAGGGGGCGGGAGGGAGAGACTCTAAATATATACAACCCGGGGCTTAGTGCTAGTGGCCCGTAACCCGTTCCAGCCGACGACTGCACTGAGCTAGCCGTTCTGTAACAGAAACTAAGTAGGTTGCTCTATGGGGCTATCTGGCACGATCTGGGCTGTCCGGCAATTTTGGCCCAAACTATCGAGAGAGAGAGAGTTGGCCGCTTGGCACTAGGCATCGCTCAGAGCCTCAGACTTTGCACAGCCAACGGTAATCGCAGGCTACACCTCCTCCCACCACACTCAGTCATTGTATGTACATAGCGAAGCTTTCCACCCTCGAGGCGGAACTCATGGCTATCGGCGGCCATCATCATATGCTCCCAGACACAAAAGATGCTCACGGTTCCCATCGCCTCGTCGATGACGTACCGGCGCCGCGTGTTCGGCGCCTGGCTGTGGTTGGAAGGGATGCCGGCCTTGCAAGAGTCGTCCGGTCTCCCCTTGCTCGTGTACGCAGACCCTTCAAGTCGAGCACAGGGCATGCCCCATGGAACGGCGCTGGCGGCAGCCGCGTTGCTCCACATGTCGAGGTAGGCGTCGCCTGCGGCCCTGATCACGTCCCGGCTATCGCGCTGGCCCTCGGGGATGGGATCCCACTTCTCCTGGAGGACGTAGTCGAGCGTCTTTTCGGCGTCGAAGAGCCAGGAGTTGGTGGTTGACGCGATGGTATCCATGAGTGTCACGCGTCCGTCGGCGCTGTGCCGGATCTGGGTCCCAATGACATAGGGGTTGGCTGGATCCGAGACAATGACCTCGGTGTAAGTCGCGCAGGCAACCATGTCGAAGTTGGTCCGGCGGTGATCAATCTTGAGGCGCTTGCTCAACACACCTCCCGAGGCGTCACGCCTCTTGTTGTTCTCGTCGTACTCCCAGCCATCAGCAACAACGTGCTGGAGCAAGCTGATGTCGCCCGCCGTTTGAGCAGCAATGTAGGCATCAGCCGCCTCGGCCAGCGTCGAACGGTTGCAACTGGAGGTTCCGGATGCCACTGGATGTCCGAAGACAGCGTGGCACAGCCCTGAAACAAGACAGCAAAGTAGCAGAATGTGGACACCGAGAGCCATCGTGCTTGCTCCGTTACAGGCAGTATGTTTAGGTTGTCCTGTGAATCGCAGCTAGGGCACTGGAAATCTCGGGACGTTTGCGGGAAAGATACAGGTCGCATGGAGTTCCGCCCACGGCAACAGCGGGCGACACATCTTTAAAGTCCGCACCCGGCTGGACCTTCACCGGCTGCTTCGTAAGTGCCGGGATGGAGAGGGGCCAGGCCAATATGCAAACCCCGGCGCGAAGGCTCGGCAGAATATACAGATCCGCGGCTTTGCACAACGGATGGGAGATACCGGTAATCCTGCCTCCGCTCCTCAACAGTCACTGTAGTGACGATGGGCGATGGAGTTGGGCAGGCAACGAAAGAGTCTACAAGAGGCATTCAGCTTAAGCGTCCAGGTCGTGGTTACGATCAGGAAGATCACATGTATTGGCCGCACACGGTAGGCGCATATGCGGCTGCCCCTCGCCGACTCGGCGGCTCTAACACAAATATGACACAGTCCACAGCAGAAAGACAGACCAGACGACTACGAAGACCTTGGTCACTCACGCCGAGTCCCCTCCCCACCATATATACCCAAACTGAACAAGCAATGGCGCGAGAAGAAGAAACCTGGGAGAACTGTTACGGAGCACGAGCTTGCCAAAAGCACGCCATGCCCGCCATGCTCGCGAACTGAGAAGCGACAAAGGGATGCCGTACTACATAACTGATAAACAAGCAACGACGCTTGCCAGATCCATCCCAAACACCAGAAACGAAGAAGGAATCAAAACCAGCCTCTTCTCAAGAGGAATGCCGAAAACTGGCCCATGAGAACGGTCTTACCAGAAGCTGCACCAGCCGATGTAATGCTGACAGAGGTTCTCAAGCTTGGTGGCTTCGATGATCAGCTTGTTGACTTGCTCGTTCACCGTTAGCTCGTCGTCTGGTTTAAAGTCTCGGCCGGTAAGTTTCTGCGCGACGCGATCGAGGACCTCGACAGCCCGGGCATTCTGCACCTCAGCCATCTCGTTCGGCCCGTTGCCGTTGGCCATGCTGCCCGGCGGGGCGACCGAGGAATTGGTACGCGCACGGCCTCGGGCGTTTGGCGGAGCACCCATCATGCCGTCCATCCCTGCAGCCTGCGCGGCGAGGAACTCCGTCGGAGCCACGGGGGCATCGAGTATTGACGGCCGGCGAGCCCGTCCCGCTTGCGGCCCGGCAATGGCTTGCTCCCGTTCCGAGTTGAAGTGGGGCCCCGGCGGGCTGGCAGGATTTGTGAGGCGCCATGTGAGGAGCGGGTCGTGGATGAACTAGAGGGGAAAAACGGTCAGCTCAATCTACTTCCGGGGAAGAGGGTTCAGTGATCCGAAACCACTGGCCAAGACTTACGGCTTCCAGGACTGCCATCACGCTCTCTTTGTTGTCTCTCAAGACCCTCATCACATGCTCACAGGTCGTGCGGAAACTGCCCTCGATGTTGCTGACCTCCATCGCGTAGGTGAGCATGCGGGTGAGTCGGAAAGGCACCCTCTCCGGGTACTTTTCCCGCTTCATCGCCACCTCGAAACAGTCGCCAAAGTCAATGTGGATGATCTTCCCCGTAATCCGGTCGAGCATCAGATTGCTAGGATGTCTGTCCCCCAAGCCCAGGATGTATCCGACCATGGACATGACGCCGAGGGAACGCGTGTAGTTGGTTCTCCTGTCCAGCCAGGCCTCGGAACTCTTGCTCTTGAGCCAGAGGACGCGGTACAGGTCTTGACCCGTCGTGTTGTCCAACGCGTACCCAAACACCTCGACCTTCTGCATGAGCGTCAGGTTGTCGTAGTCGGGCGCCATCTGCAGCATGATTCGGTGCTCAATATTGAGAAGAATCTTCCGAGACTCGCGGTACTCCCTGATGAGCTGATGGATTGTGTCGCTGTTGGGCACCCAGCCAAGGAGACCCGAGTTCTGGGACAGGGGGATTGCCGGGTAGCGCTGGATGTTGAGATGGCGCTTGTAGCATTCGGAATCGTTGGCCAGGAGGGTGTTGCACAAACCAAAGAGCTGCATGACGCGCTCATCCTGCCGAATGTCTTCGTGGCCCTTGAGCAGGAACGTGTACGTCTTGCCGTCACTCCCGATGATGTCGAGCTTCCTCGGACGCTGCTTGGAGCTGATGACGCTGAAGGTGCCGTCAAAACCCATGATCCTGACAATCTCTTGGCCACTTCGGTACGTTCCGGGCACTGCGAGCTCAAGGTCCCTCGCCTGGAGCAGATCCGGCGAGCAGTATGTGAGCTCCAGGCTCGTCATCTGGGGCAGCTGCCGGCTGATACGGCGGAACACCTGGTAGTAGAGATCCCAGGCTTGGCTGATGTCGTTGACATCTTGGGAAACACGGTACTGCCGGCACCATTCGCGCGCCTCGCCCAGGTCCCTGCCAAAGGTTTGCGTAAACGAGATCTCCCTCAGGGTCACCGGACCCTTCTCGAGCAAGTCGTGAAGAGGTTCCAGAACATCAAACATGCCTTGGATGTTGTGGTCGCCAAAGTAAAGCCGGGAAGCCTCCTCGAGCCCTTCATGCCAGAGCTCATGCCACAGAACTGCGACCCTGATAAGCTCGCGGCTGACAATGTCGGCCTGCTCGACCAGCTTGGGGCTGTGCTGACGCATGCTCTCCATGATCAGGCTGGCCGTCTTAGACCGCCGCGTGCTCTGTCGCGACTTCATCGCCACGGTAAGCGGGTATACAAGCGCCTGCGGATGTGCGCGCCCGACGTCGGATAACAGGGCATGGATAGATGCCTGAACCCGCCTGTTGGGCTGGTTGATGCGGGCAATCAGCTGGGGTATGACTTCGAGCCAGGTGTCGATGCTGACGTGGGCAAAACCGTCGGTGACGGCCGTGATGACCTCTTGGTAGCCGCCATAGGTGAGCCACAAAGTGAGCAGGCGGAGCGTGTCTTGCAAAGAGCTGCCAGACGAGAGGGCAATCGACTCGAAGAAGCCGTGCACGGCGGGGACAACATGGTGGACGATGATGCTGTGCTCCGACCGCCCTTCCAGCTCCTTTTTGGACGCAAGGGCTTGGACAACCTCAAAGTTGGCAAGAGCCCAAGCATGCCAGGCCTTGTACCACCGGGGATGATAGTGAGTGGCCTTGGAATAACAATCGAGGATGTCTTGGCGCCGCGTGTGCTGCCAGTCATCCTTGCTCAGCGTGATCATCCAGTCGCCCTGCCGGAGGTAGCACTTTGCGAGGAGGACGGACTGCTCGACCCATTGCCGTTGGGCATCTGGACCAAGGAGGGCGGCCTCGTCAAAGTCGCCGTACCTCGTGTGGTTCAGGCCATCTGCCATGGCGCTTGCGGCTTGCGCAGTAGCGTTCAGCTGCAGCCTTGCACTCTCCACGCGGTGGGCCATCTCCTCCGTGAACCTGCGAAGGCAGTACAGGGTCCGCTCAGCGATGCTGCGGTCCGAACTCCTAACACCGGGTTGCTGGCCGGTCTCCCACTGGAATTTCAGTACTGCGTAGACGATCGGGGATGCGATGCGTTCGAGGCCGCCATTGCTTGGCTGCTCGAACCAGTAAGGAATGATCGACTCCAGCGGGGCGTCGGTGTTGATGAGCTGCTTGAGCGACTTCTCGGCGAGGCCCATACGCCCGGATTTGCGGCACAGATTGGCGAACTTTGTCCACATGTGCATGTTTTCCTGTGGCGTGAGCACCAGAGACCTCAGCCGGAGTGTCCGCTGCCAGACCTCGACGTTGCGCTGGCAGCCCTTCAGACGAGTCTCCCAGGTTGCGCGCAGGGTGGCGCGCCTCTCCGGTCCACATTGCTTGTAGACAATGAGCTCTTCCAGCTCGGCGAGCATCTGGACTCGCACCACGACCTGGTAGGCGCGGTTGTAGGACTCGCTCACCAAGGCGCTGAGCTCCGTGTCGAGACCCTCGCGGGCCTGCTCGATGCAAGCCAGTGCTTCTCGGAATTGGTTTCGGTGCAGGGCCAGGATGGCGCCAAAGAAAGCACGATCAGGCGAGAAGCGCTTCATCGACTGCAGGTAGATGTCCATCGAGTCCCACTTCCCAAGGCCCCATGCTGCCGTGGTGGCCAAAGGCGCGATGCGCCGCTGGATTTCCGGGCCGGAGTTGGCCCACGTCTTGCCCGCCAGTGATGCAAGCGAATCCCACTCGCCCAGAGCGTGATAACACCGCATCTTGCCCATAACAATGTCGACGGGTGTGGGCTGGTCCTCCGGAAGCTCCCGCTCCCTCTGGCAATAGAAGTTGAGCGCCTCATCCCAGCGCTCCAGTTTCTCGAACCAGCTTTCCCGCAGCTGAATTCCGTCCTTGTAGGCCTTGACTTTGCGCAGGATTCCGATGGCGGCATCCGACTGCTGGAGCTGGTTGTTGATAACAATCAGGGCTTCCACTGCGTGGCTGTTATGGTCCTGCAGGAACTCCAACTCCTTGTAATGGAGAGCCTTGGCATAGGCATGACAGCGGGCAGCCTCGCGGCCCAAGATGCGGATGTCGATGGGGAGGGCTTTGTCGTCGTGCTCCATGAACTCTGCAAGGTTGAGAAGCTGACCCAACAGGTCGGGGGGCACATTTTCGGACTTGATCGTGTTCTCTATGTTGGTGATGAGTTCCTCCTACGGACCGGTTAGTCAGATCTACGCCTGAGGGGATATGTGTTGGGGCGGGCGGGTGAGGAATCCGTTACCTGGTAGGAATCGTAGAGCTCACTCCAGCAGGAGACGAAAGCTGAATTGAAGAGCTCTCTCGCTAGAGGCTGATAGTTGCTTGCCAGACTGGCGCATGCTCGAAGGGAGTGGTTTGGCGATTCCGAGAGCAGAGTCGTGCTGAACTTGCGGAACCACTCATGCCAGTCGTCCTTCGTAACCTTGCCTTTGGTGTCCCACGCCTGCTTCAGATGAACGGGATTCAGGTCGAGCTTCTTGGGCGGGTTGTTCTCGGACGTGTACGCCTCCACGGAATTGTCTTCGAACCGCGGCGCCAGGTTCTGGGGAAGAGCCTCGCCCTTCTTAAGCTTCTCCACCGCCTTGTCGTAGTTCGAGTGCTGGATTCCGTACATGGTGATGGCCTTCTCGACAGTATGCTCAAAGTGCAGGTAGTCGCGCCCCAGCTGCAGCATGAGCGCACAGAGAGTGTCGAGGGCGGCCACCCGGAGACTGGGCTCGTGGCTGGCCAGGACCCTGGTCAGAGGGTGGATGATCTTGGACGCATAGTCGTTGAGGTTCACCATGCTGGAAAGCTTCCCAATCGTTTCAATTGAAGACTTCCGCAAGAACATGGGCTGCGCTGGGTTGTCGAAGAGGCGCACCAGAATGGGGATGATGAGATGCATGTATTCTTCTGCGCTGGAGCCGAAGACCAAGAACGCATGGAACATCTTCTCGGTGGGCTGACGCTTCGTGCTCGTGTCCCTTTCCAACACCCCAAGCATCAGTGGGAGCAGGCTTGCGAGATAGATCTTGAACTCGCCCTCCAGCGAGCGGGCGATTGATTCAATGAGCGCCATGATGGTAGTCTGGAGGGAGGACGACGTGTTCCAGAACTCCTGCAGCACCTCAATGATGTCTGGCAAATAGACCCGGATGTGCTGACGAACTATGCCGACGAGCCTGCTCAAGTGGTTGAAGTAGTACTCCAGGCGGGCAGGACTTGAGGCCCGGATGACGGCAATGAAGGCCGGAACGACTCGGTCGAGGAACTGGACGCATTTGAGGCCAAGCGTAATGAAGATGCTCATGATGGCATCCACCACGTTACCGTGCCACTGCAGCAAGGACTGGTCCTTCAAGATCTGAAGCAGGGCATTGATGACAACGGTGGGGTAGTAGTCTTCCTGCGAGGGGGTCAGACCTCCCATCATGAGGGAGACATCGGTCAACTGGGTAGCCTCGGGGCGGCTTTGGGTTTGCGGCGTTCGCTCTTCGACCTGCTGTTCCTTGGTTTTAGTTTTGCCTCGAAACAATGCTTGGGGTTGTTGGCGGGCTTGCTCCGGTTGGGAAGACGGGGGCGCACAGTGGCTGCCCTCATCCCCGTTTCCCTCGTCGTCTGAATCTGCCATGGTGCGACTGGCAACCGATAACGACGAGAAATGAGCGTGGTGGAGGGGAGTAGAGAAGCTGGTGAGCTGTACCTGGTGCTTGTAGGGATCCAGCGCGCCCAGGATACCCATGACTTTGATGGTCTCCTGTCGTAGCGGGCCGTGCTGGGGCTCGCCCCGGATGATGGATTGGAGAATCTCGAGGAGCTGTGGGTATTCAAGGTAGGGCTTGATGACGTAGCCAGCATTGCTGGCCAGCTGGCCAAGTGTGTGAAGGGCGGCTTCGCGTTTGATCGGGGCGCTCTGATCTTGCAAGGCGTCAATGATGATGGGCATAAGGGTGTCCTTGTACGCGAGCATCTCGGCGCCGCCAACCGTGCAGAGTTCTCCGATGGCCTGCATAATGGTAGCAGCAACTGAAGGAGTGGGATCAGAAGCCTTTGGCAGGAGGACTTCGGTGATGGAGCTGACGTATGGCTTGACAAGGTCCTGGGCATGCTGGGTAAGGAGGCTGAGCAACTTTGAACTCTCCTCTTTGCTCCTCGCCACGTCGGTGTACTCCAATTCGGTCAGCATCTGGATGATGGTCTTGCGAAGCTGGGGGATGACATATGCGGGGTTGTGGCGAGCCAGCCGGCCGATGATCGATACTGCCACTTCCCTCACGGCGAACTGCTCATCATGAAGGGCGAAGAACAGAGTCCGAATGTTCTCGGCCTTGGCGAGATGCTGGTCGAACCGCTCATCGAGGGCGGCGAGCACGGTCCGGCGGATCTTGGGCTCGGGATCTGAGACGCCCACGGTCAAGAGCTTCTCGACGACATCGGCAACGACCTGAAGAGCGTGATAGCTCGTCTGGTTCACGATTGGATCGCGGACGTAGAGCTGGCAGCAGGTAAGGGCGGCGGCCTCGCGGATCTCGGGGTCATCGTCTTCGACGTATTTGATAGCGACGTCGCGGACGAACTCGTTCAGAACGTGACCTGCACTCCACGTCAGCACATGCCTTCTTCGGTTGGGGTGCTCGCGGAGCAGAAAGCAGCCGCACCAGCCGTTGCATAGTGGCGCCTAGCGGACGACGTAACGGTCCGAAGCCAGGCGTAGCGAAGGGGTAGAAAGATAGGGGTGCCGGGGACCGGGGGGTGGAGGGGCGGGGGGGCAGATGGGGAGCATTACCTGAGAAGTCAAAGCTGCCGAGCGTGTTTAGGGCGAGTTTCACTTCAGCCTTGCCTCGCTCGTGCACCGACGGGTCCTTGGGGTCCTTGGGGATGGGTGGTAGGGATGAGGGCGGGTTCGGATGGGGTGCTCCCAGGGGCCGGAAAGGCTCGCCGCAAAGGACTTTGCTGAGCATGTTGAGCAGCCGCTCTTGGATGGTTCCCTTGACGGGCGGGATGTAGAAGGCCATGTCGACCAGAGCCTGCGTCAGCTTGGGTGTGAGCTCGCAGGCAAAGATGGGATCCAGCAGCGCCTCCATGTACTTGCTCAGTGTCTGGCCCACCGCCACGGCGAGGCGGCTGATGCAGTCAAACACGGGATCGACGGAGCCCCTCTTACGGGACTGCACGCTGAGCCCTTCGCGGACATAGATGAGAACGCCGTCGAGGTACGGCGCGATGGCGCTCTTGACCGAGTTGGCGATGTTGCCGATGGCAAGAAACGCATCATTTCGCTCCTTCTCCTTCTTGAGCATCCCTGAGAGGTAGACCATGAACTTGTGCAGGTACGTCGCACTGAACTCGGTCGGGGCGTAGTTGGCCAGGTCAGGGATGAGGAAGACGACCGTTTTCCGGATGGCCGGGTCCCGCGCATCCTTGTGGCGGAAGACGATCTCGCAGGCCTCTTGGTAGTGGCTCTGCATGTACATGCCACCCTGCTCAAGGAGCTCCTTGAGCACGAGGAGTGAGGCATGAATGTACTCGACAGTGTTCGTCTTGAGGCCCTTGACCGCTTCGGTGAACATCTTGTCCATCCACTCTTGCTTCATCTCCTGGTCGCGCTCCCGGATGATCTTGAAGCAGGCACTGACGGTCTCGCTCGACGTCGCCCGGATCAAGTGGCGAGGGTCTCGAAGGCCGATCCAGATCTGGTCGAAGACGAAGCCGACATAGGGGTACATCAGCGTGGGCGCGTTCCTGGCCAGCTCGCGCAGGACGAGGACGGCACTGTAGCGCCTCTCCTCGACACGGTCTGACTGCAGCCACTCGAGGGCGGTGTGCATCTCGGCGTCGACGAGCTCCGATATCAAGGATCCGCCCGGCTTGCATAGCTTGCCGAGGACCACGGCGGCGGGCTGCATCGGGTTGAGATCCTTGCCGCGCAGAATGGTGCCAATATATTGCTGAAAGCGGCTGTACTTGAGCGCGGGCTCGATGCCGTCGAAGTCGACGAGCGCGTCGAGGATGTACACTCCGCCCATCTTGTCGTACGTGTCCGTGCCTTGGATCAGGGCCATGGTCCTCTGGTTGACCGTGTCGAAGAAGCGCTGGAACTGCTCGGCACCCATCTCTGCTGGCGAGTTAGAGCTTTGCAATTGCCGAGGAACGAGGCTGGCAGCAGCAGGGCAGAGCCACTCACCCTGTTTGGCGATGTTGACCAGGTCCCGGACCTGTCGCGCCGCGCGCTTTCGTTGATCTTCGGCATAGTTCCTGCCAGGGCATACGGGTCAGCCAGAGGTTCCTACTTGGGCTTGTGTGGCCAAGCTCGGCGGCGACAGAAGGCTCGCGCCCTGCCCCGTTCAAGGTTCCTCGAGGTGTGTCGCAGCAGCATGGTAGAAGAGGGGAGTGTAGCGAACGCACCGATTCCTGACTTCTTTGATGTACTGGTCCAGCGCGCTGGACGCTTGATCTTTGATGACCGACATGTTGTCGGCCCTTTGACTTGTGTCGACCTCCTCGAAGCGGGCAGTGTCGTCAGAGCGATCAAGCGCTACATCGGTTGTCGACGGCCCATAGTCGGTTGCTGCACTCCGGGCCACTGACTGGGCTGAGGGTATGCTTGGATGCTTGGGGCAGACGCTTGGGATCTGTCGACGTCAGATCCAACGTTCCGCCTGGCACCTCGTTCTTTAGTCGAAGGCGGTGATCGCGTTCCTGCAGGTGACGTGCCGTGATGTGGACGGTGTTGCGTAAGTGGAGCGACTCGATTGGATTCGGATCGTGCTTGTGCCTGTCGTGAGTGCGATGCGGTCGGCTGGTGCTTCCGTGGAGAAGGACGCGAGTTGTGTTCGCCCGCCTGTTTTCCTGTTGGCAAGAGGTTGCAAAATGGGAGTGCAGCTTGAGCTGCTGATCACCGCCCGCCGAGAGGTAGAGGAGCTACGGAGGTACGAAGTACCGCTTCCAGTATCGTGGAAGTTGGAACGTGACGAGAGCTGCCACAGGCTGCGTTGTAGCGAGGTGGGGCTGCCGGCCTTCACCTCCAATGATGCAGGAAACGGAGAATGACAAGGTCACCAGCTCGTACCGTGACCCCGTTTCTTGCATGGCAAGGCCATCGTTGTAAATGACACGGCATGTGGCTTACCTTACTGTACCGTACGTTACCATATTGAAGGCAAACCTTTATCTTATCTCAACTCTGATCGAACTCCAAATGACTTCGCCCCTCCGCCTCAATCTCAATCGCACTTCGACTTTGCATTCAAGGACAGAGTGCTGCACTTGAACCTCATCAGTCCGTTTCTTCAGACGTGCGCCGAATTGCCAGTGAACAGCATACCTACCTAATTTCTACAAAGTACAAACCACCTCGCACTCGACTACCATGGGCAACGACGGCGGCTCCATCCCGACGCGCCGCGAACTCGTCAAGTCGGCTGCGCGTGGCCCGACAGTAAGCGAGCTCAAAGCGACCGCCCTCGAGAACCTCAGCCATGCGTGGACCCACGATCCTCTGACATCGGAGCTCCTCGATATGGAGAATGTCGTTTCCGACTGGCGCGGCCGCCTCTACAACTACGAGTCGGTCCTCAAGGGCTTGATGCCCAGCGCCGAAGCCGACGACGAAGACGCTGCGCCAGCCCTCGTGAACGGTGAGTCGCCAGAGCTGACCTTTGCGGCGACGGGCATCAAATCGCTGCGCGACGTGGTAAAGCTCAAGTTCAAGCGCTACGCGTCTCCGGCAGGAAAAGGGCGAGAGACTTGGGCGTGCCCCGTCTCGCTGAAGGAGCTCGGCCCCGCGACGAGGGCCGTCTATCTCGTCCCGTGCGGCCACGTCTTCGCCGAGGCAGCCATCAAGGAGATTCAAGAAGACATCTGCCCGGAGTGCAGTGAGCGGTTCCAGGCCGGCGACGTCATCCCCATCCTCCCGACCGAGAAGGCAGATCTCGATAGCCTGACAGCAAGAATCAGCGACCTCAGGGCAAAGGGGCTTACCCACAGCCTTAAGAAAAGCAAGGGCAATGGCAAGAAGAAGCGCAAGGCCGAGGAGGCGAACGGCGACGGAGCCGCCGAGCCTGGCAAGTCTCAGAACACAAAACGAGAAGAGGGGACGTCGGCCAAGGCGCAGTCGAAATCTGACACCAGCAGCCGAGTGAGCGGCATCAACAACGCCATGACAGCCTCCATCACAGCAAGAGTCATGGCAGAGCAGGAGGAGCGCAACAAACGGCGCAAGCTGGCCGCGACAGCGAGATGAACACGAGCGACGGCGTCTACTTTCCACAAGTCAATGACGTTGGCTGACTCCTTCCATGTATGAAACGACTTACACTCGCGAAATGGCTTCGTGGATACACATGACGAGATGGGGCCGTCTCTGTGCCTCCACTGACGAGATAGGACTTATACAATTCCATTGCTCTAAACCCAAACATCGCTAGCTATTCTTGGAAACAAACAACCACACTCATCTACCATGCCAGCCCCATCACAATTGTGCTCCTTGTGGCCACTAGAGCTCGTCCTTGACCGTTGCGCCTGACTCCTGCTGCAC
This sequence comes from Chaetomiaceae sp. PF1801, assembly GCA_023628475.1. Taxonomy (NCBI): domain Eukaryota; kingdom Fungi; phylum Ascomycota; class Sordariomycetes; order Sordariales; family Chaetomiaceae; species Chaetomiaceae sp. PF1801. The sequence goes on from JAMAKQ010000053.1 coordinate 12,491, forward strand.
GTCTTCGCAGGCGGCGGGAGTGCCCACCTCCATCTTGTACACGCACTTCTCCGACTCGGACACGCGCCAAAGCTCGTCCTTCTCGGCGCAGGCGAGCCAGACGTCGGTTCTCCTGTTGGGGCCGTTCCAGCAGCCCTGGCCGTTCTCATAGCGCAGCACCATCCTCTCGCCTCTGCCCAGGCTCTTGCCGTCGGCCCGCTCCTCCTCGTCGGCCAGCTCCTTGTCGATGCGCACAAAGTTGCCCATGTTGGTGTTGCCGTGCCCCTTCTTGCTCTTCTGCGTTGTCCTGTCGATCCAGCACAGCTCGTACTCGTATTCGCCGACGTCGCTGCTGATGCACTTGCCCTTGAGAGCGCGGAAGATGCCGTCCGGGCCGTAGTCCTTCTCCAGGTCGCGCTGCTGCTCCTCCAAGCTCGACGTCTTGGACGAGATCTCGCTCTTGGCGGCCTCGAGTGCTTCTCTGGCCGCGGTGACCGCGCGGGACTCGCCGGTGCCGCCGCGGGTGTCGGCGAGGATCCCGTTGTCCATGGCCCAGATGCGCAGGACGTTGATCTTTTCGCGGATGAAGTCGTTGACGGGGCGTGGCAGGTAGGCCTCCCAGTTGTAGACTGCGTCTGTTAGCTCGACCGCTACATGTTTGAGGATGGATGGTAAAGACATACCAACGTCTACGTCACTGGCATCTGAGCCCTCAAACTCGGCCCAGTTGATGCCAGAGCCCTCGCCATCTTCCTTGATCAATTCCATGATATCCTCGTCCGGCAGATCCGACTTCTTCTCGGCGGCCTGACCAGCCGCGTAGTCCTCCCAGCTTTTGACCGCGGCCTTGACGCCCTCGTCATTGAAGTTGGGGTTGTACTCGTCCTTGAGCTTGGACAGGATGTCCTCCAGCTGCTCGACCCTGTCCTGCAGGTCGTCACGCTGGTCCAGCACCTTGTCAAGGGCGTTGCGGAGCTCAGACACGCGGTTCTTGGCCAGGTTGAGCAGGATGCCGAGCTTCCCTCCTTGTCCATCCGCCTTGACCACCCTGTTCCGCTCCGAGCGCTCAATGTCCTCGTACTTCTTCTGCAGGTCACCCTTCTTGACCTCCAGCCCCTCAATTTCGGCCTTGAGGGCAGCGATCTTGGCCTCGACTCTGCGGCGCAGTTCGCGGGCCTCCTTCGCCAGGGTCCGCCTCCTCTTGGCCGACCTCTCGTGGCTCTGCCTGCGCTCTTCTTCGAGACGGCGGTACTCCTTGCCAATGACGTCGCAGCGGTTCTCGCATTGAACGCCGCCGACGTGGGCAAACTCGTCGCTGCCGTCGCAGCATAGCTCGTAGTCACATACGCCGTCGTTGACGTACATGAAGGGGACGTAGGTGCCAATGTGACCGGCATTGGCGCACCAGAAGCCAGGGAGGGCGTTGGTAGTGTTGGTGGTGCCCGTTACCGAGCCCGGGAGGGGCTGTTCGGGGGATAATGGATCGATATGCGAGCAGGCGGCCGTGCCTGGTTCGTCGGACCCGTCGGGGCAGTCGCATGAGTTGTCGTTGACCCGCGATGCTTCGAGCGTGATGGAGGGGTTGCCGATGCATGTGAAGGTGGATTTGTTCGTGTAGAACTTGGCGACTGCCGGAAGTTAGTATGGGGTTCAGCAACAGTTTATCTTGTGCACCCAAGCCCGATCCATGGAAGCATGGTGTGGATGGAAGATGGATGACTTACACTCGGGTCCAACGCCCCGCGGCAAGCTCTCGGCCGCAGCAAGAGTGCCGTGGGCGAGGGCGCTCAGAAGCGCCAATGCGCCTGTCCTCCTCATGGTTGCTCAATTGGCGCCCTCCCGCTATTCCAGACAGATGGGCATGAGAAAGCTGGCCGTCAACAATCTCTCCTGGAGTTGCAGCACCACTTGATGTGTCAAGCAGAAGCGGGCTTGGGACTGGACAGCTTGCCAGCTTGAGACATGCGGCAGCTGCTTGGGATGCATTGGCACTTGGTAACGCTTGCCCGACAGCTGCCGTCGAGAACAGCCGATGCCTGCCGGAACTTGGAAGGTGAGCTGCCTGCCAAGCTGCAAGGGTCCGATCCGCAATGTGGGGTTCAAGCAACCTCGAGGCAACCTCAAAAAGTGTCCCGCGTCTGCCCCGCCATGATCCATCATCGCCGACAACCTCATCGAAACGGTACCAGCTGCCCAGGAACCCCCAGCCGCTTGGGCGAAATTTCACACAAAGTCGATGCGCGCTTCACCGGCAACATGACGTCGTCCTCCGGAGATGCTCTCGAGGAGCTGAACACCGTCGTCGACAATGCGTTGAATCTCATCGGCCAACTCGACTCCGTCCTGACCAGCGTTGCGGCGCGCAAGGCCGGCACCGCCAGCGCAGCGGATACAATCGGCGGCACAGTTGGCGCAGCCGATGGCCCTATCGATGCGCTGTCCCTGGCCCACGACTCTGCCGCTCTGATCAAGGCTCATGCCACCAAGATCTCGCTCCTCATCATCAACGAGCCCTTCACTCCGACCGCCATCATCAAAGTTCTGCGCGAGCTCGTTGCCAGCCCTGTGCCCAGCCTGACCGCCGCAGTGGAGCTGTGCACGCCAGAACGGTACACGCGAGTCATACAGGAGGATGTCGCTTGGCGCGCTGGCCGAGCGCTCAGAGAGCTGAAAGAGCTTCTCTTGCGCATTCCCAGGGATGGCCGGGTTCTGTCCGATGCGAAGAAGGATGCCTCGGCCGGGGCGGTGGGGGGAAGAGGGAGCATTGCTACCACGGGTGTGTTGTGGTCAGCTTGCGACGACGTCATGACATTCGCGAAACGGGGATTCGCCGGCAATCTGGCGTACAAGGTCGACCAGCTCAGGGACACTCTGAAGGATGTCATGGAGGAGCTGAAGGAGTGGGGGGAGGAGGCGGATGACAGCGACGAGGACGAGGACCACGCCGAGGAGCAGGGCGATGAGACGGACCCCCAAGCCATATTGGACGGCCTGATGGACTCGCAGCGCCACATACCGCGCGACGACCCCGACAAGATTCGGGAGCGCTTGGACTCATGCCTGAAGAGACTGCAGTTAACCACCTTGCTGTACCAGGCTGCGGTGAAGCGCAGGATCAAGCCCTTGCCGAGCCTGCCCCCAGAATCTCACTCGGACATTCCGGCCCGGCTGGACGAGGTCATGTCTGTTCTCAAGGGGATACCGGAGAAGTTTGGCAGCCTCGCCATGGCGTTTTACGAATTGGACCCCTCTGAGATTGACCGACTGATGGACGAGTGCTTCTTCGATGCCTTTGCCGCCTCGGAGCTTCTTGTCAAACCGTGGGAGGGCCAGAAGGATGAGTTTTCGGACTGGGCCCTACGATTTCAGGTAGAGATAAAGAAAGGCTAAGATATGACTTTGCAGGCCACGCATTGTTGCTCATGTATCCGGTCAGACACCCTTAAAACTTTGCCTTGCCGAGCGATCATCGAAGGGATATGGCCATCTCCCAACATGAGTGATGCAGCTCGGTACGCTGGGGCACATTGTTGTCTGGGTGTACAAGCTGATGCCGCGTGGAGGATGACCACTGCTTCGGAGCTCAGATACCTGAAGCAGTCACAAGCGATATAGGCTCAGCCATCCTTTGAAGCTGTGCCTTGGACGAGATCAGCATGCTATCACCAGCACCATGGCATTCTTCATACGACACATTTTCCTCGATGGGTTCCAGAGACGAGAAACAGATGTGAATTCGTGAAGATGGAGCGCTCCGTGGGGTGGAATGCGAGTGATCTGAAACCTGGGCGCTGTGTTGCTGCGCCGAGGGCGGGTCTGGTGTCGTTTATTTACCTTTATTGCGGTCCGGATCAGAAACACATCCACCACTTCTCGGTCCGCCAACAAGTGAGAAGAACCGCAGAGGAGGAGAAAAAAACGTTACAAGTGGTGTTCTCCCTTTCACTCTTCAGTCACCTTTTCCCCTCTTTGGCTTCTTCGTCTTAGGGGCCAGGGGCTGCACTGTAGCGTCTACCCCTTCGTTTTCTCGGACGAACAAGAAGCATTATTGTAGTTTTTTTGAGAAATTCTGCAATGGGACCCCTCGACCCGACCTCAACACCGAGTCGGATCCCTCGACCAACCTTCATGGCCGCATCACCACGCACCCCATCCATCCGCGCGGTGCCTTACAGCCACATGGATCGCGTCAACACCACATCGTCGGCGACCGGAAGCTATTCGCCATCTAGCTGGCCGTTCCCCAAATCGGACAAGCCGTCATCGTTGTAAGGCCGATCCGATTGCGTTGTGTTCCTGACATTGATTCGAGTTCCGTCGCTGACTGCCATCAGGACTCTTTCAACTTCGGATCATGCCATCGATGCTCGCGATGCTGACTCCGAGAATATGGATCGTGCAGAGACTAATCGGGCGGGACATCGTGCTACGGCATCGGCCTCAAGCACGATAACGATGACCCCGAGCCTGTATCAGAAGATACGCGAGCGCTCCACGGGACGTCCTGCTCGCGCCGACGTCTGCCGTGACTCGGTCGGAACGCAGATATACTCTCCCAAGAATGGCGAGAAGCCCGAGCCCGGTAACAAACACCAGAGGACCCCAAGTGTGAACGAGGCGTTATGGCTAATCGGCGCAATAGACGAGCGGTCGCATCACCGTGATGATCCCAGAGGCGCTTTTCTTGCGCCGGCGGCCGACATGCTCGAGCGACCCATGACCCCGACCCCGTACTCGATTCTGCGAAAGGTTTCCGAAATGACGGAGCCCGAGACTGAAGATGAAGGCGGACACCGCGGCAAGGAGCAGCCGACTTGTGAATCGCGTCAGCCGTCGGTAATCCACTCTCCGCAGACTTCGGAGCCGGCGACCCAGCCTGAAGGTCGCTCAGTCAACGAGAACAATGTGAGAAAGACCACGCCCGACTCGGCGGCTCGTACCACACCCGTCATGCGGGATGAGGAAGGTCGAGTGCTGTCGAGGCTGCATCCGCTCCCCGTGGCGAGCAGCCCCAGCGACGAGACCGCCAATCATCCCTACTACATTGTCGCCACTAGCAGCGTGCAAGCTGAGCACGGCAGCTCCGACGGCGGCACCGCCACAACCAACGCACCGGAGGGCATCATCATCCTAAGACCGGCCGAGCGGACAGGGACTGCCGTGAACATTGGAACCTCGGCCCGGAACACCGCCAGTCTCTACTCGCCGAGGCCGACCACGATCCAGAGCGAGATCCCCGACCTCGAGTCTCTCCGCCTTGGCCCGAGACTCCGCCACAGCCGTCTCCCGCCGAGCACAAGCATGGCCGCCAACGCAGGACGGGGTGTACCAAGCAGCACGAAGGAGCTGTGGAGCGCCCTTGGCCGATCCCGCCGGATGATGCTCACGTCGGCCGTCGTCTTGGAGCTGTCGATTCTCAATGCCGTATCGAGCATCACCGCCGTGGTTGTCACCAACATCGAGCAGGGCTATGCCAGCACCGGGCTGGTGGCGTGGGCTGCCGTGAGCGGTGCGCTTGTCGGGGTATTCGGCGGGCTCTTGGGTGTCGCTTTCCTGCAGTACCGCAAGATGAACGAGGATCTCGTTTCTGGCGAGAATTGGATCGAGATGCACCTTCGGTCCAGGCCTCTTCCCCCTCGGCCTCAGAGCCAGGAGCGCAAGCATGAAGACAATGGCGTCACCGAGGCGTGGCAGAAGTTTGTCCAAGACCACGAGCAGCTTCGCCGATACGTCGAGTTCCTCGAAAGCCGTATTGGTGTGCTTGGGGAGGGCCGACCGAATGCGGCCCAGCACAACAACGGTGCAAGTAAGGCTGATGATACGGGCAACCATGCTGCTGGCGGCAACACGGACAACAGCGCCAGCCAGACTCTCAGAGGCCGCAACACCGGCGGCGATACTGGCAACGAGACTCCCAAGCCAAAGCCGCTGAGCGCAAGTGGTTCCCTGTCCCGTCGCCAGCTCCTCCAGCCAGAGCCTTGGCAGCACAGCGAGAGTGAAGCCGCGCTCCCCAAGTCTGACACCAAGGCCAGCATCCTAACGGAGCTATGCGAAGCCGTCACGGAAGGATACAGCCCCCTGTCCGAGCAGATGCCCCGGGGCTCGCCTCGCACCCCGCAGGACCCCAATGTCCATACGCCCTCGGCCCGGTCGCGCAACACCACGCTCCGCCACTTCGTACTGGCTGGCAGAGACGCCGGCCATCAGTCTGATGTCGGTTCTGATGACGCTCTGAAGCGCAAAAAGGAAGGTATCTGAGCAGCACTTGAGTTCTCGGGTCAGATGGTCGCGTTCACGTTTCTTCGTGGTGGTTATAGCGTGGAGGAGTCCGTTGGACGGCAACACGGCAGCTCAACCGAGGCGGTCAATCATATCCCACCCCGGTCAGCGTTCTGTATGTAAGAGTAAGACTTTCTCAGCACATGAAGTAGGTAATCACGCCGTGGAAGGCATGGCGGTAGTTAATGATCAAATGTCATGTATGGAAACACACTGCTCAGGCGCAAGAGGCAGGGTCAAGGCGAAGAAAAGGGACAATGAATCTTACGAAGGCGAGGTTGTGCTCCGCATTTTCTTGTACTAATAGTTCGCCGAGGACGGAACGCCTTGTTTCACGAGGCTCTCGCTTGTAGGCGTAGGCAACTCCAGTGGGAGGTTGACCGGCGAAACCACCCATGGAAGAGGAGTGCTCCGTATCGATGGACTCGCGGGGCTAAATCGCCCGGGCCATACGGGCCTTGTTTTCTCTGTATCTCTTCTCCTTGCGTGCGATCTTTGTCCTTTTCTTCCAGGAGCGATTCACATCTCCGCGATGCTCCCAGAACCATTGCTGGAAGTCGCTGGTGGACTTTCCCTGACTCTCCCCTGCTAGTACCGTCGTGGTGGGCAGAGGGGCCTGCTCATCCTCGTCGGAGTCTTGACCCGCAGACTCCGCGTCGGGTTGCTCAGCGATATCGTTGTCAGGCTCCCATGGCGTGAATCTCCTGCTGGGGTGTGCCGTGTCTGGGGTAGGCGCCGCACTCCTAATGCCGCGCAACTCCAGATCTTGGCGGGTGAAGGGTGTCAGGGGCACCTGAATCCCCGACGACTCGACGGCACCTGCGCTGGCGTCCTCTTCGGCACTCTCTTCGTTCCCATCGGCAAAGAAGCTGAAGCCTTGTCTGGCAGGGTCTTCTTTCGGGCTTCCACCATCGGCTTGCTTTGGGCGCTTGTACAGCGCTTCTAGGGGGTGCACCTTGTGCTCGCTAGGGGCCGCGGGGGGGATTTGAATGGAAAGGTTCCGTATCGAGCCGGCCGATTTGGGCCGCGCGGGATCTGATGTAGGCGGCGGCGAAGAAGTTGAACTCGGCGCAGCGGCGTCGGGGTGCGGGCTGCTGTCCTCGGTAGGTGCGGTAACCTCTGGCCCGCTGTCTTCAGCAGACTCATCGTCGCTGGAGCTCGTTGCAGCCTCCTCGTCGGGGGCCGCTCCCTTAACACTCCCTTTCGACTTGCTCGGGAGCAGGACTCTGGCACTCGGGGGAGGCCTGGACTTGACGGCTTCCACCACATCCCCCTCCTCGTTCACCCATCCCTTCCCCTCGACGAATTCCAGGTTGGCGCCAGCCGGGCGATCGGTCGCCGTCGACTTGAGGAAGGTTGGAAACTTGGTTGTCCTCTCAAACTCGTGCACCACGACCTCTCTCGACTTGCCCTTCTTCTTCTTCTTTGTGGCAGCAGCGGGGTCGGCATCAGGCGCAGGCGCGGCGTTTGCGGGCAAGACCGTCTTGACTAGACATTCGGCATGGTCGGTGTACTTGGACTTGACCTGCTTCTTCTTCTTGTTCCCCTTCTTCTCCTTGTCCTTCTTTGACCTCTTCTCCTTGGGCTCGTCGGCGCTGGTCCATCCACGCTTGATCTTCCTTCCATCCTCCAGAACAACACCACTGAGCTCCTCAGCGCCACGCTTTCTCTTCTTGCTCTTATCCTTTGGTGGCGGCACCGATTCGGCAGCCTGCTTGGACGCCTTCTTCTCCTTGGCCATTGCTGCTTGGCCAAGCGGGGTGGGAATGCCTGATAGTCGGGCGCGCTCGATGCGGATCTTGACGCCTTTCAGCACAGCGCCGTTGAGTTTCTTCCTCAGCTTGTCTGCGTCCTCGGCGGGGAGCTCCAGAAAGCCGTAGCGCTTCTCGGGGAAGGTCTCTATGGCGTGGTACGAGATGTTACGAGCTCTGGGAAGCAGGGCCGACGACAGCACCACTTTCAGCAGCTCGGCGTCGAGCGGCGTGACATGCAGTCGGACGTAAGGGGCGTTGTCGGAAAGCTGCGCTTCAGCTTTGCTGTCTGTCATTGCCGTTGGGGTTCTTGGGGTTGGGTCTTTGAGAGTGCCATCTGGGCTGTCGCATGCCGCAGCAAAGACAATTGCAAAGCCAAGTCGCTGCGGTTGGCCAAAAATTCAGGGACCGGCCTTCAGCAATGCAAGTGGCAGCCTGGGCGCGCCAGCTGGCAACCAGCCGTCGGCGATTAACGAACTCAGTTTCCTTCCTCGCCCCGACGCAGCAGCAGGAGTCAACCAAGCAACACGGAAATATTTCACTTTTAATACACAGGTCGTTACCGCTCTTCAGATGGCGACTAGGAGTCTAGGACATGCTTGAATCGCTCAAGTCTATCCGTCGGGTGCAGCATATCTGTTTCCTTCCCTCTGCAGGCCCCTCTTCCGCCCTCACCTGCCCATCCACATCCAGCACACAACTATCTCCCCGGGTCACTTGGCCTTGAAGTCGAGGATGCTGGCACCACATCCCACACGCAACATCAAGCGACAGACGACCATTCCGAGAGCACCCACCTCACCCTTGATTCAGTCTCCGAGCTTTAGGAGGGCCTCTGCCCCCAAACCACGACCCTGTACTGTTCGTCAGCGGCGCAGTCTCGCCTCGGATGTGCGATGATTCCTTACACGGTAATGTAGGCGTGGATATTCCGATCCTGCATGTCCTTCTTCACGTCGACGAGCAGCGTCTCGACGTCGGCAGGCGTCCATCCCAGAGCGCGAGTGAAGACGGTCATGGTGAGGCCGTCGACGCCCTCAAGATTGTTCACCATCTGCATGGCGCCAATCGCCTTCTGCTCCTTGCCCTTGGCCCACGTGTTCATGGGCACCGCAAACTTCTTCTCGCCGAGGTTGACAAAGCCGGCCTCGGCCAGGTAGTTCTTGCACCGCAGAGCCTCGGTGGCACTGCGGCCCATCTTTTGGATGCCCTGGAGCAGGAGCGTGTTCCACCGCTGCAGGGAGGTGCCTTCGATGGACCCGTCGATGGACTGGAAGTAGATGATGGTCTCCTGGGATTCGAACCATCCGCCAGGGTTCAGGTTGTTGTAGATGTCCTTGAAGAGTTGGTTCCAATCCTTTTTGATAAACGGGAGCAGATAGCGGCCGTGGATGTAGTCGAACTTGTGGCTGTAGGTCCAGTCGTCGTCGACATCGTCAATCTCGAACCGGCAGTTGGGCGGCAGGTAGTCGGGCTGGATGGGGCTGAGGTCGGTGCCCAGCACATCCGAGTCGGGGTTCTCCTCGGCTGGGCCAAGTTATGTTAGAAGCTCGACATGAGTTGAGGGAGATGATGATCCCAACACGAGGAAAAGATGCAAACAGCTGGTGAGAATAAATGAGGGAACAGGGGGGTAGGTGCTCACCAAACTCGATTGCCCAAATACCCGTACCGGTCCCCAGGTCAAGGACACGGCGTGGCCTCTCAACCGGCGCCAGGCCAAGCTTTCCCTTGAGCAAGAACTTGGATATGGTGTGCTGCAGGTCTGCACGGGGTCAGCAAGGACACAGTCGAGGATATGAAGCCTGTAGAATTTACCTAGGCGGTTTTGCTCTCTCTGCATTTCCATACAGGTCAACTCTGGGTCCCTCGCAAGTTCCTGCGGTGGCCTCTCACCTCGTCGTTGGGAAGAAAGTACTCTGCCGTCAGCGTCAGCTATCTGAATAATCTCCTCTGAGGAAATGTGGCACGAATCGCCTTGGCAGACTCACTCCCTTCTTTGTATTTGTGAAATGTCCGTCCATGCTCGTGGACAAACTCATAGATACTGGAGCTCACCGAGACGCTCGATGGTGACCTAGCCGGTGATCGCAAGTCTCAGAAAATATCCTAAATGGGCAGAAGGTGTGTTCCGCCAGATGACCTACACGATTGAGTCCGAGGCAAGGCTTGAGCCGCCTTCGCGGTCATGATCAATCTGATAGGTACCAGGTATTGTCAGCCCCCTGGAGGATACAGCGCCAGTGGATTCGAAACCCAATCCGCACATACGCTGAGATCAACAGAATAGTTGCTGAAGGCCGTGACAGACACGGAACCTTCATCCTGGGCCGGCAACTCAGATGTCGCGCTATCATCCCCTGTCGCGGTCTCCTGCTGAATGTTGGTCGCCAACGTTGGTCTCGCGTCGCGTGGCGTATCACTGGGTGTCCCGGCTGTGGTTGGCTCGGTGCCGCTCTCTACCTGCGGAGGCTTGGTCGTCGTATCCATTGCGACTGTTGCTGTTGGTGGTTCTGCGATGCGGGCGAGGGGAGGTGGCTTGAGATGCAGCTCAGTTCAACTTCACGTTGTAGGGTTTGGGGTACCGAGACGCGCTAAACCTGAATTGACGATGATCCAGAACGCTTCACATGTAATGTATTGTGCACCCACCCTTGAGGTTTGTAAGATATATCGTACATACACGCCAGACGGTCAACCATCAAGCATATGATATGGCCTAAATATCTCAAACAGCGGTAAAGGCTGCTAATGATACACATGAGGAGAGAGTTAAAAGTGATATACGTTGAAGCCACCAAAGCCTTATGCAACCCATGCCCCTGACGCCGTTCACCAATACCGCCTACAATGCCCACAAAATCTTACACGCTCGTTGCCTTCAGTTCTGTCGATTCCGGCTGTTGGCCTCGCGAACCTCGGCGCCCGACGCCCTCCACCAAACATCTCCGCCCCAACGCATCAACCGCTCCACGGCCCCGGTCGGCGTCATGGCCGGCCGGACGTCAAGGTAGAAGACGGGTTCACCGGTCGGCTCGGGCGGGCCCGAGTAAAAGTCAATGACATAGCGGACCTCCTTGGTCTGGCCGTCGACATTGCGCGTGACAAACCAATCGTGGCGATCAAAAGGTGGTTCGGTGCTACACCCGGAAGCGTCAGTGAATGATGCAGAATACTCGTTGGTCCGGGAGACGAGCCGGCTTACCCAAACTTGGAGGGATATATGCGCCCCAGCATCTGCAGCATGGCGGCCTTGGGCGTCATGTCCTTGGGCCGCCCCTGGAACCTGATCAGAGTTGGCTGGGGCTGCCCGCCCTCCTGCGCCTCCAACCGCCTGAGCTCCATGGGCGCATTCTCCTCCCCGCGCCTGCTCACCTCCCAGCCCCGCTTGAGGCCCTTGCCGAACCTGCGCTCCCACTCGACAATCTCGCCCCAAGCGCCCTCGTTCAAAAAGTTGTGGACCGCAACCATGCTCTCCACGGCCGTGATGTCGGTGTCTGTGTAGCCCTTGCGGAGCAGTGCATTGTACATTTGCTGCGGCGAGGGGTATTCCCAGTTGCCGTCGCCGCTGCCTCTTGGGATGGAGGACTCGTCTCGGTCGGTCGGGAGCGCGTATGTCTGGTTTGGCGCCCGGTCTTGCGAGATGGACTGGAACATGTAGTTGAGCGGGTTGAGCTTGGAGAAGACCGACGGCTCCTGCCGCTGCTCCGGTGGCGCGCCTTGGCTGCTGGTGTGTGGGACTGGGCAGGAAGATAGCGCTGCGTTCGTGGCCGGGTTACCGTGAGGAACGGGGCATGTCGCGGGTGCTGAGCTCGGAGATGGGGCGGGAGGCGTCAGCGCATCGACGGTTCCCTTGTGCATGGGGCATCCGGGCTAAAGGAAAGATCAGGTCTCAGGACGCTGCAAACACACACTCGGCGACCAACTTACCGGAGGAGGCCCAGAAAGGTTCTTGTGCTTCGAGTCCGCCGGAGCGACGGCCGGAGCAGCGGGGATCGCGTCGGCCCAGAACCAACCCATGTCGATGGCTTGTTGCGTCTGGAGTGTGAAATGCGGAATTCGGTTCGAAGAATCCTCAACTGCTGAGCCTAATATGACACGATGACACGTAGCGTTTCGTTTTGGAAAGACTGACGGCAAGAGTTCTGAGGGTCCGTAGAATGCAGCGGCTTGGGCGGGTATGGTCGAAGAAAAAAAAATTGGAGTCTTGAACGCCGCTCTCAAGTCAAGATGACGCGCATCCCAGTTTCTGCACGGGTGCCAAGCCGAGCGCCCCACAATCTCCCGTCCCGAGCCGGACAGGGGTCTGGAGTACGGTCCTAGAGGGCCATCACGGAAGGTACTCCTATCACGGTATGGAATTTGACAAACATTTACAGAGGGATGAACACCGGGTATTCATAGAGCACAACAGTCCGCTCTACGGCACCGTGAACGCCCGCCAGGGAGAGAGAGAATTGCTATCCAAGCAGGACCTCGTACAGTCCTGTCCATGCTCGCCCGAATGGAGCACTCGGATTACACGTTGGGAGAGAGGAGATCGTACTTGACGCATCTCTCAACCTGTTTAATAACAAAGTTAGCGTGCTGATGTAGTCCGAGGAGAGAAGAAGAAAAGCAACTTACATCCTCGACGCTGGCCTGCATAAACCTCCGCGTCTCGAGGCCAAGCCACACCATCAGCATGGAAAAATCGCCCTCCTTGACCATGTCCTTTCCGCTCTGCGCCCCGAGCTGCCTCAGGATGGGGAGCGAGCTGCTGAGGAGGTCCACATCGGGGTTCAGACTGCGGCCGATACCCTCAAGCAGCAGGATGCTGATGACGACGTTGACAAAATCCCCTTCGAGGCGCACATGGTGCTGCCTCACCATGCCCAGGACCTGCTGCAGGATGTCGCCAATCTTGACGTTGCCCAGCGCGAGTGTCCGGCTCTTCACGCCCAGCACCAGGTGCTGCATCTTCAGGGCAAACACCTCCTTGTCCAGGACGGCATCGGGCTGCCGGCACCGCTCGCACATCAAATGGCCAGCCTTGTAGCCGTCAAACTCGGCCACGGCGCGGAAGAGGTCGAGGAAGTTGCGCCGGTTGGTGCTATTGAGCTCCGTCACAAGACCCGTGTCGATAAAGACCAGCTGCGGCCGGAAGCCCTCGCGGTCAATCTTTTCCAGCTCGGCGTCCCAGAGTGCTTTGTTGTGGCGGAGTGGGCGCAGCCGCGAGAGGACCTGCTCCGTCACGTCCGCCTGCTGCCCCATGCCGGGATTCTGGGTTGAGCGGCGCATCAGCAGGTTAGGTCGTTCCGTCTCGTAGAAGCGCACCATGATGTTGCCCGGGTGGAGGTCGGCGTGGACAAAATTGTCGAGGAGGACCATACGCAGAAAGGCGTCGAGTCCCTCCGAGGCAATATCTTGCTGAAACACGCCTCCCCCGTTTGCCATGAAATCGGCCAAGGGGATGCCATTCGCAAACTCTTCGATGAGCACCCTGCGCGTGCAGAAGTCGGTATAGGGGAAGGGAAACCAGGCCGTGGTCCTGTCCTTGAAGTTTGCGCGGAACCTTGACAGGTTCGCCGCCTCGATGCGCATATCGAGTTGCAGCTTCATCATTTCTCCGAACTGGTCAACCTCGTCCGGCAGCGAGAGCCATTCCATGGTGGGTATTGCGTTGAGCACCGAGGCAAAGAATCGCATGATCCGGAGGTCGCGCCGCACAATGCGCTCGACGCGGGGGTGCTGGACCTTGACGGCAACGTATGACGAAGGGACTCGCTTCGGAATGCTCTTGAGAACAGTCTCAACATTGTGCCGTACGTTGTGGCGAAGGTCAGAGGGTTCGTGGCGCACATCAACGTCTCCAGGGAGGGCGAGATCGGGCTTGAGCTTGGCCTTGTAGACCTGGGCAATCGCCCCAACACCAATCGGCTTCTCGTCAAACTCGTCGAAGATGTCGTCAAAGTCACGCCCGCCAAAGGCCTCCCGGACGATTCGCTTCGTCGCATGGAAAGAGTGGGCAGGGGCGTTGGCATGGAGCTTCGACATGATGTCGCACATCTCAGTAGGAAAGATGTCGGACCTCGAGGCGGCCCATTGACCGAGCTGATGAACTCCTGTTAGCTGCCAGACCACGGTCGCAAAACAAGAGGTTTCCCTACCTTTATGAATGCCGGGCCCGCCCACTCCATGGCCCGGACCAGAAAGCAATACCACCACAGTGTCCCCGTCCGTTCGTTATCGCGCTCGGGCACGCGGTTCCCGACCCATATTGCCGGCACCGCCAGGATAACCGGCACGAATATGACGACGAGCTGTAGAAAGCGAAAGCCGGTGCACACAGGCTCCCAAATGTACAGGTCTAGGAACAAGATGACGCGGCGCCGGACCCAGCCCAAGGTCCCGTCGTTCTCGCCGGCTGTCTTGCGAATCTCGGCGCGCGAGACCTCAAGCATGCGTTTCTCGCCCGTGTCGTCGGGGCTAGCGCGGCCATCCTCGGAAAGCTCGACAAAGGCAGCGGCGCTGGCAGCTATCCCACCGCCGACGGCAGCCATCAGCGTCCGCGGGGCAGCGCCGCGGTACTTGCTCCATGACCGTGGCCGAGACCGAGGCCATTGAGGCCTGGTGTGAAACTGAGTGGTACTGATTCTTGCTCGTGCATGGCGGAAAGTGCCCCTAAGAATCGTGGGGGCTGAACCAGCGCAGAACGACGCTTGTGTGCGGAAAAGAAGAGGTCCTATTGTGGGAGGCAACCTCATGGCGTCGCGCTTCTTGGGAGGGGATGTCGGGAGATCTGTGTTGAACGGAATGACAAAGGCATTCTCATAGTCGAAGCAGCCAGAATGTCTTGTCCTAGCTATACTTGGTCAGTCTCTTGCGACATGGCGTTGTCTTTCGCTTTGCGAGGTAGAGGCCGTTTTTGCCGTATTGGCGGCCGAGTTGGCGGGACGGGAGAGCCGTGACGTCGACAAACACAACACCCCCGATGCGGGCCGGAAGACGCGGGCCAAGCACATGGCTGGATTTCGGCGGGAATGGATCGCCGAAAATGGCCGATCAACAGGGGTTCAGACCAGACCCACAAACAGAAGAGCTGCCTGACGTCATTCCCCGATTCCTGAACAACCACGACTCGAAGTTGAAGTAAACATCTTCCACTCAGCCTCAACCACCCGACATCTACACCTCGCCGAGTGCAAGTAATTGAGGTGTTTAATCGCTGTTAGGAGAAATCCCATGTCCTCCGCTCGCTGAGAAACTGCGGTAATTCTTCCCCTCTGAGGGGATCACCGGACAAGCCGCAACGGATCCAAACTCGGCAACCAATCCCTAGACCTGGATGGAAACGGCGTTGAAGCAAGACTGAAAGCGAAATTTCGGTTCAGCAACGGGTCTGGAGGCCAGATTTGCGTCAAGTTTGCGCGCAGCACTTACTTGTCCAGCGTCGCATACAGCTGTGATGTCGGGCCCAACGGTGCTTCTCCCGTTCAGCGTGAGCGATACAGGGCCGGTCGTGAGACTGTCAAATGGCAGCTCGAAATACGAGACGGGATTCCGGCTGTTGGTCTCGAACGTCATGCGGCGGGAATTCCCAATGGCGATGGTGATACGCGCAAGGCCTTTGGTTACCGTCATGACGGAGATCGCGTCTCTAGCACCTTGGGCGGCTGAGACAGTCCCTCCCTGGCCCCATACCGTGCCTGGAACGGTTCAGTATCGGCGGTGCGGGCCATGGAAGAGAGGCCATCGAATGAAGCGAACTCACCCTCATGCCTTTGAGACCGAGCAGGCGCGGTGCGGTACCAGGCGATAGCAGTGTCTTGCCCATACCATTCCACCTCGACACGCCCAGCCTTGTACGCCGCGATCAAGTAGGGCAAGACAGCTCGAAACGCTGCGTGGGAGTAGCCATCAACGTACTTCTCGGCGCCGCTAACCACCTGGGCCGGCGCGTCGTCGCAGATGTAGCTTGACTCACCAAAGTCGTTCCCTTTCCGACATCAGGAGTGTAAGTGGAATGCCACGGGGCTTACGCTCTGAGGACAACGTACAAGTGATGATCTGGACAAAGTCCGGCATGATAGCGAGGACTTGCTGCCATCGATCGTGCCAGAGGGATTCGCTGGCACAATACCAGTTTTTATGCCATTGAGGTAGATCTTGGCCTCGGTCAGTCACATTCACAGCCACGACACAGCAGTGAGGACAACTGACTCGTATAGAACCACGGACTGACGCCCATCATGTATTTCTTTCCGCGCAGCTTCTCCTTGTAGATCATGTCCTCTACCGCGGTCATCTTGGTCTGTCCGGCCTTGGGCCAGGCATCCCAGGAGACTGCGTTCGTCAGCAACGCCCGTCGCCGACTCAACCACAGGGGGTAACGACTTGCAGGCACCGTCAATTAAATGCAGCCTGTGACCGACCCCATGTGGCCCAAGGCTTGACCAGTCCGGGATGAGGCAGATATCGCCCGTCTGGCTGCGAACCGCGGGCCAGTTATCAGCCCAGTCGGGGCCTTCAAAGGTCGACACGAGGGGTTTCCCGTCCACTGCCATCTGTGCGGGTGATTGTTTGTATTGGTTGATCAAATCAACTACCTGAGACACCGTCCAGCATCCGGCCGCCATGCTGGTTGCCCCACGATAGGTAGTCAGCCATCAGCTGGGGCAGGGGTATCGATGTGCCGTGACGGTTACATGCTGGACCTACTCAAACGAAAGGAACAGCGAGAATCCAGCGACTTTCTCAGCTTCTCTGTAAGCGAACTCGAGTTGTGTCTCGGTCCAATAATCAGAAGGACCGATATTCAGGGCGAATCCATCGATGCCCGCCAACTGGGCGGTTCTGATGTCGTGTGCCCATCTCTCGCGAGTCTGATGACACGTGAGGCCAACCTGAATATTGGCCATGGTCAGCGGCTGTCGCAGGCTTTGGGGATGGCGTCTGAGTCCAATGCGCGTACCATGTAGTGCGCAAACACCTTGCGGTCATGGCTCGAGTCGGATGCCAACGCGCAGTGCCCGGGATTGCTCATTCCAATAATTGAATCCATCGCGGCAATCCAGACTTCCACTCTTCCAGAGCCTCAACTTGCGGGCCGAGTCTGATACCATCAACGACAAGTTCAATTTCCTCGAAGCATGGATTGCCTCATCTGGTGCCTACATGACACCGTGACACTGCAAGATGCTGGAAATCTCGATTCCCCCGAGTGAATCCCCCGCCCCTAACAACGGAGGCCGGCCTGGGGTTGACTATGAGGTTTGAACTTTGATCTTTGACGGAGCGATGAATTGACCCACTTTAGGTCTTGCCCCACATTCTCAGATGCCAAAATCTGGCAGCGCCGGGCGGCGCCAAGGGCGGCGGACCGGAAAATAAGAAAATCCTGCAGCCCTGCGATTTTGGCTCCGCACAATTGAATCTGGGTGAAATTTCGCAACACCAGCACCCCTCTGCATCACGATCCGGCGACCGATTCCCGCACCCACCACAGAAGTCGATCAGTCGCGAAAATGGATTCCTCGAAGGCTCCCGTCAAGCTCGTCAAGGTCACCCGAGTTCTCGGCAGAACCGGTACGCCAAAACCCAAGGACTCTCCATCTATTTTGCACTCGGATGCTGATTGTATTTCTCCAACACAGGTTCTCGCGGTGGCGTCACCCAGGTGCGCGTCGAGTTCATGGACGACACCACCCGTTCCATCATCCGGAACGTCAAGGGCCCTGGTATGCGCCTTCGCTAAATTCTCGGCTACCCGACCAGCGACTAATCCTACATGTGTCCAGTTCGCGAGGACGACATCCTGGTTCTTCTCGAATCCGAGCGCGAGGCCCGCCGCCTGAGATAAAAAAAACCAGTGCGTCGGGGGTTGGTTGACGATGGGGAAGAGGCGCCAGCTATCAGCTACCTTGTCGGCCTGTTGGGCCAGACCGTCGCCATAAGCTGCGGCGAAGTAAGGGTGGAAATGTCAAGGAACGGGCGTTCGGTAGAACGGTATCACGATTATTGCTCTCCACAAATTCTACACAGGCGCTGAGGCTGCGCCAAATTCCTGCGGATATCATGGTGCTACGGCTGGGCTGGGTGATTCTTTGGGCGTCGGCGGACAAATTCCAACGAGTTTTGACATCTTCCCTCCCGACGCATGGAAACACGGTGCCTGCCCTGCGCTCTTGGCGCTTCCGGAAAGCGTCGCTGAGAGGAGAACGGATTCAGTGGAGGGCGGTTGACGAGCTTGGGCTCCCAGAGCGACTGGTATGGCGACGGGAACCGGCTATCGCACAGCGACCCTCATCCGCAGTTTCGAGGCACCCCCGATCACCACGGTTTTCTCTGGCCAGCGTTCCCATTTTCTCCTCCGGCAGACGTCCTCTCCCTGACCTCGACCGCAGTTGCCATCGTGGACCAAGAGAGCGTGGATGCTTTGGGCAAAAGCACTCCCGGGATGTTTCCAGCTTCCAAGCATCATGCCTGGCTCCTCGTGGACCGGTCTCGGATTTGCGATGCTCGATTCCGGTGGGGAGGCCTGTTTGAGCTTCCATGGATGCTAAGCTGCGGTTTCTGACAATGTGACATTCGATCACTGACCCGATGCCCGGTCAACCCTCAGAAACTCGCTCCCTACCCACCCCCGACGCCATGTGGTGAACATCAGCTTCGCACTAAAGATGGGGTACGTAAGCTACCGAGTTCCATTCCCTTTCAATTCTCCGAGCCGGGCCCAGCCCCTGCCCTCATTCACGCGATTTCGGCAGTGGCACCCCCTCTCGGCGGTTGTCCTTCTTCAGTACTTCGGAGGCTCGGAGCTGGGTTCTCGGCGGCGGGAGATCTACCGCTCTTAGCACATTCAAACACACCAGGGGGCCCGGAGCGCAGACGCACCCCGCTGAATGCTACCTCGGCAGGCCTGCCGTGAGTTGTATCCCAGGCTTTGGGTCCAATTCCGCCAATCGCGCTTCTCGGTCGAGATTGGCGCGGCAGTACCCTCTCCTGAAATGATGGACCGAGATGTGAGGAGACAGTCTTCTGCACCGAGTGCACGGCCTACTTATATGCTCTACCGCGATGCCATGACGGCCGCGATGTCGCCTCCTTCAGACCGATCCCGAGAGCCCAGGCTGTGAACCTGCTGTGTCATCGCCCACCATGGAGCTCCGGTCTGTCCTTCGTTTCTTCGCCCTGTCGGCCTCCGTCTTCGCCCCTGGTGTCCTTGGTGCCTTCGGCTACACGTCGTCTGGGGGCAACTATGTCATCGATGCCGGCTCCTCCAACTCGCTGGTCTTCTCGGTCAGCCAGTCCAGCTGCGACATCAACTCGATCAAGTTCCGCGGCACCGAGCTTCAGTACAGCGGCAAGGGCAGCCACATCAGCTCCGGACTCGGCTCGGCCACCGTGTCCATCAGCCAGATCAGCGGCTCGTCCAAATACATCAAGGTCACATGCGTGACGTCGACCCTGACCCAGTACATGGTGGTCCGGGAGGGCGAGAGCATCATCTACATGGCCACCTACATCACGGCCGAGCCTTCGGTAGGCGAGCTGCGCTTCATCGCCCGCCTCCGTCCGGACCAGCTGCCCAGCGAGTACCCCTACGGCGAGGTCTCCAACACGGCCGGTGCCACCTCGACCGTTGAGGGCTCCGATGTCTTTGTCGTCAACGGCCAGACGAGGTCCAAGTTCTACTCGTCGACCCGGTTCATCGACGAGGATTCCCACTGCGTCTATGGCGGCAGCGACGTGATCCACGTCTGCGTCATGACTCCGCAGCAGGAGTCTTCCTCGGGCGGCCCCTTCTTCCGCGACATTGACTCCAACAACGCCGGCGACTCGACCAACCTGTACAACTACATGAACAGCGGCCACGTGCAGACCGAGGCCTTCCGCACGGGGCTCCACGGGCCGTATGCCATGCAGTTCTCGCGCTCCGGAATCCCGAGCGTGAAGAGCCTCGATGTCTCGTGGTTTAGCGAGGTCTCGGTCACGGGCTACGTTCCTGCGTCCGGCCGCGGAACCGTGACGGGCACGGCGACCGGCGTGGCGAGCGGCATGCAGGGCGTCGTCCACTGGTACAACAGCGCGGCGCAGTACTGGGCCAAGACGTCCTCCAGCGGGAGCTTCACGTCGCCTCTGATGAAGCCGGGCACGTACACCATGGTACTGTACCAGACTGAGTTCAAGATTGCGACCGCCACCGTGACCGTCTCGGCCGGCAAGACCACCACGCAGAACATTGCCGGCACGTTCAACACGACGCGCAAGACGCTCTGGCAAATCGGCGACTACGACGGCCAGCCGACGGGCTTCCGCAACGCCGACAAGTTCCTCCGGATGCACCCGAGCGACAGCCGCATGTCGAGCTGGGGCCCCCTGACGTACACGGTGGGCAGCTCGTCGCTCTCCGACTTCCCCATGGCCCTCTTCCAGGCCGTCAACAACCCCGTGACCATCAAGTTCAACCTGGCCAGCGCCCCCGGAGCGGCCACGCTGCGCATCGCCACCACCCTGAGCTTCTCGGGCAGCCGCCCCCAGGCCAAGGTCAACAGCTGGACGGGTCCGGCACCGTCTGCGCCGACCAAGATCGACAGCCGCGGTGTCACCCGCGGCGCGTACCGCGGCTATGGCGAGGTGTACACCGTCAGCATCCCTGCGGGCACCCTCGTTGCTGGCAGCAACACCATCACCATCAGCTCCATCTCGGGGAACAGTGGAGATGCGTTCCTGAGCCCCAACTTTGTAAGTCCCTGTCCTTCTCTCGCCGTTGTTTGGCCAATGTCTGACTGGTTGTTACTTGGTACTAGATCTTTGATGCTGTCGAGCTTTACACGTCCTGAACTGAGCTTGCACTCCGGGCGTGGTCCTTCGTTTAATATCGAAACTGCCTACAGTGGATGAGGTGAAATCTCGGGGCGGAGACGGGGTTCAAGTTGGTTTGTGAATAATCCTTCCTGGTACATACTTTTGCCTGGCACCAACGAACATAGGTCTGTTTCAGTCAAATAATTTCTTTTGAATGCTTGACGGTTCAATTCATGATTAATTGATTCTACGTGGACCCCTTGCAGGATGAGCACTCCCGCTGAATGCATGGAGGATGATTTCGATGCTGCCAACTGGTCCCTATTACACCTCGCGGAATTCAGATTGAACCTGAACGTTCCCACCTTCAGCCAGCAAGGCCAGCTGAAGACCTCCTCCCCGGAACCCGGCGGTTGATGACACTGGATACCGGCCCTGGCATCATGACTTTGCGGTTCTTCGGGAGAGAATTACCCCTGAGTCGAATCCCCAGGCGGCAAGCTCAACTGAAAGCCCTGGTTGTAACTGAGCGAGTAGATGATGAACACAACACAGACAGGGACAGTGTTTGAATGCTGCGCTCCGGAAATGCAGTCCGAAGTTCATTCACACGTCTATCCAATGTGTAGTTATGTGATACTTGTGGCTCCTCCAACATCCTCCGATTCCGCCCCCCTTAAGTCGTCTGCTGCCTCCATCTCGGCGCCATCGGCTCGAAACATACACCTCAAAGCTTCTCCACCTTCGCAGCAAAGTCGGCGTTCTTTCCGGCCGTCAGTTCGTACACCGGGTGGCCCAAGCTGTCATGGATGCTGAAGGTCGACGCCACGTCGCCCGGGGTGTCGACGGGCGTGTTGGAGTAGGCAAACGCCATGGTGGCCTGGTACTGCGGATCGAGCTCGGTGTAGCCCGTGTCGTCGTCCCCCCACCGCGAGCAGCCAGTGCACTTGGCCGTGATCTGCCAGTGCGTGTCGTTTATGTGCGTCCCCGTCTTGAGGACGGTGTACTTGGTGTTGGGATAGTCGGGCGGGCTGAAGTAGCCACTGTAGATGCGGGTTAGCTGCCGCTTTTGGAATTCCATGACTGGGGAGGCACGAACTAGGCAATCCGCGACGAGAGGACGACGTTGTTGGTCCCGTTGGCCCAGACAACGGCGAGCGGGTTGTACGTCATGTGGCCGCCCCAGGCCCAGCCAGCCCAGCCGACATCCTTGGGCGACACGATCTGCAGCACCGTGTCGTAGATCTTGTTGTCTGGGATGGGGTCCGGAATGGCGACGCGGAACGTGATGCCGCGGTCGCTGGTGTAGCTGGCGAAGGTAAGGCCGGTCTCGGGGTCCGCAAACGCCTTGGAATCGGCGTCGAATTGCCTCCGGGCTACAGAGATTCCGGAGTCAGTCTTGGACACTTCACTCGCGAGTTGGAGACATCCAGTGTTTCTTACCAAAGCCCAGGACAGCGGCTACGCGCGCAACGCTCTCAACAAGACGCATGTTGAACTCGGTGTCAAGGAGCAGGGTTTGCAACAGAGACCGTGAGAAGCCGGAATCCGCAGGCAGGCGACGGGTTTCCGGGGATTTCTTATATGGCGCTCGGAGGGTAGAATTACAGCCATGTGATGCCGGAACTAGGTAAGGTAGCCTGGACCGAACCCCTGACGGACTACTTGACATTTCTCCGTGAATACGGAATGGAACTCTAGTATCCAATATCCAGCAGCTTAAGGTAGTGACCCAAGCCGGAGGAAGTTGCTCCCTGGTGGTACTCCGCGGCATGGCAATACCGTTGGGGACACTCTTGGTCTCAAAATATTGGACCAGGAGCCGCATGGAAACCCCCGAGAAGCAAGCCTTGGCCATGCCCGGCATGGCGAAACCATGGTCATCGTCTATGACCTAGTTCTGGCTGGTCCATACCCTGAGATGCCGATCGTGCTGGGACAACAGCAGCCCTATTTGGTTCTCAAATGGCACCTTGATCACCTTGAGAGGGACTATCATTTTCAGAGGGAAACGCGGAGACGCATGGAAGGACCTGGAGAAATTCGGTGCGCATGTTGGGGAAGGATAATTCGGCATCCTGATTGGAAGGGGATATTGCAGGTGTTTAAGAGATAGATGAGTTGTGGTATAGAGGCGGGTGCTGTGAGATATTAGGCGGAGCGGGACGGTCAGAAATGCGAGCCTTCTCGTTGGAGGTCGGCATGGGGATTAGGAACGGTTATGAAAAGCAGGTAATCAAAGAAGCTTGTGCTGGCCGGAGAAGATCGACCATCCCTTTAGCCTAAACCTGGCCAGGCACGAAACGCGCCGAAGAGATAGACGGGAGATGTCTATTCAGAATCCAGGGGGCGGGCAATCACCGACAATGGGCCCTCCCAAGAGCTGAATGCTTCACTGAATATGGCTGCGAAAGAAGGACTTGTCACCATCTCGAGAAACCAGAAAGGTGACCACAGACTCCTGAGTGCTGTGAAGTGACCGCTGGGTTTCCAGGTTGGTTGGTAGGTGGTGAGAAACAAGAAAATGCGGGCCAGTCCTCAATAAGCTTGTGTAAATAGATGTCTGTGGCGCTTTGTTGCAGATATTGATTATCCGGGTATCCCCCCTACTTTTTTTTACCACCACTACAACACACAAAAAAAAAAAAAAAAAAAAAAAAAAAAAAAAAGCATTACCTTCCTGCACCTACCCCTCCCACCTGAATGCTGGAATCGACTCTTGGCAAACGTGTTGTCCAAGATACCGGGCCCGGGCAATCAAAAGTTATATTCTGGTGTCTGAGATGGGTGTTCTGCGGGGGCACTCGAGAACGCCGCTGGAACATTCTGACCATTTGGGGGTATTGCCAACACTCGCATCTTTTTCGGTATCCGTCTCGTTCAGTATTCGGTACGCCGACGCGGAGTTGCTAATAAGACGATGAGAGCGCTGAGATCAAGGTTCGAGGCGTGTTTCCTGGTTGTTTGCTCACGGGTCCGCGATCTTGCAATGGCGAATGGAGATGTGGAATTGTGGATGGATGCGGTGGAGAGTTGGCTGGCGCTGCGGTGTGGGCGGTGGACCCTTTTCCGCGATTGCCAAGAAAAACCCCCACATTATGTCCGTTATCAGTGAGAATCATGGGGTTCGGGTTGACACTCGATACTTGGCTTCCAATTCTCTGATCAACAGTCTCTTCTGCATGTCAATAATTTCTACCACAGTACTCCATGGACCAGTGGTGTCGGCTCTGCAGTTCGAGCTCGCAAAACCAAACCATGATCACCAGCGAATCTACAGGATGTCGACATGATAGTCCGATCTTGTGACATCATTTTACTTGGTTGATCATGCACTAACCTTAACCTCCTGCAGCTGCCAGAACAACCCCGCTTCGAACAGTACCTTAACCCCACCGACCACCCATCGGGGACTCGGTGATAATGCGCCCTCGCAGTCTTCTGTTGTTTCGCTCGCATATTCCCTCCTGAGACAAATTACCGCCACCAGACGCAGCAAACTCCAGACTCTGACCGCCATGACTGAGCCCAGCAACACCGCCGCTGCCTCGACAGCAACCCAAGCCCGACCACCACTGCACTCGGTCCTCCCCCCTCTCATCCTCGGCACGGCAACCTTCAACACGCAGTATGTCGCAGATCCGCACTCGATGCCCTACCGCGACATCGTCGCCCGCGCCCTCTCCCTCGGCGTCAATGGCTTCGACACAAGCCCCTACTACGGCCCCTCCGAAACCCTCCTCGGCACCGCCCTCGACGCCCTCATGAACCCAGCCCAATCTTCTTCTGCCGAGGCCAAGCCGCCGCTCGCCCGCTCCAGCTTCTTCCTCGTCACCAAAGCCGGCCGCATCGCCTCCTCCGAGTTCGACTACTCCCCCTCCTGGGTCCGCTACTCGGTCCTGCGCAGCCAGCGCCGCCTGCACACGCCCTACCTCGACCTGGTCTACATGCACGACGTCGAGTTCGTCTCGCCCGCCGAGGTGCTGGCCGCCGTGCGCGAGCTGCGCCGCCTGCGCGACGAGGATGGCGTCGTGCGCTACGTCGGCATCAGCGGCTTCCCCGTTGACGTGCTGAGTGGTCTGGCAGAGATGATACTCGCCGAGACTGGGGAGCCGCTGGATGCTGTGTTGAGCTACGGGCATTTTACCGTGCAGAATCGGAGGTTGGGGTTGCCGTGGGTCGATGGCGGGGAGGATGCGCAGGGGTCGTCGCCGTTGGCGAGGTTAAAGAAGGCTGGTGTGGACGTCGTGCCGAACGCCAGCATGCTCGGCATGGGCCTTCTCACCACTCGCGGGATCCCGGTTGGTACGCCCTCTCCGGGCGAGGAGGTTCCGCCGCTGGCGCATTGGCACCCGTCGCCGCCAGAGCTGCGTGTTGTGTGCAAGAAGCTCGCCGACTTGGCCGCCGCTGCGGGCGAGCGTCTGGAGTCGGTTGCCATCCGCTGGTCGCTGGCCGAGTGGGCTCGACTTGGTGCTGAGGTAGGCCTTGGTGTTGACATCTCCTCCCCTGGCGCCGGTCACAGCAAGGTTGGTGTCTCAGTGTGCGGCGTGTCATCCGTTGCCGAGCTCGAAGAAACCGTGGCGGAGTGGCGTGGGGCTTTGTCCGCCCTTGGGAAAGCAGCTGACGGTGCTGATGAGGCGTATGGCTCGGCGCGCCAAGAGAAGGTGCTAAACCTGGTTCAAAAGGAGCTTTGGCCCGCCTTGGGATCGTGGTTGGATTACGTCTGGGACAGCCGAGGGCCTGACTTTGTCAATGCGAGGCGAGAATGCGATCGCGGGGTGGTCCCGGATGACGGGATAGTTGCTGAGTATGAGAGAGCGAAACAGCACAGGCAGGATGCTCAGCTCGCAGACCAAACGAGGTAGCACCGATCATGGACTGTCACGGGAAGAACGTAGCTTCGTGTCTACTCGCTGCCCATCAGCCATAATACTACTCGATTCTAGATGCAGCCAAAACAAGATAGGAACCCCAGGCGCCAGGTGCTCCAGACTCCGCTCCGCCCTCCTGTTCTCATAGCTACCCGCGCCGTTCATTCGTGCAACCTCGCGCCCGACCCATCCTCTGCAGGCGACCCCCATGCTGTACTTGAAACTAGAAAATGGACGAAAAGGGAAACAGGGTAAAACAAGCAAGGGAATGGGTTTGTGAAAGTGGACGGGAGAGGAGAAAGTAAAAAATCTGGCACAGCAATGCACAATGCAACTTGCCACTCGCTTTCCTCCACAAAATGCTGAACCACCGCAACCAAGTAAACCATACAAGTCGTTCCGCTTTCATCGAGACGGTTGTACCATCACGCCCCGGGTCCGAGAACTGGTGACTTTCCACGGACACTCCGTTATGAGTTTCTGCCCGAGTGTTACCCTCACCCCCCACGCTCCCCCGGGGGGGCCCATGCCACTAAGGCGTTACTTGCTGGACACGCTCCACGGTTGTCTCACAACCAAGCTGTTTTGAGTCATCGTCCATATCGCCTGCCGCAGGCGTGTCGGGGGTGATGGTGACCGTTGGGGGCGGGAGAGAGGATGAGGTGGTAGGCGTTGGGCGTGGCTGCTCATGCGCCCTGTTCTCATCGCCATCTCCCTTGGTATCCTCCTTTGCAACTTCGGTTGGCTGACTCGTTGAGCCCTCGGGAACACCGTCTTCCGGCTTGTTAGTGCTTGATGCCTCACCGCAACCGGAACCGGTGGCGTTCTCAGACTCGGCCGCGCGGGCCTCCTTCGCCCTCCTTTCAGCTTCGATCAGGCTGAGACGCCTCCCGGCGTTCTCCCCTTCCAGACTGACGCCAACCACCTCTGCCAGGCTCCTAAAGTTGAACATTGGCTCCGTGCTGGCGCTAGGATCCCTGTCACGGTCGTGGTCGCCGCCGTCGCCGCTGGCATTAGACCGGCTCCCAAGACTAAGGCCGCTGCCGCGAGGGTCTTGGAGGTGAGACGGCCCGGTGAAGCTGCCGTGCTGGCTGTCGAGGATTGACGATGACACCGACGAGGCGTTGCTCATTTGCCGAAGGTGAGACGGACCAGCTGGCAGGTGAGGGATCGGACGGGGGTTGGACGTGCTAGCCGAGGCAGCCGAGACTGTGGGATCAGCAGGCGTGTCGGCGGCGCCCTCAGCAGGCGCAGAGGCGGCGCGGTCAACCCCTTTTCCTTTGTCCCTTGATGCTGCTTCGGAGTACTCGCCGGCGGCCATGGCACTGGCGACGCTGGCTTCGACCCGGAGGTTGCTAGCAGCGCTGTTACCCCGCTTCCTTCCGAATCCCAAGCCGGGCAGGCTCAGGCTACTGCCGCTAGCAGAACTCTGACCGCTGCGCCCGCTGGCACCATCGTAAGGCCCGGCGAGTCTCGCAGCCGCCTTGGCCGCCTTGCGCTCCTCCTTCTCCCGCTTCTTGGCCTCTCTTCTTTCCTCCTTTTCCACCTTGCGCTTACGCTCCTCCTCGGCGGCAAGCGACAAGCGGACGGCCTCCGCGAGCATCATCTCTTCGAGGTCCTCGAGGCGGCTGCGCCGGCTCCCGTGGGCACCAGAAGTGCCCCGCGCCTGGTCCGGTCCACTCTGTGAGGGCGTCCCGGAGCCGCTATCTCCGTTCTCGCCATCACCGGCGTTGGCTCCACCGGAGCCGGAGGGGCCCGCAGACGCCGAGCCGCCCGTGTTTCTCCTCCCAAACCGGCTACGGAACGCTCGGCTCTCCGAATTGCCCATAAGGAACGCGGCCGTGTGCAGCGCAGTTGCAGCGGCGGCTCTCCTTGCCTGATGGGCGCGCGCTGCCTGCAGCTTTGCTGCCCACTCGGGCCGGATTCGGTCGGTTAGGACGACGTCTGGACTGCTGGCCGACACAGACTGGTTCCGGCGGCGGCCACCGCCACTGCCAGGAGACCCGACTGCCGGGGACAGAGTTGCCGAGTTTACCGAGCTGCTCGAGGACATGGCTGCGCTCGCGGTTCCCAAGGCAGCGGGGGATATGGAGTACGTTAGGCCTCGTCGGAAAGGGGGCGGCTCGTACGTGACACCAAAGTCGGGCTGGGTGCAGTAGGGACAGCAGGCGGGCTCCGAGACTAAGAGGCCGGCCGTTTCCTCGGGGTTGTGATTCGGGTCGTTCTCGTTGTGTCCCTCCGGGAAATGCGGGTCGGGACGCTTGATCTGAACGAAACACTCACTGCAGATCGGCTGGTCGCAGCACCTCGTGTGATTCAGATATGGCGGGTATGTCAGGAAGCAAATGGGGCACTCGATGGGTTCCTTGTACAGGAAGACCTCGATGGGCTGCCCGTTGACGAAGGGATCATGCGGCAGATTGATCTCGCGGGGCACCATCTCGGTTGTCGACGCGTTCCGGGAGTTTCCGCCCAGGACGGCGGCAAGAGCCTTGCCGCGCGGTTTGAAAGGGGAGCTCGCTCTCGGGGCATGGCTAGAAACAGGCGAAGGTACTGCGGAGGCCGGGTTGGACGAGCCGTGGTCAGAGGCCGTGGACTGCGTGCGGTCGCCGATGGGTACGGTCAAGTTGTCCAGGTTCGCAGATGTTCCGGCGTGAAAGCTCGCCGGGCGCGGACGTGGGATGAGCTCTTCGGGCGGGATCTCGTCGGCGGGAGGGATGGGCAGGCCTCGCGCGGCCGCGATGATCTGGGGCTCGGTCCACTGGTCGTTGAAGTCGTTCAGGCCACGCCAGAAGGGGGCCAGTTTCCGCTCAATCTGAGCCAGGGGTGAGCATCACGGACACGAGATTCAGCCGCCCTGGAGAAGCACCACTTACCTGGAGCTGCCGAACAATCTGCTTGTTGAAGTCCTCCGGACTGGTGTATGTTCCCAGGGTGACCAGATATCCGCCATCGACGTGTTCTGACTTCATGCTTCGTTCCCGCTCGGCGATTCTGGCGACCCGTTCTCTCTCCAGTCTCCGAGCCTCCCTCTCTTGTTTGGTCTCGCGCCGCTCGTAGGGGGGTTCCCGGGAGCTCGAGGCACCTCCAGAACTCAAGCCCAATATGCCGCCTATGTCACCCCTACTGACCCTGTTCCTCCGACTCGACCCTCCCTCGGAGTGCAGGGTGGCACCGCTGCCGGCATCGCGGGCGGTGCCGGCGCCGTGGTGATGGGCACGACTGCCGGCATCCCCGGCGCGAGACTCCTTCGTGCTTGAATTTCCCATGGCTGCGATCCCCTCACGGTATCCTCATTCGCAATCGTTGGGGGCCCTGGCGGGGTACGGCGGTAACGGGGTCGGCGATACGGATGGGTTGTCGAACTGGGGACGCGAACCGCCACAGCGGGCGATCGGCTGTCGGAACCTAGGAAAAGAGAACTGGTGACGTAGACAGCCCAGGTCCGGCAGGGTTTCTATGTCGAACGAAGCGAGGGCGGCAGGCCAGCCGTTCCTCTCATGTATTAAGTTACTCGTACTCTGTACCCGCCTGCCACTGGAGTATGTCCGCGTCGAAGGGACGTCCGTAACTCCGGGCGGGTTTCGTTGATGTTGTCAACAAGGAAAGGTAACCTAGGTCATGCACATGGCCCGAGGCCCAGCTGGTCCAGATGTCGTGTTTGCTGCTGCTGTAACCGGATGCGACGGGAGGTTGGCAAGCGGGTCGGCTTCTAGTGGGGCTTGGTGGGCGTGACACATGCCCGCGCCATGCAGCAACTGTTGCAGTGTGTACAAAGTACTATAAATTAAAAGCGTCGGTGTGGCTGGGAGAGAAGATGGTTTCCCAACCAGAACCGGCAACCAAGGAGCTCGAAGGCAGAGGATGGCGGTTTGTTGATGCTGACCAGTTCCCGGCGGCAGGTTGGAGATTGGCGAGGGGCAGGTGCCAAGCAACAGCATCCCCAAAGCCAAGCAGGACTGCCGTATGAAACTGGGGCAACAGGGATCGTTAATGCGGGGCAGGAACCCCGGTAAGAAAATGCAGGGGGGGCACCGGAAGGCAACACCCTGCCCCACTTCAACCGCAAACATCCATCAACAGATTTAACACGGAAACTGAAAAGAACAGGGACGGAGATTGTGCTATTGTACCTGATTGAACAGAGACGCACGGTACTCGTAAGTGACAGAGACGACGCGCTCCCTTGCACTAATAAGTCATTGTATTGAGGCAATTATTCTTCGTGCTCCGAACATCGACTCCCGCTAGGACGCGCAAATGTGGAGCACTGATGAGAGCAACAGACATCCATTGCTTGGGCAACCTGCCAACTCACACCTCTCCTTGCTGTCCACCGTCAAAGGACTCACAGCTACGGCTATCGTCGACAAAAATTCTACCCTTACGAGCAGTTGCTTGAGTCATCTCATCGCTTTCTCCTACCAGCCAGAGTACCTTACCGAACCCTCTTCCCCCGGCGAACGATGGCCTCCCAGAGTGATCAGTCATCACTTGCACAGCTCGTTCTTCGTCCAACTTCACTCCTCCCCAGCCGCTCCAACCTCCTGAGCACCGCTTGGAGGGATCTCCACGATCATGGCGACGCAGGAGTACTCCACCACATTGGCGGCCTCATTTCCGTACTTTGGACTCCAGGGGTCAGTCCCGGTCATTGCTCACGGGATGAGAACAAGCAGCATGCAACACTCACCGAAATCCAAGTCACCTGGGGCTCCTGGTGGCCCCAGTCGTTCAGCCAGTGGATATCCAGAAACTCGATGCATCGCCTTTCCTCTTGCTCCTCATCCACTTCTTCCACTTCTCCCTCTTCCTCCTCTTCCTCCGAGTCGTCCTCGTCGTAGGACCGCCAGCGCCAGTCTCGCACGGGCGCCCGCCCGGCCCATATATCAAACTCCTCTTCGACAAAGTCTTCGCACCTATCCCACGTCTCCCATTTCAAGCTGAGGCCGACAATGGGGAGCGCGTCGCCGAGGTCATAGCGGCCAAAGCCCGGGTTCCTCGCAACCGGACGGAATCTCACTCTCAGTCCGAGGGACTTGAAGATCTCGTACATGAGCATGTCGGCGCCCTTGAGGTTGTCGGGCACCAGGAAGTTGAGCTTGCTCCTGTTGCTATGGGGGTAGACGTGGCTGCAGTTGTAGCCGATCAGGCCTCCTGGGAGTGTCCCGGTTAGCGGTCAAGTTTCCCCCCTTCTGAGTTCTCCCGGACGAAAAGTTGACCCCTCACCTTTCTCCCAGCCGCTCTTGGCACTCACCAAGTCGCGGATGGTCTTGTACAGCGGCAGCTGCGTGGGGTTCAACCAGGGATAATGGCCACCGAGCTGGCCGTTGCCGCGGACCGAGTACAGGTTGTACGTGAGCGTGAGGCGGTGGCCCTCGGTCACCTCAAAGATCTCGTGCTCGCAGTCGCTGTAGAAGGCGGCCCAGCAGATGGACGGCGTCTTGCCGTCGCTGCCGTTGATGGCGTCGCTCCAGTCGAACGTCACGGCTTTCCCCTTGTGTCGGACCTCGAGCGCTCCGCCTTTGAACGGGAGCGGCAGGCAGACGACGAGGGAGCCGAAGTGGCTGGTCGACCGGGGCGTGTCCACGTGGGGCTTGAATTTGGCGCTGGGTCCCGAGTACATCTAGGAGATGCGTGTCAGTGAGTTGACAGCGCTCTATTGGGGAGTAGCTCACGTTCAGCTTGTAGAGCTCGGCCTTGACAGCTCTGGTCTGCTTCGAGTGGCGAAGGCTGGGCAACAGGGCCTGGGCCACCGCGTCCACGATGCCCAGCTCATAGGGGTTGAAGGTGGAGGAAAACCGGCTGGGGTCCATCTTGGTGGCCTTCCGGTACGACTCGTCGTAGACATCCTTGCCACCGAGCCCAAACGTTGCCGGCGCCTGGTCTTGGATGAGCCGGTCCAGGTTGCCCTGGGTGACGGGCTCGAGTGGGAACGTGATCTTGGTCCGGTGCGCCTCGACGGATGAGTCGGTTGGATCCCAGCGAAGGTCGATGGGAATGCAGGAGGTGGACCGCAATTTGTCGGGACCGGCGGGCTCTGGACATGGAAGACTGGTAGCAATCGGGATGGTCCCTCCGCAGGCAAAGGTGAAAGCTGTTGTCTCCTTGGCGACGGACTCGCGGAGTTCCTTGAAGAGAGGACTCTCTGCAATCTGGGACGGAGGTGCCCTGGGCATGATTGGCTTCTCGTGAGCATACTTGACGATTTGGGGCTTTTCCTCGGAAGTGCCCTCCGCCTCAGCCTCGGGAGGGTCCTCAGACCTCCAGAATCCGTCCATGTTGTTGTGATTCTTGTGATTCTTGTGGTTTGCCGGGTGCATGGTGCAGAAACAGGGGCTTGTGCCGCCATCAACTGGGTGGGAAAGGCGAGACCTTTTAACCTGCCGGAACGCTGTTATGGATCCGGCTGATGACTGGATCGGTTGGGCAGCAATCTGATTCTGAATTGATTTCTCGAGCGCGCCGTGACTGTCTGGCACACAGCCCGTGCATGCGGCCGACAGCAAACAGACAGCGGCAACCATGACATGACGGGAAGAAGTGGCTTGACTCTACTAGGCTGCAGTCGAGGCACTCGCACACTTTCTCGCGTTGAACACTGCGACTGTCCGCGCAATTTCTGGCACACACCGAGCTGTGTACTGTTGAGCTGGCCACTGATTAACCGGTGCCTACCTGACCGATGCGGAGAGGTTGTGGCAGTGACATCACTCTTGAATTACTTATTTCACTCACAGCTTTGGCACAGTGGAATGCACGCTGAGGACGGGAGCGGGTGTCTCGCACAGCATGCGGCGCGTCAATGCGCGACAGGCAGCAACCAGGCAACCAACGGGCACCTGCTTGTGTCGGCCGGCTCCAAATTTGTGACCTGTCACAGTCTGCCGAGTTCACATGTGCAGGCACCGCACTGCGAAAACAGAACGTAAGAAAAAAAAGAGAGAGAGAGAGTAGAGAGAACAAAAAAAAAGGTAGCTTGTCGGGCCCAGCTAGGCAGTCACGGCTTTGCAAAGCATTCCATATTATCTGCTAAAGATGCCTTAAGGTACCCAGGAGACTCAAGAGGCGTGAGCATTGATGCACGTGGGTTTTTGGGTTCCTCGTGGAAAAAAAGGCTTGAAGATTCAGTTGTTCACAGGTTGTTATGACCACAGTAAACTTTAAGGCTTTCCGTTGTTAATACGTCTCAGGCAATTGAAAATTGACACTCGAAGCCGAAGAAGCTGAAGCAGCTTTTTGTAGAAGGATTGAACTGAATCGAACGTTCCGGTTGCCAGTGCAGCGGGTAGATCTGATTTCAACTGGACTTGACTGATGGTTTCGGACGTAAAATGACTCGTGAAACTAAAGTGTACCCGGCGAACCTCGGTACCTGCTTGTCCAGCTGCCTGTGTTTTGGCGAGACTCACATAAGAGACCTGAGTGTGACACGCAGGACTTCAAAACTCGAGGCTACACAAACAGTGAAAACCTACTAGAATAGACAAAGGACCCTCTTTAATACCCTGCACTATGGTAAATGATTGATTACGCGAACGCCGTAATCAAGCAGTGTTGTTAGGATTGCGGCTCTTCAGGTTTCAATCTTCCAGTTGGAACACGGCAACGACTTCTATTATTTACTTCGTAAAGACTTCCACCTGCAGCAAGTATGAGGCTGATGATGACCATAAAAGACAAGTATTACCTGAATTACAATGATTTGGGTCTGACCCAATGACTAGATAAGTAAGGGTGATTTGGATTTTGGAAGAATCACTGCATACACAGACCTTGAAGGACCTCGACGCCGGCTTTACCCCAACGTCTTGGTCGACTTGCGCAGCCAATCGTGAAGGGTAATCAATAGAAGAGACTGCGATGAAAGCATCAGTCGCCACAGAGCGACAGATCGCCACAATGATCTCCGTTTCGCAGCCGTCATTGACGACGTAGAGATCACTTGGCCGCTTCAGATGATCAGAATTCAGCAGGAGACACAAGAGAACTTTGAGTGCCTGGAGCCCTGGACAGCAGCAAAGATTCGACCGAGCCGAATAAACCGAAGACTTCCAGGTTGTCTGTCAGATTCCCCGCGGCAATTCTCGCCCTGGCCAAGTCGGGATGCATTGTCTCGGTTCCGTATTCGTATCCGGAACCTGCGTCGGGTCGCTCAAAAACACCGCCAAATCACGGAAGAACTGTGAGAGAGACGACACCCAGTTTCTCGACGCTGATACACAACGTAGGGACGAAGCGCATCGGTGCTTGTGTCGCCTGCCCGAGACAAACGCGGCTTTGCGGTACGGAAGACGGCCGACGAGCATCGGGCTGGGTTTATGAGACGGCGGGCTGTCGGGCAGTCGGAGACCCCGAAAAGTGCGATCGAGACCCACTTGGACTCCGGATTGCGGGCTGTCTTCGGATGGCGTTAGATCCGGCTAGCGGTCTTGGCGCTCCGTCGAGTGTTTGGACGGCGCTATTGGACGAGGCTGCCGGCGCCAAGCCGTGATGGGATGAGTGATACCGATCAGGACCGCCCGGTAGGGCTCCAGAAAGCAGGGGTGGACCTTCACGTTTCGGAGCGATGCCGTGGACGCAGAAATGGAGAAATGGATGGCTGTGTGCATCCATCATCTGGACTGTCCAAGGGAGATGTGTCAGGAGTCAGGACTGATGGATGGAGAGGATCGGGCGCCCGCTGCGTCATCGAGTCCCGACGAGTCTTCCAGTCAGCTTCCTTTTTCACTGGATCGTCGAGCGAACTTCACGTGTTCTTGATGGACAATCGGACGGACCCACTGGCCAATTTTCTCCGGCTCAAGACCCCACCGGGCAAGAACCATCATCTCGATTTTCGAGTCTTCGAAAAAGACCTGAAAGAGGGCAGGCAGAGCCGTCCAGGCTCGCCAATGGCTTGTGCTCTTGTGCATCATACGGCATGCCTTCTTCGTCTGCAATGCTCGTTTGGTTCAGCGCCTGGTTCAGACAACACCTCATTTCAGACAGCCCAGGCTGGCGTGGCAGAGCTGCAGGCTGTCAACGGATATTCCGTCGTGTAGGTGGCCGAGGAACCGGCGGGCTTAAGTGTCCGTCCCCGGAAGTTGATGAATCATGGTGATGGGCATTGGATTCGAAGCTTCTGACCCCACTCCAGTCCGTCCAACCGTTGGCGTTGATCGGGAACTTTTTGGTGATGTGAAGGGCTGTCGGGGCGCCTGGAAGGGTCTCGCAGCCTTTCCCGCGCGCGGTGCCTGGAGACTGCGCCATGCCGCTTGCAGGGTCCCACACCCCACTCGGGGCCTGCGAAAACCCCGTCTCCCTAGGGGCCTCAATTTTATAACCCGCACGGTCCCCGGTCTTCTCAGGGGCAGTCGTTCATTTTTTTGTTGTTAGCCCAGCTGTTGGGTGTCTTCGTTGTGTCTTCGTCCCCTCGCTTTTTCTTCGTACCACTCCTTCCGACCACGACGTTCTAACCATTAAGCCGACTTTAATCCCGACAAGTCTCACCTGCGCATTGGGCCCACTGCGAAGCGAACTCACAGATCGGCGCGCAGGCGTCTGCATCTCTGTCGCACAGAGGCCCCGCCAACACGGCATATTCCGCACGGCTCTCCACGACCGCGCCGTGCCGCGACACGTGGTGGCGCTGACCTTCGAACAGTCCCATGTCCTTCACCGGGACCGGTTCCTTCGGGAACTACGATCGGACCGCCCAGATGACCGGGGCACCGCTCGCCCGGCAGACCACACACGAGTACCCAGAAGAGGCGGCCACGCCTGCGGGCTCTTCTTCGCCCGCGCGCAATGACCATGGCACCAGGACCCGTGGAACCTCGGTGACGGAGGTTGCCGACGGAGATCTGCCGCGCTCCGAGAAGGACGCCACACCGGGACATGCCACCGATACGGGCGCCGACGACGACGACGATGAGGACGAGGCCATTGAGCGGGAGCGCCGCCACAGCCTGGTGCAGGCCCTGGCCAGGAAGTACACCAACCAGTCGCATGCGGGGGTCGAGCCCGGCACCAACCCGTTTTCCATCGCGTCGGACGACGAGGCCTCGCCATTGAACCCCAATGGCCCCAACTTCAACGCTCGTGCCTGGGCCAAGGCCGTCGTCGAGATGGCCACTGGCGGCGGCCACCAGCTGCGCACTGCCGGTGTTGCTTTCCAGAACCTCAACGTCCACGGCTTCGGCTCGCCCACTGACTACCAGAAGGACGTCATCAATGTGTGGCTTGAGGCCGTCGGCCTGGTGCGTCGGATTACCGGCCATGGGAAGCGCCGCATCGACATCCTCCGCGACTTCGACGGCCTGGTCCGCAAGGGCGAGATGCTCGTCGTCCTGGGCCCTCCTGGGTCGGGCTGCACCACCTTTCTCAAGACCATTGCCGGCGATTACAACGGCATTTTCGTTGACGACAATTCGTACTTCAACTACCAAGGTGAGTTTGTTACCGCCGTTGAT
The DNA here is from genome assembly GCA_023628475.1 of Chaetomiaceae sp. PF1801. Classification (NCBI taxonomy): domain Eukaryota; kingdom Fungi; phylum Ascomycota; class Sordariomycetes; order Sordariales; family Chaetomiaceae; species Chaetomiaceae sp. PF1801. Next base: position 48,614 of record JAMAKQ010000053.1, read on the forward strand.
TTTTTCTGAATATAATTTGCTAACTATTGCAGGAATGACGGCCAAGGAGATGCACACGCACCACCGTGGAGAGGCCATCTACACTGCCGAAGTCGATACGCATTTCCCGCAGCTGACGGTCGGCGACACGCTGACCTTCGCTGCCCATGCGCGCGCCCCTCGCCAGCTGCCGCCTGGCGTGTCCAAGACCATGTTTGCGAACCACTTGAGGGACGTCGTCATGGCCATGTTTGGCATCAGCCACACCATCAACACCCGTGTCGGCAACGAGTACATCCGTGGTGTCTCGGGCGGGGAGCGGAAGCGTGTTACGATCTCGGAGGCTGCCCTGTCCGGTGCGCCCTTGCAGTGCTGGGATAACAGTACCCGAGGCCTGGACAGCGCCAACGCCGTCGAGTTCTGCAAGACTTTGAGGCTGCAGACCGAGCTTTTCGGCAGCACCGCTTGCGTCTCCATTTACCAGGCACCCCAGAGCGCCTACGACCTGTTCGACAAGGCCCTTGTGCTGTACGAAGGTCGCCAAATTTTCTTCGGCAAGGCCAGCGACGCGAAGCAGTACTTCATCAACCTAGGCTTCGAATGCCCCTCGCGCCAGACCACGCCCGACTTCCTCACTTCGATGACGAGCCCGCACGAGCGCATTGTGCGCCCCGGCTTCGAGGGCAAGGCCCCGCGCACGCCCGACGAGTTTGCCGCTGCCTGGAAGAACAGTGCCGAATACAAGGCGCTGCAGGCCGAGATCGAGGAGTACAAGCAGAGCCACCCCATCAACGGCCCCGACGCCGAGGCTTTCCGTGCTTCCAAGCGGGCGCAGCAGGCCAAGACCCAGCGCCTCAAGTCGCCCTTCACCCTGTCATACGTGCAGCAGGTCAAACTCTGCCTCTGGCGCGGGTGGAGGCGTTTGGTCGGCGACCCGAGCTTGAGTGTCGGAGCCCTAATCGGCAACCTCATCATGGCCTTGATCATCTCAAGTGTCTTCTTCGACCTGAAGCCCGATACCGCCAGCTTCTACCAGCGCGGTGCCCTCTTGTTCTTCGCCTGCCTGATGAACGCCTTCGCCAGCGCCCTCGAGATTCTGACCCTGTACGCCCAGCGCCCCATCGTCGAGAAGCACGACCGCTATGCCCTCTATCACCCGTCTGCCGAAGCCGTCGCGTCCATGCTCTGCGACATGCCGTACAAGATCGCCAACACCATCGTCTTCAACATCACCCTGTACTTCATGTCCAACCTGCGCCGCGAGGCCGGGGCCTTCTTCTTCTTCCTGCTCATCTCCTTCTTCACCGTCATGACCATGTCCATGATGTTCCGGACCATCGCCAGCTCGTCGAGGACGCTGTCCCAGGCCATGGTTCCGGCCGCCGTCATCATCCTGGCCCTCGTCATCTTCACCGGCTTCGTCATCCCCATCGACTACATGCTGGGCTGGTGCCGCTGGATCAACTACATTGATCCGCTGGCGTACGCCTTCGAGTCGTTGATGGTCAACGAGTTCCATGGGCGCACCTTCGCCTGCAGCCAGTACGTTCCGAGCCCGGCCTTTCCCGGTTACGAGAACGTCGGGTCTGCCAACAGGGTGTGCTCGGCCATTGGTTCCATGCCTGGACTGGACTTCGTTATCGGCGACGACTACATCAACTCGGGCTTCCGCTACTACCATGCGCACAAGTGGCGCAACTTTGGCATCATCATCGCCTTCATGATCGGCTTCCTCGTCTGCTACATGGTGGCTGCCGAGAACGTCGCTGCAAAGAAGAGCAAGGGCGAAGTCCTGGTGTTCCGCCGCGGCCACAAGCCGGCCTCGTTCAAGGAGAACAAGGGAGATGCCGAGTCCGGTGGCACTCCCGTCGCGGGCCCCGTCGCCAAGGCTGCCAACGGCCACGTTTCCGACGGCCACTCGTCCGACAAGGAGTCTGGCATGCTACAGAAGCAGACGAGCGTCTTCCACTGGAACAACGTCTGCTACGAGGTCAAGGTCAAGGGCGAGACGCGCCAGATCCTGGATCATGTCGATGGCTGGGTCAAGCCGGGCACCCTGACCGCTCTGATGGGTGTCTCGGGCGCCGGCAAGACTACCCTCCTCGACTGCTTGGCTGACAGAACCTCCATGGGTGTCATCACCGGCGAGATGCTTGTCGATGGCCGTCCTCGGGATACCTCCTTCCAGCGCAAGACCGGTTATGTCCAACAGCAGGATCTGCATCTCCAGACGACCACGGTTCGCGAGGCCTTGAACTTCAGCGCACTCCTTCGCCAGCCCGCTCACGTTCCCCGCGCCGAGAAGCTCGCCTACGTCGACGAGGTTATCAAGCTCTTGGAGATGGAGGAGTACGCCGATGCCGTCATTGGTGTTCCCGGCGAAGGCCTCAACGTGGAGCAGAGGAAGCGTCTCACCATCGGCGTTGAATTGGCCGCCAAGCCGCCTCTGCTCCTGTTCGTCGACGAGCCCACTTCCGGCCTTGACAGCCAGACCTCGTGGGCCATCCTGGACCTGCTCGAGAAGTTGACCAAGAGCGGCCAAGCCATCCTCTGCACCATCCACCAGCCCTCGGCCATGCTCTTCCAGCGCTTCGACAGGCTCCTCTTCCTGGCAAAGGGCGGCAAGACCGTCTACTTTGGCGACATCGGCAAGAACTCCAAGACCATGACGTCCTACTTTGAGCGCAACGGCGGTTCCCCCTGCCCTGCGGATGCCAACCCCGCCGAGTGGATGCTCGAGGTCATTGGCGCCGCCCCGGGCAGCCACAGCGACATCGACTGGCCCAAGACGTGGCGCGAGAGCGCCGAGTACGCTGCTGTCCAGGAGGAGCTGCAGCGCCTCAAGCGCGACGTCAAGGAGTCCAACCCGATCGACAGCGACCCCGGCAGCTACCGCGAGTTCGCCGCCCCCTTCTGGCAGCAGCTCGTCCAGGTCACGCACCGTGTCTTCCAGCAGTACTGGCGCACGCCGTCCTACATCTACTCCAAGGCCAGCTTGTGCACTCTGGTCGCCCTCTTCATCGGTTTCGTCTTCTTCAAGGCCCCAAACACGATCCAGGGCCTGCAGAACCAGATGTTCGCCATCTTCAACATCCTCACCGTCTTCGGCCAGCTCGTCCAGCAGACCATGCCGCACTTTGTCATCCAGCGCTCGCTGTACGAGGTCCGCGAGCGGCCGTCGAAGGTGTACAGCTGGAAGGTCTTCATGCTGTCGCAGATCATCGTCGAGCTCCCCTGGAACACGCTGATGGCCGCGCTTATGTACTTTTGCTGGTACTACCCCGTCGGTCTCCAGGAGAACGCGGCGGCGGCGGGCCAGACGGCCGAGCGCGGCGCCCTCATGTTCCTACTCCTCGTGGCGTTCCTGCTCTTCACGTCGACCTTCACCGACTTCATCATCGCGGGCTTCGAGACGGCCGAGGCGGGCGGCAACATTGCCAACCTGCTCTTCTCGCTGTGCCTCATCTTCTGCGGCGTCCTTGCCACGCCCGACACGATGCCCCGCTTCTGGATTTTCATGTACCGCGTCAGCCCCTTCACGTACCTCGTCAGCGCCATGCTGTCGACGGCCGTGGCCAACACCGACGTCGTCTGCGCCGCCAACGAGTTCCTGCACTTTGCGCCGCCCGACGGCCTGACCTGCGGCGAGTACATGGCGCCCTACATCTCGCAGTTCTACGGGTACCTCCAGGATCCCCAGAACACCACCATGTGCTCGTACTGCACCGTCAGCAAGACCAATGTGTTCCTGGCCAGTGTTCAGTCCAGCTATGATGACAGGTGGCGCAACTTTGGGTATGTCTCTCCTCCCCTTTCCCCCAGTCCATCCTCACCTGCGCACATTCGGATCGCTAACACACTCTCACAGCATTCTCTGGGCGTACATCATCTTCAACATCTTTGCGGCTCTGGGCGTCTACTGGCTTGTCCGGGTGCCCAAGAAGAAGCTGGGCAAGAAGAAGCAGGAGTAAACGTCCGCTTCTTGACGACCTCTCTTCCAACAACATTTGTCTCCACCGCCTGTTCAGCCAGCGTGTGCAGCGATTTCTTCTTTTCATTTCAAAAAACATTGTGCATCTCATCACCCACCATGTTCCATGCCCTTGTATTTTCCATTTAAAACTCTTCTCTTGTTGATAATGTCTAGAATAGATGTCGGGCCAACGGCGGTGTATATTTTTGGCTGTACATACACATAGATTCACAATAGATTCTGACCACTGCCGGGGATGCTCAGCATTCAGTGGCTGCCTGTGGCTTGGTTCCGAAGATGGATGAGGAGTGCTCATTAATGAACGGCCAAGTCCCCTTTTCACAAACCCTAGTGATACATCTCTCTATACAAATGTGACAGTTCCTCGTCATCACGCAGATTAGCTCTACAAGAAGTTGATGCCCACACCAACCTGCAATCCCTTCCGCCCCTCCTCCCCTCTCCGCACCACCAGCGGCAAGCTAAAGTTAAGCTCGAACCGGGCAACAGGATGGGCGTAGACCAGACCAAAACCCGCAGCCAGACTCGGCAGCCCGTTTGCAAGCTCACCGACGGCCGACCTGAAGCCCCTGAACACGGTGGCCGAATCCATGCCCAGGCCTTCCCTCCCTTCCTTCTCCGTGCCCTTGCTATTGATTGCCACCAACCGCCCGGCATTGGCAAAGACCTGCAGCCTCAAAGGCGACTCGGGACCGGTACGGGGCAACGGAATCAATGCGTTGACGCTCCCGGCGGCATAGACGTCCCCGCCGACCGAGTCGGCGCCGTCGTGCGGACCGAGCCCGCCGAGCTTGAACCCGCGGACATCGTTCGGCCCGCCGAGCTGGAAGCGGTCGTTGATGCGACTCGGCTGGGCGGGGCCCGTGAGGGAGTAGCCCGAGGGGAGCGGGTACAGGACGCCCAGGCGCAGGCCGCCGCCGACCGAGACGCCTGATTTGGCGGTCAGGCCGGGGACGGTCACGGGCATGGCGCCCGAGGCTTCCACTTCTGTCTTGGCGAACGAGACGTCGCCGTTCAGGGGGCCCCAGCCGGCGAGCTCGGAGACGGTGCGGAGGAGATAGCCGCGCTGGGGCAGCATCGGGTTGTCGCGGCGGTCGCGGGTGAAGGTGTGTGTTAGTGAGCTTTTGAGCGAGTCACCTGCGTCGGCGCGGACCGTGGGGGAGGCGGTGGCTGCCAGGCCGGTGAGTTGGCGCCAGACGCTTGAGTAGGCGAGCGCGTGGCTGTCGCTGTTTTCGGTCAGCCAGGCGAGGCGCAGGTTTCCGCCCGTCAGCTGCTCTTCGTGCGAGGCCCATGGCTTTTGCGTCGCGGAGCGCAAGGCTTCTAACGAGAGGCGGAGGTCCGGGTTGCCGGCTACTGGCGTGGAAAAGGTGGCGTTGTAGGCTGAGCGGGTACGGGTGCCGGTGCTTGCGTTGACGGAGAGGGTCTCGGCGCCGCCAAAGATGTTGCGCGCTACGGCGTTGGTGTAGGCGGATCCCTCGGCATTGCCAAAATCGGTGCCGGCGCTGAAAACCAGGCGCGACTTCTCCTTCACACGGATCGAAATATCGAGGTCGGTCCTGTCGGTCGGTGGAGCGGACTCGGGGCGCGCGGCCTCGGAAAGGAAGACGCCGAACCCTTCCTCCTTGAAGATGTCTGTCGAGCATCTGGAGTGTCAGAGAGCGCAACGCATATGGTAGGACGGGATGTTTGCGCACCAAAGCGAGACAGCTTTCTGGTGGCTACGCCAACGCGGTCCAGGACCTGGCCCAGGGTGGTTCCGGGAAGAGCGCTCTCTTCCACCACAGGCTTGAAAATATGGTCGAGCAGACTTCTCCTGGTGTTGGTGGCGCCGTGGACCTCGAGGGAGTTTATGGAAGCCGGGGTCAAGCGGTGCTCACCGAGCTGCAGACGGGACTGGGATTAGCGAGTGCGCCGTAGCCGGAAGGAGACGATCGAGGGACAGATCGAGATGAGTCTGGGCTATACCATCTGGGTAGGGCCTTGGTAGGAAGGGGTGGCAGAGCTTGCAGTCGCATTGGCCTTGTCGGCGACCTGAGTTGTGGGCGAGGTTAGTTGAGCTCGAACTTGAACATGGTCACGAGTGTCAGGCTGCAGTTGCGCTCCAAGCTAACTGCCTCGCTCCTAGAGTACCAGAATGAGATGGGCTTACATTGCTGTCGCCGAAGCCAAGAGAGGCGGCCATTGGTGTTTCCCTCGGCGTCAGCGGTGAGCGCGATCGCAGGTTGGAGTGGTTGAGCCGCGAGCTGGAGGAGTTAAACTGGAGCTGTCAAATGTCAACAACGGGATCGAAGTTCTTTCCAGCTTCGGTCATTGCTCGGGTGGTGCCGGGTTCCTGGCAGTCACTGGCCAGACAAGGATGGTTTGCCCCACATTCTTTCCAGTTCGCAGGCGGCAAGCAGGGATCCACTCAACGCCGCTCTGGGCTGATGACGATCCCTGATCACAGGGGCTCTTCCCAGCTTCAACCTGCCACCATCCTGCAACCACCCATCTGCTTCAACTTTCTGCCAAAACTGCCTCTCACCACCACCGCAACACGTGCGCCCTCAGCAACTCACAAGCCATCTTCGTTTCTGCTTTCACTCATTTACCTCAATTTTCTTCTTTCAAGGCCCGCACCGTTCCTCCTCGCCTCGCACCCTCGTTAGCCGTTTGTCAGCAGAGCCGCTCTCGATAGCCGAACCCAGCCATCCTTTCAAGATGGCCAGTCGGGCAGCGCAGAAGCGCGTACGTTTTTTCGCTTTGAAAGCAGAAGGATTGGAAGAAGACAGGCATTGTATGCTAACCATCCATTTGCCATGGACAGTTGACGCGCGAGTACAAGAGCATCACCGAAAATCCGCCACCATACATCACTGCACACCCCTCAGAAACAAACATCCTAGAGTAAGGCACCCTCCGCCGACCTCTACCTCATTTCTGACACAGATTTTCCGCAGGTGGCACTACATCATCACAGGGCCCGAGAACACGCCGTACCACGGGGGCCAGTACTGGGGCACGCTCATGTTCCCCCCCAACTACCCCTTCGCGCCGCCAGCGATCCGCATGCACACACCCTCAGGCCGATTCCAGCCGTCGAGCCGGCTATGCCTCTCCATCTCCGACTTCCACCCTCGATCGTTCAACCCCGCCTGGGAGGTGTCAACCATCCTCATCGGCCTGCTCTCGTTTATGACGTCGGAGGAGATGACGACGGGGTCCGTGTCGGCCAGCGAGGCGGAGCGGAAATATCTTGCCGCGCGGTCGCGGTGGTGGAACTCGACGGGCGGCGGGTCACATCTCAAGGCCGAGCACGGCGCGGGCAAGGGCAACATCAAGGCGGGAGACGGCGGGGCCAAGTTCAGGTCGGAGTGGCCCGAGGTGGATGAGGAGAACTGGAAGTGGATGCGGGAGAACAAGATTGACACGGCAACGGGGAACAAGATTGTCGAGAATGGTGGCCCTTCATGCGGGCCCCAGCTCGGCATTGCGGCGGGGAGTGGGCATCAGGCACACGCGGTGGTGGATGCGGTGATTCAGCAGAGGGACGCCGGGCAGGGGTGGCTGTTCCGGAATAAGCTATTCCTGGCGGGTGCTATCATATTTGTCTACGTCTTGATAGCACGGCTGCTGGGGGAGGGAAGCTCTTGAGGAGGCATTCAAGGGAGATGTGGGGCGGGTGTCAGCTGGGCGTTGAGTTTCGAGTTTCGAAAGCCATCATAGGCGTTGCACACACGGTGGTTTTATAACTCCGATATTCCCCTCATTGCTGAGATTCGGCGGTCAATTCTTGCAAGGTTTTAGGAGATCACCACTCGGCGATGGAGATGTAAGATGGAGGCGGATAAATCGAAACACATATGCTACCTCGGGCAATGGTTCAGACGGGCGTGAGACTTGGTGGGAATCTCACGTGTGCTCTTCAACCACGATCTCATGGCAAATCCCGTTCAGTTATCACCGACCTGCCGCCGTATGGGTCGTAAGATGCACCCTGAGGTCTTGGATGGACCCGTCGAAACGCCGTTTATGCCTTACATCTGCCGTGAGAGCAGCCAAAAAGCATTGCATCCCTGATCGCCATGCGAGTGCCCATCGGAGTGCGGGTGGGGCCGATCGGGCCATCTGCCGAAAAGGCAGGGGTCTGCAACGGCCCCAGATTTCTTGGCAGTTGGCACATTTCCCTTCAACTTCCTCTTCAAGTTCCAAAAGCATGAATCCATTTTGTGTTGATCAAACAATGCGCCCTGTTTCCAACTGTCATGCTCGGGCATTATTGTCGACCATGATTGAGCTAGCTCCCGCACCACTCTTAGTTTTCTCCGACTCGACCCGTTTTGGCCTTGTGCTTGGGGTCCAATCGCATTTCTCGCGGCGACTGTTTGGTGGCTGTTTCTCACGATGCGACGGCTGAGGTTGCCCGTTTCTGCATCTGGAACACACAATCCCACCGATATGCCTCCAGGTTGGGCCACAACTGCCCATGTCGTTTCACTGAAACCCTGGAAGCCCCGGGAAGTGGAGGGCGATAACCTCTTTTGAAGTACTCCAAGCACCCCAGCTTGACTTACAAGATGGACGGGCTGCTCCATGAGAACAAGGCGACGTGGCGTCGCGCGCTGTTCCGCACGATATAGATACCGCGGGATCGGTCAATGTTCTCCTGTGCATCATGGCTGGTTCCAGGACGCCGAGAGCTCGGGAGAAGGCCACATCGCCGGACGACAGAGGCGCTCGTGAAGGGCCCAACACACAGGTGGTTGGGACCACTTCTCTCTATGAGAATGGCCAGATACGCCTGATTCCCGTAGGTTCCTTGTCTACTTACTCCAGCCGTCGCTCCTTGCTGACCTCCAGCCAACAGGCGCCGACTCCGGATCCGAAAGGTTTCTCGCTGCCTTCCCTTTCTTCACTTTCTTTTTGGTTGAGAGAACGCACGCTGACAGCACCCAGATCCCTTGAACCTGCCACGATGGCGGAAATGGGCAGCCATCGGCAGCCTGTGTTTTTGTAAGCCATCATACCTCCAATTCCTCTCCTGGCATGCTGTTCACCTGCTAAACGCGCGCACCAGTTGGCTCCTTGGCCCTCTCTGCCGAAATCATCATCGCCAGTCTAATCCCGCTGTTTCTCCTCTTCTACTCGGGCGTCGACGTGCGAATCCTCAACACGGCCGACTTCCGGACCATTAGCGGCGGCTCGGCCACGGGCGTCAACCCCTTTGCCATCCTCCCGCCGGGCGTCATACCCGCCGACATTGAGAAGGTGTCCATGTTGGCAACCCTGCCGTTGTTGACCAACGGCATTGCTAGCTAGTGAGTGCCTTGATCCGGTTGCGACGTCGTCGACACATGCAGACTAATCACCTGGGTTTGCTCTCGCAGCTTCTTGGTACCGTTGTCGATAGGCATTGGTCGAAGGCCCGTCCTGCTCCTTGCGGGTGCTGGCGCCTGGATTGGCGGCCTTCTCGCTGCCACGAGTGCCTCGTTAGACGCCCACTTGGTGGGACGGGCGTTACAGGTTAGTGCACAACCCCTATCTACGAGTGTGTCCTTGAGCTGACCGTCATAGGGTCTTGGTGCCGGCACGGTAGAAGCCCTGATACCCCTCATCCTTCAAGACATGGTCTTCATCCACCAGCGAAACAAGGCCATGGCGGCCGTCGTGTCGAGCCAGGGGGTGGTGATCACAGCCATGGGCATCGTCACGCCCTACATTGCCTCGGTTTACGACTGGCGGTGGATCTACTACATCACCTCTGGTTCCGGCATCCTTGCATGGCTTTTGCTGGTGGTTTTCCTTCCGGAGACACGCTGGACAAGATCTAAGGAAGAGCTGAGTATGTTTCCAAACAGCCATCATGGCCTGACTCTCCACTCTCCAACGCTAACACTGGTCTCATAGGTGGCCAATCTCTCTATCCTGTTGAAACCGGAAAGAACCGGCCAGGTATCGACCGCGACAGTTATCCCATTCCGACTCAGTGGTCATACATGGGGCTGTTCCAGAACGGGTTCGAATGGAGACAGGCCGGCATGTCGATGCTCAACACGCTCAGGACCACGCCGTTTCCCGCCACTGTGTGGGCCACCGTGGCCAACAGCATCTTTGTCATTGTCAACTCGGCTGCCCAGCAGATTGGCTCCTTTGCTCTACTCGCTCAGGGGTAAGTCAGTGCTCAAATCCCTTGTCTGTCCTACGAGTAGCGCGATCTTAACGCCGTTGTCTTCCACAGCTGGCAATTCCAATACACCGGCCTCTCCGTCGCCCCCTTCATCGCCGCCACCGGCCTGGTCTACTTCTTCGGCGGCCCCGTAGCCGACCGCATCTCCAACGCCGTGGCACGGCACAATGGAGGCGCCCGCGAGCCCGAGCACCACCTGCTCAACATTATCGTGCCGCTGGTGTCCGGCCTTGCGGGCACCTTCGTCTTTGGCTGGGCCGGACAGAACAACGCCCACTGGGCTGTCTTGCTGGTAGGTTCCTTCCTCATCATCTTTGGCTCTCTCGTTATCTTGTCCGTTGTCAATGTGTTTGTTGTTGAGAGTTACCCCATGTGGGCTGGTCCTGTGCTGGTTAACGTGTCAAGCTTGCGTATTATTATTGCGTTTTTCTTGTCGAGCAAGTCCACAGCGTGGATTGCGGAGAGGGGGTTTCTGAATACGTTTATTATTTATGCCGAGGTCATGATTGTTGTCTCGCTGGGCGTCCCGCTGTTGTATTTCTTTGGCAGGAGGCTCAGGCAGTGGACGGCGGGGAGGGTGCAGACGAGGGGCGATGCCGTGGAGAAGGGATTGGATGACAGCGCCAGTGAAAGGTCTGCGAGGCCGTGACTGTTGAGCTGATTGGGAAGGTGAATGACATCCGATGTCAAAACTGTCGGGTCGTGCTTGGGTGAGTGGACATGGCCAGTTGTTTCACGTTTTCAGTTCCTGCTCACAACCTCACAGATGGCATCAGTCAAGTCATAGATGAGAGCGTGAACAGCGTGTTTGGCGTCTTCATATTGTGTTTTCCATCCAAGATAACCTAGCAATTTTATTTCTTACCGCCTTGATGCTCCTAGCATGACTCTATCTTACTTACGCTCCCTTGTCAGTTCTCGTCAGCCTCTTGTTTGACTTGTTTGCTCTTCCTCTCATAATACTTGTTGTCCATGTCCAAGGGACCACCAGGGACCGGCACGCCTCTGCGACCATGCGGCTCCCAAGTCTCGACCGGCTCTTGGAAGGGATTAAGCATGACGCAGGTGCAGCCCGGAAGTCGGTTCTCGATGTTATCGTTGTGGATGGCATCCTGGTACACGATGGCGTGGACGCAGTGATGGTTGTCCAGCTCGTTGAAGTGGGCGTTGTCAACACTGTGGCCTCTAGTTTTGGCGTGATGGCACCACCACTTGCAGCATCGCATGTAGACCGGGTCCGTCCGTCTCGGGTACAGGTTCTTGCCGCCAATGTTTTGGATCTCTTCCTTGTACTTGTTGAGAAGGACCGTCTCCTCGTTCACGACGTACTGGCAACCCGTCGCGTTGCATTTCTTGCCCAGGAGGGATCCCCCCGGCCTGGACGAGAGATGGTCGAGGAGCGGTATTTCGCTGAACTTGGTGCTCGGGTGGTAGTTAGTAGCGTCATCCCCGTCTTCTGGGCTGTTTGCGGGGCACTTGTGCCGCCAGTAGTGAGCAGTAACCTTCGGATGGCCCATCGGGCGCGACGGGACAGTCTGGTGTCGTGGTTTAAGTGGCTGGCAGGCTGAAAGGTCAGAAGTTGAGATCTGGTGGAATGACAGGGAGGAGTTTGGTTTATCATGATGCACTCGAGAGTGTGGCGATCTTATAAGCACTGATGACAAGAAAGACTCGGAAAACGCCTTGTTATGTCTTTGCACGGGCTGTTCTGGAACAAAGACGCTGCGAAGGCAGTTTCTGCTTCGAGACTGGAAGTAGACAAAGCTTTGTTAATCAATCATCCATTCCAGTCGCCCTGGGAATCAAGGAGTTACAGGGCTGAGTCAAACAAAGCCGTCAATGGTACCGTATTATTCAACGCATGCATTATGTTAAATGGCGTCCAGTTCACAGGTGTGATATTTTCAGTCCCATTCAGGCTTCAGCTGCAACGGCGTAAGAGAACATGAAGAAGGGCTCCCACCCCTTGAATGACAATATCAATTCTGCCCGATTCCAAGTACATGTAGCTGAACCCACATGCATGTTGGGAGGACACTGCCTTCTATTACCGTACTTTGAGCGTTGAATGAACACTACATGTAACATTGGATGATCTACATGTTCACATCAAGTGGCTTCCAACTCAGAGAAACTTATACAAAGAGCCTGTAATGAGACTATTAGTTTGTCTTGGTGGGTAACATGAGCACTCCGTACCTGGTACTAATGTGAGTACTAGCATGCCTGAGGTGAGAAGGAAGTTGTGGTTGTTGATTAGGTAATAGTCTTGGACTTTATCAACTCTCCATCCAGCTGCAGGTGGCCATGCTGGGATTCTGGGAATCAGCAAGAGAGCCCAGTTCCCAACTTGATTACTTACTTTTCCTACTTAGGCCTGATAGGTGGCATAAAAGAACGCCGATGTGCACGCTAAGGTGGAGTTTTGGGGATCCATGGGTCACGTTAACTCCTGAGGAAGGCTCACGATACAAGTATGATTGGCGGCCATGTTGCATGCAGAAGGATTGGGCAGAAAATGCTGAGGGGTTTGACCACCGCACTTCTGTCGGCAGAGAAGCTGAAGTGTTTCTACCTCCTTAGGCAGCCATCAACCCACAAACCATGACTCGACACACAGTACATGACCTTTCGTCCGGATGGGACTTCAGGTGTGAGCCGGACGAGAAATGGCTGCCAGTCTCTCAGGTCCCCAGCAATGTTCACACTGAGCTTATGCACCATGGCTTGACTCCAGACCCCTTCACGGACACGAATGAGCTGGACACCTCATGGGTAGCCGAGAAAACGTGGTACTACCGTACTACCTTCAAAACCCCGAGCGAACGACAAATCCAGGGAGTTAACGTCGATCTTGTCTTTGAGGGGCTGGACACCTTTGCCAAGGTGACACTCAACGGCAAGGAAATCCTCAAGTCAGACAACATGTTTATCGAGCACCGAGTCAGCATCACGGATCTTCTGGCCGAAGATGCAGAGAACACCTTGGAGATCACGTTCGAGCCCGCACGCCGCCGCGGCTTGGAGCTCGTCAAGGCACACCCGGAACACGACTTTATTGTGCACCAGACTGAAGTCTCCAGGGGCCCGGTGCGGAAGGCGCAGTACCACTGGGGCTGGGACTGGGGCCCGATACTCTTGACGTGCGGACCGTGGAGACCCGTGAGGCTGGAGACGTATGTCGGCAGGATTGAAGACGTCAGAGTGGACTACGAGGTTCACATGGACAAGGAGAGGCCGGCGACTGTTGAGGCTACTGTCCATGCCCAGATTACGGGACCGGCAGCAGAGGTTGAGGTTGAGCTCACCTTTTCAGGGGAACCAGTCATGGCTGTCAGGGGCCGGAGGAGTGCCCCTGACGGTACGTTGTCATGGCATCATTCCTCAGCAAACCTCAGCTGGAAGAATCCGCGGCTGTGGTGGCCACGCGGGTACGGTCCGCAAGCCCTCTACGAGTTACGGGTACGAAGCATTGCTGGCGATGGATCAACCGTCCTGGCGGAGACGCACCAAAAGATCGGCTTCCGCAAGGTCGAGCTGATCCAAGAACCCGACCAGTTCGGCCAGTCCTTCTACTTCCGCATCAACGGAACGGACATCCTCGCAGGCGGCTCATGCTGGATCCCCGCCGACAGCTTTCTCTCGCGAGTCACCCCTGAACGCTACCGGCAATGGATGGAGCTCCTCGCCGTGGGGAACCAGAACATGATCCGAGTATGGGGAGGCGGCATCTACGAAGACGACGCCTTCTACACGGCCTGCGACGAGCTCGGCATCCTCGTCTGGCAAGACTTCATGTTCGCCTGCGCCTCGTACCCAGCCTACCCGGACTTCCTCGCCTCAGTCGAGACCGAAGCCCGCCAGAACATACGCCGTCTCCGGAACCACCCGTCGATTATCCTCTGGTGCGGCAACAATGAAGATTACCAGCTCATCGAGCGCTATAACCTCGAGTACAACTTCGCCTCAGACAAGGACCCGCAGTCCTGGCTCAAGTCGACATTTCCCGCCCGCTACATCTACGAACATCTCCTGCCCTCCATCCTCCGAAAAGAATCGCCCTCGGCACTCTACCACCCAGGCAGTCCCTGGGGCAACGGCACCAGCACGACGCTCAAAGTCGACCCCACGGTCGGCGACGTGCACCAATGGGACCTGTGGAACGGCGAGGCGAAAGCCTGGCAGATGCTGCCGCAGATGGGAGGGCGGTTTGTCAGCGAGTTTGGCATGGTGGCGTACCCGCACATTGATACCATCGAGAGGTTCGTCTCGGACCCGGCCGAGCGGTACGCGGGTAGTAAGGTCATGGACTTTCACAACAAGGCTGTCATGCATGAGCGCAGGCTGCTGGCTTATATAGGGGAGAACTTCCGGGCGCAGTGGTGGGCGCGGGACTTGGCGGCGTTTACGCACATTACGCAGGTGCTTCAGGCGGATGCCCTCGCGATGGGGTACGAGTCTTGGAGAAGACATTGGGGAAGGGAGGGTGCCCGGAAATGTGGTGGTGTGTTGGTCTGGCAGCTGAATGACTGCTGGCCGGCTGTGTCGTGGGCCGTGGTGGATTACTACATGGTCCCCAAGCCGGCGTACTATGCCATCAAGAGGGCGATGGCGCCGCTTGCTGTGGGTGTGACGCGCAGGTTCCATGACTGGACGGCGAGGCCTGCTGATGACCTGTGGCGGAGGAACACGGGGCATGTTGACCCAAGAAAGGCGCTGACGGACATCCAGTTTGATGTGTGGGTGGTCAGTTCTAGGACTGAGGCCGTCAAGGGGACTGTGATGCTAAGGTTCGTCTCTATCAGAACAGGGGCTGAGGTCAGAGAGAGGACTCAGGAGGTGGTCGAGGTTCAACCAAACGGCTGCACCGAGGTGCTCACGGGATGTCGGTTTGATTGGGATCAAGCACTGGCGGCTGAGGCGGAGCATTTTGTCATCCACGCCGCCCTGTGGGTGGATGGGGTCCCGGTGAGCAACGACACATCATGGCCGGACCCCCTGAAACATCTCGACTTCTCGGACAGGGGGGTTGTTGTGAAGCATGTCAGGGAGGGAGTCGTGGAGGTCTCGGCGGCCAAGCCGGTCAAGGGGTTTGTGTTTTCCGAGAGGCAGGGTGTCAAGCTGAGCGACAATGGCTTTGACCTCATGCCTGGAGACGAGCCGAAGCTGGTGGAGGTGGACGGCAGTGGTGGTGATGGCCTGGAGTGGACTTTTGTTGGCCGTTGAGAGGGATTGCTATTACTACCAGCAGCAGAATGCTCAGCCTAAGAATGACCCCAGATGGCCTTGGGTTGGTACAGCTCCTCGAGATACCTCTCCTCCTCCTCCGTCAGCACCTTGCCTCTTGCCGAGATGGCTTCCTCCAGCCTCATGACGCTGCTGAACCCAATGATGGGGCTGGTGACGCGCTTGTTGATCCACGCCAGGGCGACGTGAGAGATCTGTCTCGGAGTTAGCACTCTCTTTATCACAAGACACCTCATTTATGCCCCTGAGAGTCAGCTAGTCAGGTACTCACCGGCCACTCATGCTTGTCGGCAAGCTCGACGACGCGCTTGATGATGGAGATGTCGGGCTCGACGGTGCCGTGCCACGGGATCTGGCTCTCCTTCTCCCCCTTGCTCCGCGGCGTCGTGCCGAACTCCTCGGGCCGGCGGGCCAGATGCCCCCTGCAGAGCGGTGCCCAGGGGATCAGCCCCACGCCCGTGTCGTTGCAGAAGCGGATCATCTCGCGCTCCTCCTCGCGGTACAGCAGGTTGTAGTGGTTCTGCATGCTGACAAACTTTGTCCAGCCGTTGCGCTCGGCGCAGAACTGCATGCGGGCAAACTGCGTGGCCCACATGCTGCTGGCGCCGATGTAGCGCACCTTGCCCGACTGCACCAGGTCGTGCAGCGCCTTCATGGTCTCCTCGATGGGCGTGTCCGGGTCGAAGCGGTGGATCTGCAGCAGGTCGATGTAGGGGGTGTCGAGCCGCTTGAGCGACGCCTCGACCTGGTTGAAGATGGCGGCCCGGGACAGGCCAAAGTGGTTGACGTAGTCCTTGGACTCCTTGAGCTTGTTCATGTAGAAGAAGGCCCGGAACTCGGGCTCGTCGCCCACGGCAAAGTAGCACTTTGTCATGATGACGACCTTTTCCCGCGGGATGTTGTACTTCTTGAGCGCCTTGCCGACAATGATCTCGGACGCCCCGTTCGAGTACGAGTTGGCCGTGTCCCACGTGTTGAGGCCCCGGTCGTACGCCGCCTTGAGCAGCGGCAGCGCCTCCTCCTCGCCGATGGCCCAGTCCAGCGTCCGCGGGTCGCCGAAGCTCATGCACCCAAAGATGGGCACCGAGATGCGGAGGCCGCTGTTCCCGAGCCGTCGGTACTCGCACTTGGAGTTCTCGAGCGAGGCCTTGAGGCCAGCTGTCATCTGGGGCGTAGCCATCCCTCCAGTCGTGGTAGTGGACTTGTAAGGTGCCTTGTCGGTGACTGTGATGGCTGGGATTTGATATGGGTGAAGGTGATGTTCCGATGTGGATTTCCCGCGTCGTTGACTAAGGTGTCTTGACTTCACTCAAAACGGCCCAGGGACAGGATTTATACGCTTTATGCACGGGAGTTGGCTGTGATATCGCCGCGACAACGGTACCCCGCTGCGGGGATAAGGGGGGATAAAGGGGGTTGCTCCGAAGAGGGGATCCCGTGGCTCCAAGCATGAGTCCATGGCGACGACGTTGCACCATCAACTGTGGAGCTGCGTTTCCAACCTGCACAAGCGTACTCGCTTCCGAGTAGGCCGATCATCGGGTCGCAGCTGGGCTGCATGGAAATGGAAAGAAGGACGCGGCTCAGCCAAGCAACAGCCAAGCAATGTGAACGGAGGGGGGTCTCCGGCACCACAACACAACTACTACATAGCCGTTGGCTGCTCGGGACTGGGTCCATAAACCGGAGATTTCGGAAGCAAGACGGCAGAAGGGGGTGAGTTTGGCACAGTCAAGACCAAGGATTCGATTGCAGCTACCGTACTTCTTAATCCTACTCCCGAGGGTTGTACTACCTGTCCAAAGCCTGTGACTGGCACTAATACGCACTGTCAGTGACACACGCGGATTGCTCAGACTGGATGACGTGCTTACCATCTGATAGTACATCCCTCTCTTACTCAAAAGCGAGGCATGATCCCCCTTTTCCACGACCCGGCCATCAGCCAGGACAAAGATCACGTCAGCATTCTGCACCGTCGCCAGCCGGTGAGCCACCACAATCATGGTCCTGTTCCGCCGGTTCTTCTCAAACACGGCCTGCACAGACTTTTCCGTCTCGGCATCCAGGTTGGACGTGGCTTCGTCCAGGAGCAGCAACCGAGGGTTCCGGATCAGGGCCCTGGCGATGGAGAGGCGCTGTTTCTGCCCGCCCGAGAGCGTCACGCCCCTTGTGCCGACCTCGGTGTTGTAGCCGTCTGGGAGCGAGACGATAAAGTCGTGCATCTCGGCGTCGCGACACGCTTGGTGGAGTTGCTCCTCGGTCGTGGTCGTCTCGTCCACTCCGAGGAGAATGTTGTCCCGGAGGGTGCCATCAAACAAGTTGGGCTCCTGAGACACGAGCGATATCTCTTTGCGGTAGCTTCGGAGGCTGAGAGCGGAGATGTCTGTTCCGTTGTACAGGACTCGGCCTGCGTTGGGCGTGTAAAACCTATCCTCAAGCATGTCAGGCCACGGCTCAACACTCGGTCCCTTGGTACCTTACCTCTCGAGCAAGGAGATGACGGTGGTCTTTCCCGATCCTGGGGAATGTGTTAGTCCCGAGTCGTTCTGGAAAGGAACGAGGCAGTGACAGTACCCGACGGGCCAACAATGGCAGCAAACTGCCCTTTCTCGATCTAGCTCAGGCGTCAGCCCGTTGCACAGATCAGCGGCATGTTGGCTATCTCACCGTCAGATCAAGACCGTTGAGGATGGGCACGTCTCGTGTTGGATAGCGGAACCACACGTTCTGGAACTGGACCTTGACTCCTTTGTCGTCGTCGCCAATGTCACCCACATCCAGTGAGATGAGCTTCCCGTCGGCTTGGTCCGTAGACCTCATGTCGATTATTCGCCCCGCAGCCACCGATGCTTTTGCAATGTCTGGTCTTCCGTTAGTTTCTAACCTGCTCAGTTGAGAGGGGATATGTACTCGGTCCATGGCTCAGCCATTGCCCTGCCCCGAGCCCTCCCTGATATGTACACAGTATGTCAGTGACCTCGTTCGGAAAAATATGGGGTAATATGCCAAGCCAAACTCACCTGAAGGACAGAAATGTAGACAACCATGTACTGAAAGGAGGTGTACTCGAGATTGAGCATGAGGTTGCCGCCGTACCTACAGGAGCTGGCATCAGTTTGTATTCAGGGGTATTCAGGGGTATTCAGGGGTATTCAGGGGTACTCAGGGGTAATAATAGGCCAGACCCTCCCACTCACCAGAGAACAAACGCCATGCAAAGCAGAGCAACACTATCAGCCGTCGCAAAGATCAAGGTCGTCCAGCTCGACTTCCAAAACGCCTTTCTGATATGCCCCTGGAGAAGTGACTCATATCGTCGAGTGATGGTGTCCTCGAGCGTCAAGGCCGAGACAGTCCTAAACGCCCCGATGGACTCGGTCGCGAACGTGGCGCTCTCGGCAAACACCTCGTTGTTCATCTTCTCAAACTGCGTCTCGTATCGGATCCGGAAGAAGGCTGCCGCAATGATCAGGGGCATGGACGAGCAGAGCGTCACGACGCTGAGCTTCCACCCAAAGTAGAAGGCAATAGCCAGGCAGCCGACCACGTTCAGGACCGAGATAATGACAAAGGCCATGTTGGTACCGAGCAGTTCCTGTAGCTGGCTCGGGTCGGTGGCAAGTTGCGCCGTGAGTGCGCCGACTGAGTGGTTGTCGGCGTCGAAGAAGGCTACCGATTTAGAGAGGATGTTGCGGAAGTACTCTTGGCGGTAGTAGTGCGTGATGTGCTGGCAGATATTATTGACTTGGTCAGCCAGTTGTCGAGGGGCGGCTGACGATCACCAAAAAAGGGGTTGTCCACTTACAAAGGCAATGGTGGATGAAGACCACCCCAAGGCAAAGTAGCTGACTGCCACAAAGATGGCCAGCATGACAAACATCAGACTCCAAAAGTTTACCACTGCTCGGAGCCAGTCTCCCCAGAATTGGAAGAGAGTGAGCTCGGTTGCGAAGAGATAGGCCTGGATGGGCTGGCTGGCTAAGAGTTGAGTGTGCCCGTCAGATCTGACTGAGACAAATGTGAGGGATGAGTGCATGTGATCACTTACCGCCACCGCCCAAGGCGCTGATCAGAAGTATGGCGTACCATTTCTTCCGGTGCTTCTGCTCGTTGAGAAGCAAAACGAAACTCCTCCAGAAAGTTCCGGCCTTGGGTTGAGCCCGGCCTGCCCCGTCATCCGCTAGGTCCGCTGTTGTCTCGACGAGCGTCGTGTCCGTAGCAATGGTTGTCATGCTCTTCTTCTCCGTGACCTCATCGCATCTCGTCTTGAAAATATCGTCGAGTGGCTCGTCCAACTCCATGGTGAGCTGCTGGGCTGTAGCCAGTGCCCAGTATGCGCCCTCTTGCTGTGCCATGAGACTGTCGTGCGTGCCCTGCTGGACAACTTTGCCCTTACGAAGGACAACAATATTGTCTGCTCTCCTGATGGTGCCGAGGCGATGTGCAATCACCACGGTGGTCCTGTTTTTGGACACTTTGTACAGTGCAGCCTGGACCATTTGCTCGCCACGCACATCAATGCTGCTGGTGGCCTCGTCGAGGATCAGAATCTTGGGCCGCTTGACAATGCTTCTCGCAATGGCTAGCCGCTGGCGCTGGCCGCCACTGAGCTTAATTCCCGAGTCTCCAACCACGGTTGAGTACCCCTAGGAAATTAGCTTGTAGTCAGCAGTGAAAACTTGAAGATTTAGAAACAATCACCAGCATGTCCAAGACTCACATCAGGCAGGCGACTGATGAACTCGTCCGCAAAGGCCTCGATGCATGCCTGCTTTACGAGCTGTTTCTTTGTTTCTGGGTCCGCATCCTCCCACTCCGTGCCAATGAGACCATACTCGACGTTTGCGTAGATGGTGTTGTTGAAAAGGCAAGGCTCTTGCTGGACAAGACCGATCTGGCTCCTCCACCACTTGAGATCGACTTCTCTCAGGGGGCGACCGCTCACCGTAATCGAACCGTTGCGCCATGCAACGCTCTGCAGGAACCCAGCCCAGCTGTCAGATATGCCCGAGAAGTGACAAGTTGAGGAGAAAAGGGTGCAGATGACATACAGGATGGCCGCTGTCTGGCGACTCAATTTCGTACCACCGTTCCAGCAGCCCGACAATGGTGCTCTTTCCCGACCCCGAAGGGCCAACAATCGCCGTGACCTTACCAGAAGGAAATCGGAGTGTCAGATTGTCCAGAACCTTGAGGTCCCGTCTCGTCGGATAAGCAAAGTTGACATGGTCGAGGACGATGTCGTCCGAGGCGGACACTGCCGGGTGTTTGACCCCTGACTTGTCTGGCTTGGGAGCGTCAATGATGGTGTAGAAGATGGTAGCTGCCCCGGCAGCTCGGACAGCCGCGGAAAGGGGACCGGTGATGCCGCCAATTGAGGTTGTCATCAGCATGACAGACATAAGCACACTGATCAGTAGGGGATTGTGTGTCAGCTCAGGGGGATGTTGTGGTTGTTTAGGGGGCGAGCTTGGAAATGACTTACACCATCAAAGTTTCTGCACTGTTGAAGCGCAACTCCATGTACATTTTGAGAGAATACCAAAAGGACAGGGCAAATGTGCTGTCAAGTTCCTCATTATTAGTGTGTACATTCGGGCCGGCAAGAGAAGAGAAAGGGGGTTAGGCGAGTGTTACCTGTAGACAGCAAACTGTACTGTGAGCGGCTTCGTCAGCGTCCCCCAACAGGAGTCGAGCTTGCGTCTAGACAAGTGATAAACTCGAACTCACCAGGAGCTTGCTGCATGGCAATGATGGGCGACATCCTCAAGCCGCGACGGCGAGATTCATCCACCCACTTCGCATATCTCCGGGCCATTTTCTCATCTGCTCCACATGCTGCGACCATTCTGATGGAATTGAAAATCTCGTTGGCCGTGGTCGAGGCCTGGATGTCGGCGTGCTGCACCTCGTTCAAGCGCCTGACGAGAAAAGGGGTAGTCGCAGCGTATGTGAGAATGATCAGCAGCAATCCACTGCTGGTGATGAGAGCCAGAGACCAGCTGTAGCACATGGCAATGACAAAGGCAGAGACGACGGTTGAAGTTGACTGGAGAAAAGCTGACAGTTTCTCTGAGATGCCGCTTTGCAGGGTACTAGCCGTGATGGTGATGATGGCTGCCGTCTGGCCCGGAGGGAGGACATCGAGAGTCGAGACGGGCTGAGCGAGCAGGGACTTCATGTACTCAAGCCGTATGGCGGCTGAAATTCTCAGGCTGCACATGCGGAAGCCGATCTTGACATTGCGTTTGTCAGTTTGTGAGGAAAAGGGGTAAGGCCAGCACCACTCACATAGGCTACGTAATCCAAGGCAAGCCGGATGAAGAAGAGGCCGACAAGATATAACCTGGAGTCCATCAGTCTCAAACCCTCGCTCACAAGGTGGATTCTTGCCTTACGCGCAGGTACGGATGGCCGTCTCAAACATTTCACGAGTTGTCGAGGCATCGGCGCCGAAGTAGCCAGTGAATGACCCCACCATTCGACCTGCCAACATGATCAGCTGAGGACAGGATAAAAATGCGCCAATACATGGTGGAAAAGTGTCATACCAAAGATGATGTTCATGACAGGCATTGTGACCCCAGCCCCTATCGAGGCCAGGACCGCCGCGAAGAGGAGCACCTTGTCCAGCCATGTCGAGAAGGAAAAGATTCGCTAAATTTGTGTGAGCAAAGATGGCAGTAAAGGCCAACAAGGGGGGTCAACTCACGATGAAGTCCTTCAATGCCGTCTTGTAGTGAGGCTTCAAAAGAGTCGAGTGTTTCGGTCTTGTAGCCGGGGACGGCGAATTGTCTGATGGTGGTTGCGCCATGGAGTTCGAAAAAGCCTGAGAGGCTTCTCATGTGAGAGCCACCTTCCCGGGCAAACCAGTAAGTGCCCAGTTCGATTCCCCGAGAAAAGCAAGCAAAACCAACAACAATGAACCATCACACCCCTGATTTCACCTGATGTGCTTTGGTTCCCGTGAGTAAACAAAACCAGACTGGGCCGGCCACGTTCAGACGCTGCAGTACCCCCTGAAAGGTCAGGGAAACTGGGAAACATGCGCCGAAGTTGGTAATGAGACCGGACGTACCATCAAAGCTCAGGGGTATAGCGACATGCACGCACAAGCGATAAAAGGCGGCACGGAACGTTTTCCGAACTCTGGTTCTAGAACAGCTGCGAGTTGGTAGCAGCCCGTCGATCCGAGCTGAGCTGCAGTCGCAACATGAAGGAGGGACAAGATTTGGTGAACTCGATTGTCACAGTCGGGGCCAGAAGCTGTGCATGGAAGCAACCGGCCAGAGAGGCACCTTACCTCCTGGGCGATAAGAGCGGACATCTTGCTCCATTCCCCTTCCATGACAGAGCCAATATGCGGCAAAATCAAGGCGCAATTTCAACTCGGGTCAAGGTTTGTTGTTGGGCAGTCCAGGAACTGCTGCGATTTGCCAAGCTTATCACCCGATGATATTGCTTTGAAACGGGGCCGGATGGGACCCTCTCGAAGCTCATGGGTAGGCCAAGGTAAGGTAAGCAAGGGGACAAGATGGTATTGTACCAGGGACCCCATGAGGGCTTCCAGATTTGTGCTTACAATTTCAGACTGGGCCTGGGATCGGAGGTTGATGGAAACTTGATTTCTCAGGTCGGACAGAAGTCCGCGGAGCTTCTTCAGCATTAAGGGGTTATTGAGGGATGTGACCCCCGGATGATTCCTATTCTAAAGACTGTACGAAATACTCAGGAGTACCTAAGGTACCTAAGGTAATAAGTTCCAACTGAAATCCATCCTCTTACAGTCCTGTGTTATGCCCCTATTTGACGCATAACCGCGACTTACGGCCGGCACATATCATGTTGATCATAGGCTGAAGTCAGTGGAAGACTGGACCCAATCACCCAAGCTGATATCTTCAGTCGTTCTTGATGCTCCGTTAATTATCACCAAAGAAGACGTACATAAAGAAATCCCGGTCTGGACCTGCGGCTGTCCCGAGTCTCAAAACGGCACTGCCCCGGGGGTGTACATTTAGCCGCCGGGCTCATGGGCAGCATACAGAGGTCCTTATAAGGTTTGAATGAGCCAAACATGTGTTGGATGACGCAAACCCGTTGAGCTCCTTGCCGCGTCTGGAACTCGCCAGCCTCGGTTGGGCGGTACGCCCAGACTTCTCCGCATGAGAAAGCCGGCCGGACGGGATGGCGTCTGTGCCGAGGCCTTACCCGACCTGCAGGTACATGCGTGCTTAATACTCCTCTCGCAATTTTGTGGAAAATCCCCGCTATCCATGTCACCATATGCTACATGTACTATCATCAAGCTCAACCGTCTTGCAGGAGGATTCCGCAGTCCACCTCGGCAACTTTATCTTCTCGTGGGGGGTCCTGGCACGTGGGGCATGGGCTAGACCACCGCTGTTCCGTACACATGCGTGTTAAATGGAGTCCCTGATTTGGTTGTCATTCAACTTGATGGTGCTGTGAGAAAGCAAAGGTACCTAAGGCTGCTCCTCATAACCAGGAGGACTGACGACGCGCCTTCATCTAGGCGAAGGCAAAAGATCCGTCTAATACCGGGTACCTAGATTAGAGAGTATCCGGGCCCCTGGAGGCTGTAGGCGAGGGTAACGTTGCAGATACCTTCACTGATGCGAAGGGCGACTGGAGGCCAGAGCTTGTGGTGCTGTGCAGGTGATGATCGAAACTGCTGTGCGGTTTCGACTAATACCTTACCAATGGCAGATTCTCTGCTATCAAACAACAAAGCAACGATGGGATTTGAGGCAGTAAATTGCCCAACTACTACTCCCTTCACTGGCAAAAGCGAAGTTGAGAGAAAGAAAAGGAAAAAAAAAAGAAAAGGACAAAAAGCTGTCTATGTACTGTGCTGGTGATACTGGCACTTCGTGCAGAACGTCAAAGTCAATGAATCCCGTATGTCCTGATGGCTTCGCGGACCACGTCACCAAGCTCCTTGACAGTGTCCTTGTCCCGGGGTAACGTGTGGCCTTTTGCGTGGTCAAACAAGTAAGCCGTGTCTGGGTCACAGACATTGTACAGAGCCAGTGACCCGTGGACGTATGGGTCGAGGGAGCCGACTGAGACTTGTGAGCCAACAGCACTCCAAATCTGATCCGGGGAGGTTAAACACTCACTGATATGACACGTCGGGATCTCAATCATGTCCTCCGACTCGTCGCTCAGGATCATGGTGTGCCGGTCCGGGTCGACCGGAGGCCAGCCGGCAAAGAAGATGGCGTACTTGAACATGGGCGGGATGCCCTTCTTCTTGAACCGCCGCTGTTCGTGGAGAAGAAGCGTAGCGGCCACGGTGGCACCCTCCGAGTAGCCGATGATAGCGTCAAAGGGCCCGCGTTCCTGCATGATCTTGACTAGGTATTTGAGGGCATTGTCGGTGCTCCGGTGCGTTGTCGCGATGCCCTCGCGCATCAGCTCCCGCATGGTGTCCTCGGGCGTCTCGCAGTCGGGGAACTCGCGGATCCTGGCCAGGATGTCGTCCTGCTGTGACTTCTCGACGTCCTTGTCGGGCTCGATGAATCGAAAGTATGGTGGCTTGCCAAAGTACTCCTCAAAACCCTCCGGGGGCACGGCCTTGCAGGGGCCATGGATGAAGTGGAAGGTGGCAGTCCCGTCTTCGGTGAGTTCCTTGACGAAAGGGGCTTCAAAGGGTTTGTGTCAGAGACCTGAAGACGGCTATTTCTTGACGGCGGCTCTCGCCGGTCAAACACCTGGAGAAGGTCTCACCTAGCTGCACCTGAAATTTCTGGTTGAGTGTTAGTTGAGAGACAAAGCCCACAAGTTGTATGAGATCCTTAAAAGGGGCCTTGTGCTACTCACATCAGAACTGCCATAGGCGCCTGGCAAACACAAGAATCTCATGGCGGGCTCCTAGCACTCTGTTTCATGCACGTCGTCTGCGGTTTGCTACAGTGCTTTGGGACTTGACGTCCAAGGGACGTGTCTCATGTATGCGAAGTGACAAAGAAGCTGCCACGGTTGGGACCTTCGCGTTGACCCGTCGGGATTTCAAGTCGGCAGTGGTATACCACCACAACCGATGCAACGACGCCGTTAAGCTTACATGTAATGCTCCGTTGAACCGGACATTGTGAGAAGCGCTACGCGGGGGCGACAGGCCGAAAGAATGGAACGTTTGGGTAAATTGAGTGAAACAAAATGAGAAGGTGAGAGAGTCAAGAGGGCTGAACCGGCCAACTGGAACTTGGACACCACTGCACCAGACACCGTCGAAGACACTCCGGCACGGGCCTTGGCTCCGGAGGCGTCCCCTTTCATTCCAGCTTCGACCCAATCTTGCTAGAAAAATAGACACGCAAGCCTGGGACAGAAAACCCAGGATCGGCCGGTGAGGCTCCGAATCACAGAAGGTCTAGGTGGTGATGGCGTGCTGAAAGAGGAAGCCGGGCAGGGTTTAGTCTGAGATAGATGATAACTGGACTCACCTAATCTTTTCCTTGCGGCCGTGGGCATGCGTCTGTTCTGATTGACCAGCCGTTCCGGGCCGGTGATGCTATCTTTTATGAACCGGTTGCCACATGGTTCGGCAACTGCAGGCGCCAACATCCACATGGGGTCTGTGACTCTGCCATCGACTCGGCCACCGGCTGCTGCTCCGGCAAGTTGCATGCCTTATCCGTACGTAGAGAGGACAACCAGATCGGCCCCCAGATGCACGCGATCGTGTCTGTGAAAGTGTGGTTTTCGAATAGGGTCCCCAAGATCATGGTTGCCCAGTGATTCGTGAAGGGAGCCCTTCATGCCGATCCCGCCACAGTCGCAGCAGATCATCGGAGGATTTCGTGCCAGCAACGGAAGCAGTCTTGATGCAATGGACGCGCTGAATGGTGAGGGCTGGCGGCTCCACCACTCGCCCGCTGCTTGCGTGGAGGGGAATCGAATTGAACTTCCAACTTGGGAGTTTGCTCTTTCCTGGTTCCTCGTGGATCCCCGAGTCGCCGCACTTCCCATGTAGATGGTTCCCGCTTGGTTGAAAATTAGCCTGATGAAATTGATAACGTCTTATGTGCGAATGCACATGTTTACCGACCAACTAAGTCGTCAGACCTTAAGCATAGCATGGAAGATGTTTGGAGATAATTAGATTGTCGTCAGGACTTTTGCCGTTGCCAAGTGGCCAATGCGGGGCGCTTCGAGCCCGCTCCCTAGTGCCCCCACATGCCGAAAGATCGGCAGCTTCCGCCCCAAGCCCAAGTACCGATGTGGGGCCCTGCAGCCACCCCCACAATTGGCAAGGCTGCCTGGGGTGCCCCACCTCACTTGCAAGCTTCAATTGGTTGTTCTAACCGATATCAACATTCAACACTCAACGTCTGTTGAAAGGGCAGCCGACCTCTGGTACCGCTGCTTCCTGCTACGTTACTGCGCTTGCAACGGTACCGCCCTCGGCAGGAACCGATCGACTGCTACCCCCGGGCTCTTCCTCCGCGCTTCCTTGCCGTCGATTCACCTTTTTCCCCAACCTCGAAACTCATCAGAGCGACGACACCATCCGTGACATTAGCCGCCACAACTCCCTTCCCTGCTCTGACCAACCGGCTCAGTTCCCCTGAAGCTTCGGCTCTCAAGCTCGGGAGCCTCGTCTCGTCTTGGCCGATCGCCGCTGCCACAGGCCATGCATCCCACAGGCAGTCTCCGACGCCCCAGGCCCAAGACGGCGGGCCCCTGGCAATGGTGGCATTGTTGCCACATGTGCCCAAGCAGAAACCATCCAGCATTTCCACATGTCCGCCGTGGGCGCGCCGCACTGTGAAGGCGCGTCGTGTGCGTTTCTGGGCTGACCAGCGTCCGTCTCCCGCCCTCCAACCGTCCCGCTTCCGTGCTCCCGAACCACGCGTCCCGACGCCCCGGGGGATGAGCTTCTCGATATGGAAAAGCTCGAGACTCCTGGCCGTCTTTACACGTACAGGCGCGAGCCGAGACCGGGAGCCGACTGTGTCGTCTAACGCGGACCATAATGCTGCGCATATTGACCATGCCGCCGATCGAGCTGCGACCCAATCTAGCGACAATGCAACTGTTGTTTGTTGCCGGAAAGTTGGAGACCATCAAGCCGATACACACTCTGGGGACCATTAGTGGCCTCCAATGCCTCATCCGGCCGGAGGAGAGGAAGTGGCCAGCTTCGTTTCCCGGCCACGAGTTTGGGCACTGGGTAATAAAACGTCCCGACGCCTGGCGATGGTCACTCCTTGCTTAGAGGGCCGATAAGACCATCTGCGTTCCTCGAGCCTTTTCTTCCCGGTTTATGAGCGCGCAGTGCGTCTGCCGGCAGCCGGGTAGTCTTCATCTTGCACTCAGCCGTCAAATACCGAAGCACATCACGGCGCCAACAGCCAGTGTGACCCGCCCGCGAGGTCCGCTCTTCCAAGAGCCTCAGCCATGGCGCCCATCGCCATCACTCCGGACAACAGCTCCACTGCCAGCCCCTCTGGCGAGAGCGTCAGCGGCTACTTCCATGTCACCAACGGACATTCGAACGGGCACACCGATGGCCACACCAACGGGTACGCGAACGGGCACACCAATGGCTCGACGAATGGGTACGCAAACGGGCACTCAAACGGCTCCACTAATGGCTTTACCAACGGCACCACCGACGGGCCTTCGGGCTCCCCAAAGCCCATGCCCATTGCGATCGTCGGCATGGCCTGCCGCATGCCGGGCAACGTCGCTACCCCGGCTGAGTTCTGGGAGCTCTGCACACGCGCCCGCTCGGGATGGACCGAGATTCCCAAGACCAGATTTGACAACGCTCGATTCCACCATCCCAACCCGGGCAAGGGCGGCACCCTGAACCCAGTTGGCGGCAACTTTCTCAATGTCGATCTCGCCGCCTTCGACGCCCCGTTCTTTGGCCTGACAGAGAAGGAAGCCATATCCATGGATCCCCAGCAACGCCTCCTGCTGGAGTGTACATTTGAGGCCCTGGAGAATGCCGGCATTCCCAAACACACCATCGTTGGGAAGAACGTCGGTGTCTTTATTGGCGGTTCTTTTCCCGAATACGAATCCCACCTGTTCCGGGATCCCGACACGATTCCCATGCATCAGGCAACAGGTGAGCATCCCTCCCTATGAAGCTTCAAACTTGTGGCGAGATACTGACGGACTTTGGGCAGGCTGCGCCTTTGCCATGCAGTCCAACCGCATCTCACACTTCTTTGATTTGCGCGGACCGAGTTTCACTTCTGACACAGCATGCTCATCGAGCATGGTGGCCGTGCATCTGGCTTGCCAGAGCCTCAGAGCTGGCGAGACGAGCTGTGCCCTGGTCGGAGCCTGCCATCTCAACATGCTTCCCGAGTTCTGGATTTCTTTCTCGACTTGCAGGTATGTGGCCGGGCACCAATTCATGCGCCGCATGCATGTCCGCTAACGAGCAACCAGACTGCTTTCTGATACGGGCCGCTCGTTTGCTTTTGACGACAGGGGCACTGGCTTTGGCCGCGGCGAGGGCTGTGGCATGCTCGTCCTGAAGCCGCTGGACCAGGCGATCAGGGACAATGACACCATCCGCGCCGTCATCGTGGGGACAGGTCTGAACCAGGATGGCAAGACACCCGGCATCACCATGCCCAATGGAGCGGCACAAGGTATGTGGCAGCATCTCATTGATGTTGGGCGCAGCTAGCTAACTTGTTCTCCAGAGGATCTCATGAGGCAGGTTTACGGGAACGCAGGACTTGACCCGAACGCATGCGGTTTCGTTGAAGCACACGGGACGGGCACGAGGGTTGGTGACCCCATCGAGGCTACTGCTATCCGCAACGTGCTCGGCTTGAAGCGGACAGCCCGTGACCCCCTGTGGATTGGCTCTGTCAAGTCCAATATTGGTCATCTCGAGGGCGCCTCTGGTATGATTCAACGTGCTCCTGCTACCACTTACCGCTGACGTTTGGACAGGAATTGCTGGCATCATCAAGGCAGCCATGATGCTCGAGCGCGGCTTCATCCTTCCCAATCACGACTTCAAGCAGCCGAACCCGAAGATCCCTTGGAAGGAGTGGAACCTCAAGGTTCCCGTTACCCAGCGCCCTTGGCCGAGGGGCAAGAAATACATCAGCGTCAACAACTTCGGGTTCGGTGGGACCAACGGGCACGTGGTTCTCGAAGCCGCCCCGTTCCGCGGACAGAAACGTACCCTCGCTGTTGACGACGACGGCACGCCCGAAAAATCTGAGGCTGGCCAAGGACGGAAGCTTTACGTTGTGACGGCAAATGACAAGGCGACCCTTTCCCAAGCCATGAAGAACCTCGTCATTTACCTGGAGCAGCGCCCGGAGATCTTTCAGAAGGACCTTACGGGAAACCTTGCCTACACGCTGGGCCAGCGTCGGTCGCTGCTGCAGTGGCGAGCTGCCATTCCGGCGCTCAACTCGTTTGAGCTCATCGAGGCCATCAACAGCGAGAAGTACATTGCCGGGAAGGAGACTGAACCCTTGAGGATCGGCTTTATTCTCACAGGCCAAGGCGCACAGTGGCATGCCATGGGGCGTGAGCTCTACGAGCAGTACCCAACCTTCACCCGCAGCATTCAGCGGGCCGATCAATGCTTGGCCGAGAACGGCGCTGAGTGGTCTCTCGTCGGTAAGCGTTGACGATGCTCTATTACCACGGCGACACCATTGGCTAACTTCTTCCCAGAGGAACTCGGCAGAGACGCGAAGGAAAGCAGAGTCAGCGAAGCCCACATCAGCCAGCCATCCTGCACCGCTATCCAGTTGGCCCTCATCGATCTCTTGCGCTCATGGGGTATCCGTCCGACCGCTGTTGCCGGCCATTCAAGCGGTGAGATCGCGGCTGCTTATGCCGCCGAGATCATCGACTTCGAGTCCGCCATGGCTATCGCATACCACCGCGGCAGGCTGATTCCAATCCTAAAGCAAAGGCATCCGGAGCTGCGCGGCCGCATGATGGCCGTTGGCGGCAGGAAGGAGGAATTTTTGCCCATCCTCGACGGTCTCCAGGAGAGAGAAGCCCGCATTGCTTGTTACAACAGCCCCTCCAGTCTCACCATTTCCGGGGACGAACCGGCCATTGCCGAGCTTGAGAAGATCTGCGAGGAGAAACAGGTCTTCAACCGTCGCCTTGTGGTTGATGTCGCCTACCACTCGCACCACATGGACCTGGTCGCCAAGGACTATCGGGCCTCTCTTGCCCACTTGCGTCCGCCAGTCCCCACGGATATTAGATTCCACTCTTCGCTGTACGGGCAGCTGATCGACGGCACCGAGCTGCAAGCCAACTACTGGGTCGAGAACTTGACTTGCGCCGTGCGCTTCTCGGAAGCACTGCAGAGCATGCTTGAGCCCACGGGTGAGCACAAACACGGCGTCAACATGCTCGTGGAGCTCGGCCCCCATTCGGCGCTTCAGGGGCCCATCAAGCAGGTCTTGAAGGAGGTTGGTGGCAGCGCCCCCAAGATTCCCTACGCCTCCGCTCTCGTCCGAAAGCGGGATGCCGTGGAGACGGCCTTTGAACTCGCCTCGACCCTGTTTTCTAAGGGCGCCAACCTCAACTTCGCCGCCATCAACTTCCCCATGCCGACAAAGCCGCCGGTGCTGCTCACAGACTTGCCCCGATACCCCTGGAACTACTCGTCAAAATACTGGCAAGAGTCTCGCATGACGAAGATGCACAAGCACGCTCCAGGAGGCAGAAATGACATCCTCGGAACCTTGGCCAACTATTCCAACGATTTGGAGCCCACCTGGCGCAATATTGTGCGGCTGGACGATCTTCCCTGGTTGCGGCACCACAAGATTCAGTCGTTGACCGTTTTCCCCATGGCTGGGTTCATCGCCATGGCGCTCGAGGCCGCCGCTCAGAGGGCGGCTGCCAGGGAGTTTGACAAGTTCGAACTCAGGGGCGTCTCCATCACGAAGCCCCTCGTCATCCCAGACATAGACGTGGAGATGACGATCACCTTGAGACCGCACCAAGACGTCTCTTCTGACGCGTGGGATGAGTTTCGGATCTGCTCCTGGTCGCCCGAACAGGGCTGGACCGAGCACTGCGTTGGTCTCATCGCCGCCCTGGAAGCGGATGTCAACGACGTGGACGGCGCCAGACAGGCTCAGGAGGCCGAAGCTCGCGTCAAGTCTGCTCTTGCCAGCATGGGCAGACCACAGCCCGTGGCGGTTGCTCCCGGTTCCATGTACGAGGATCTCGCTCAGCTGGGCGTGGCATACGGGCCTCTCTTCCAGGGGGTGGTCAGCTGCGAGGCATCCGACGTCCATGCTATGGGAGATATCGTGGTGCAGGACATCGCAAAGGAGATGCCAAACGGCTATCTGACCGATGCGGTGCTCCAGCCGGCGTTTCTAGAATCCCTTATTGAGATGTACTGGCCCATCGTGGGGGCCGGTCGGCGTCCGGTCAACACCATCTACCTGCCGTCCTCGGTCGAACGGGTCATCATCTCCGCCGCAGCTGCACGACTCACCAGGGAGCCGGGCAGCATGATCCGCGCTGTCTGCGAAGGGGCAATTCCCACGGACCCGAAGCCGACCAAGGTCACCATGGCTGCAGTCACTGGCGACGACAGCCTCGAGACGATCATTTCTCTTGAAGGCCTCATCATTGCACCCATCCTTGATGGCGAGACTCAGACAGACCTGAACGCTCCGAGAAGTCTCTGCTACAAGTTGGAGTGGGAACCTATCCTCCAGGAAGATGAACAGAGCCAGCACTTGCCAGGGGACGTTGGGATCGTCATCATCCATGAGGACTCCAACTTCCAGAGTCTTGTTGCGATGAGCCTGGCGAACGCCTTGGAACAAGCCACTGGCCGACTGCCAGACTTCGGCACCCTGGAGACGGCTGATGCCACTGGGAAGATATGTGTCTTTTTGAGTGAACTGCACCAGCCATTCCTCGCCACCCTCACTCCTACACAGTTTTGGAGTTTGCAGAAGCTGTTGACATCAGCTGAGGGCGTGTTGTGGGTTGTCCGCGGAGCGTACGAGAAGGCCGCCAACCCGGACGCCAACATGGTCACGGGCTTGAGCAGGACCATCCGGTCGGAGACGGCCATGAAGTTTGCGACCCTGGATCTCGATGCCGCGTCCCCGCTCGCTGAGCTTGATACGGCCGAGGCTATCATGAAAGTCTTCCGGGCTGTCTTCAACTCAAGTTTGTCGGCAACTGGCGAGCTGGAGTTCATGGAAAGGGGCGGGCTATTCTTCACTCCGCGGATTGTCCACGACCCCGAGATGAACGAGTATGTCCACAAGCAGACCAACCCGAACATCCTGGAACCGACGCCGTTCGGCGAGGACAACCGAGCCTTGAAGATGGAGATGTCGACGCCGGGAGCCTTGGATACCATCCACTTCGTCGATGACCCAGTTGTCGGACAACCTCTGGAGGTCGACGAGATCGAGATCGAAGTCAAGGCAATCGGGCTGAACTTCAGGGACCGCATGGCTGCCAAGGGCCAGATCCCTCTCTCCAGCGCTGGCATCGAGGCCAGCGGAGTGGTTACAGCAGTGGGCAAGGTGGGGCCCTTCCAGGTCGGTGACCGTGTCGCGGCGTTGAGTCAGGGTGCCTTTGCCACTCGGGCCAGAACGAAGGCATTCTTTGCCTTCAAGGTGCCCAGGGATGCCACCTTCGAAGCGGCGGCCAGTCTTCCCCACGCATACGCCACGGCGTACTACAGCTTGGTGGAGCTCGGGCGCCTGGGCGAAGGGGAGACGGTTCTGGTTCACTCTGCCGCCGGTTCCGTTGGTCAAGCAGCCATCTGCATCGCTCAGATGGTTGGCGCCGAAGTGTTTGCTACCGTCGGGAGCGCGGAGAAGAAAGAGCTGCTGATGCGGGAGTACCAACTTCCAGAGGATCACATCTTCTACAGCCGCAGGAGCTCCTTTGGCGAGGCGGTCCGCCGAGCGACTGGTGGTCAGGGAGTCGACGTGATTCTCAATTCCCTGACTGGGGACGGCCTCCGCGAGTCTTGGAAGTGCCTGAGCAAGTTCGGCCGTTTCATCGAGATTGGGAAGCGAGAAAACGGCTCGAGGGCGCGGCTCGAGGTTGATAGCCTTGACAGCAACGCCAGTTTCATGTCCCTCGATGTGCTTGGCATGCTTGCTGAGCGGCCAAAGACGATCAAGCGCCTCCTTGCAGACGTCGCGCAGCTGCTGAAGTACGGAAAGATTAGACCTGTTGCGCCCGTCACCAAATTCTCGATCTCGGACGTCGAAGCGGCTCTCAAACGACACCAGACCGGAGATTTCTTGGGAAAGATCGTGGTTGTTCCCAGTGCGACTGACACTGTCAAGGTACGTTGGCTGGACTTGATCTTGTTCAAATGTACGGTTTTACTGACACTCGAGCGACAGGCCGAACGATCAAAGAAAGTGACGCCTCTCCTTCGTGGCGATGCCACTTACATTCTGGTTGGCGGTACCGGAGGCCTGGGCCGAAGCATGGCTCGGTGGATGGTTGCCAAGGGCGCTCGGAACATCGTGTTGGTCTCCCGAAGCGGCTCGGTGACGGGCCGGGTGAAGGAGCTCGTCGACGACCTCGCGGCCGTGGGTGCCAATGTCGTCGTCCGCCGCTGCAATGTGGTCAACAAGACCGAAGTGGACGAGCTGATCAACACTGGGCTGAGCGACCTACCGCCTATTCGCGGCGTGGTGCACGGCACCATGGTTCTTAGGGTTCGTCATCTTTCCCTGAGGTTGCTGGCGGAGTAGAGCTAACAGACAGGCAGGACGTGCTCTTCGAAAAGATGACATGGGAGGATTATGTCCAAGTCATTGAAGGCAAGGTCCAGGGCGGATGGAACTTCCATCATGCCCTGGCCAACTCGCCCCTCGACTTCTTCGTGGCCATCTCCTCGGCCGCTGGTGCCGTTGGCAACCGCGGGCAGGCCGCTTACAGCGCAGCAAATTGCTTCCTCAACGCTTTGGTGCAACACCGTCTCGCCCAGGGCCTGCCCGCCTCCTCCCTTGACCTGACCGCCGTATCTGACTCTGGCTACCTGGCCGAGGACCTCGAGAAGGCAGCCGAGGTGGCCAGGAACCTCGGCAGCGACAGCATCTGCGAGAGCGAGGTGCTCGCCCTGCTGAACGCCGCCATCGACGGCACCATGGCATCGACCTGCAACAACCACACCATCACGGGTATGCGCATCACGGCCACGCTGCGGCCGTTCTGGACCGACGACGCCAAGTTCAAGGCGATGCGCCTCGCGGCCGAGGAGGAGGCGGCCAAGGACGCGTCGCTCAACGCGGCGGCGGTGTCGTTCAATGCGGCGCTCAAGGCGGCCAAGACGCGGGCCGAAGCAGAGGATGTCGTCTGCCGCGGCTTGGTGGACAAGATTGCGTCCGTGCTGATGATGGAGCCCGAGGAGTTGGACGTCACCCGGTCGCTGTCGCACTACCATCTGGACTCGCTTGTGGCCATTGAGATCCGCAACTTCATCACGCGCGAGTTTGAGGCTAATCTTCAGGTTTTGGAGCTGTTGTCGAGCGGGTCGATTCAGACGCTTTCGAAGGGGGTGTGTGCGAAGAGCAAGCTTGTTCCTGCTTCTCTCTGATGTTATTTCGTCACTTTTTGTGTTGCATGGTTCGTGGTTGGCTTTTTCGTTGGTTACGCTGTTGTGGGCTTTACCTATTCTAATTTTCCCATCGTGGTTTCGGTTTACCAGTTTGGCTCGGTTCACTTTCTTCGTACCGCCAGAGGTTGGTCCTTTTGCTCTCTCCTTGTCGTTATCGATATCTTCATTTTGTTCTCTAGCTTTTGCCCCAATTTCTTCTGGCTGGCCCTCGCGTCCTCACCTGTCTGTGTTTAGAGCTGCTCTTTCCGTACATAACATGAAATCGAGGTTTTACTTGTCTCCGAGACTCCGAATGTCCCTTGCAGCTTAACATTGTTGTTGTGTAAAGCCGAGGGGTCTGTAAAATGTCTGGTGGACATGGTCATTATTTGTAAGAAGAAGGTCCAACAGGATCTTTTCAGTGCTTTGATATCCAGATACACATGGTCTTTGCTGATTACTTTGCAGTTACATTGTAGTACGGGCGGCCCCCAGAACCTCAAGAAGACCGACCGTGCACAACCCTAATTCGCAGCTGCAGCTGGTTCAGTCACGGTTGCCTGCTGCTCGGTCTTCTTCTCGGACTCTGCAGCTGGCGCGGCGGAAGTCTCCTTCGCCGCTGTGGCAGGAGCACCAATGGGAACAGCCACCTGGCAGATGGTCAGCTCAGCACACAATGAGAAAGAAGGAAAACGGAGTTGTCTGTCTCTTCAGAACGCACCTTCAACTTGCCCTCCTCAATCTCCCTCGCCAGCTCCTCCAGCCTGCTCTTCTTCTCATGCTTCTTCCACGCCGGCTTGCCCGAGTCAAACACCTCGTCCATCTCCTCGAGCGTGAACCCCTTGGTCTCGGGCGCCATGAGCGTCATGTGGATAAACGCGGCGGCATTAAAGGCGCCAAAGATGTAGTACATCTTGTACGAGATGTTCCACAGCAGCGGCGGGACGGCGAAGGCGAGCACCATGTTCCAGAACCAGTTGGACGCCGTCGACAGCGACACGGCCTTGGCGCGGACCTTGCTCGGGAAGATCTCGGCCGGGTAGGTCCACGAGACGGGACCCCATGTGGTGGCGAAGGTGGCGACGAAGAGGTAGGAGCACGAGACGATGGCTGATGAGACGGGCCGGTTGTTGAGGACGATCCAGGTGATGTCGCTGTTTTCGGGGGTGCGGGTTGCGTCGGTGTTGGGCTGGCCGTAGTATTGCTGGAGTGCGCCTGGGGGATATGTCAGGGGGAGGAAAAGGGGGAGGTTGGGTTGCTGAAGGCTTACCGGAGATGAACAGCCATGTCATCATGCCGAAGGAACCGAGGATCAGGGAGGGACGCCGGCCCCATTTGTCGAGGAAAATAATGGCGGGAAGCGTCAGGACGACGTTGATCACGTACTGGATCGACGCGGTGGCCAGAGGGGAAGCAATCTGTGCCCCCTCCATGATGTAGACGATGTAGTACCTGTCCATGTCAGTGAGCTGGCGGGAAACTCGTTATCATCAACAATGGGCAAACCTACATCATGATGTTCATCCCGCAGAGTTGAGACCACCTGCAGAACAGCACACGTCAGTCTCAGCAGTGACCCATGTCTAAATCAGGGGTGTTCACATCTGAATGCTCATTCCCAGCGCAACCCGCTTCAGCATGCGCGGCTGAACCAGCGTCTTGAAGGACGACGTGGCCTGCTCCCGCTCAAAGCGCAGGGCCTCCTCAATCTCCTGATACTGGGCCAGAACTTTGGGGTGGTTGACGTCCCCCTTGCCATGGAGACTGGCGAGCACCTTGATGGCCTCATCCCACCGGTCCTTGGACGCGAGCCACCGCGGGCTGTACGGGAAGAAGAACAGGCCGACAAACAGGATGAAGGCCGGCACCATCTGCACGCCCCAGGGGATGCGGAAGGCTGCCGTCGGCTGGTTGGGGTCCTTGGATCCGCCGCCAACGCCCTCGGCGGCGCCGAATTGGATAAAGTATTGGCTGCAGAAACGTCAGAGTCTGGGGTCACCTTGAAAAGGGGTTCAGGGGTAGGTAATCCGACCTACATCAAGATACCCCAAGTGATAGCCCACTGCTGCAAAGAAACCACCCGTCCTCTAATCTCCTTGGGCGCAATCTCGGACTGGTAAACAGGCACAATGGACGAGGCAATGCCGACGCACAAGCCGCAAATGACCCTCCCGACGCAGAGCATGGCGACGTTCTGGGCGGCCGTCATGAGGATGGACCCAATGATCCACAGGACGCACGAGATCTGCAGGGCGACCTTGCGCGAGTACTTGTCGGCGATGAAGGACGACGTGAGCGAACCTACGAGACTGCCCGCGGGCATGGCCGCCGTGATGCCGCCCTGGGCGTACGAGACCGGGTTGTTGAAGTAGCGCTTGTACGCCTGCGTGCCTAGGACGCCCGACATGGAGCTGATGTCGAAGCCGAAGAGGCCGCCGCCTGAAAAGGGGTGTCATGTGTGTCAGTGTGCTGTCGACTCTGGAAAAAAGGGGTTGTGTCACGGTGGGAGTGGTATGTGACAAGGTCGTGGGGGACTTACCAATGGCGGCGAAGGAGCAGATGAAATAAACATTGCTCGCCTGATACATGGTGAAGAATGTCTCAACGACAGCGTCGCAATACTGTTGAGGCGGGAAGGTGAGACCAAAGGTCAAGGGCAACACTCGGTGTTACCGCCTCAGCAAGGCAAAGATGGTGATATGTGATGATGTTGAACTCAGGAAGGCAGAACGCCGAGAGAGGCCAGCTTCTTAGCCAGCACAGGGATGAAGCATGTGAAGAGGCAAGGGATGACGAGGAATGGAGAACGGTGTCAGTGCTTGCTATATACAGAAACATCAAAGCCCATAGGGGACCGAGGGGACCCAGAGCCTTGTCCGGCTCCTGCAAGCCATCTGCATCAGGACATGCCACCCGTCCCAAGTCACCCCGGAGGATGGCGAGGTTGGTGAAGGAGGATTTGGGACGGGCCAGGGTTGCTGGCCATCATTGCCCGACATGGAAAGCAGCATATTGCGGGGTTGCACGAAGAGAGGTCACACCGCCCGGCGTGAGGGTTGCATGAGAGGTAACCTGACGGACTATTTCCATGCCGAGGGAGTCGTGCTCGGAATCCCTATGGGCCACTGGCAGAGTTGTGCATTGCAAACAAGGGGGTTCCGGGGCGGCGGTTGGGCCAACCACGGGCCGACTTGTTGCGGAGGGAACGTAGCATCAGGTAAGCAGAAATCTCCGGAGGGAGAACAAACAAGGGCGACCTGCCGATCTTGATGTGTTCAGAGTTGTTGCTGTGCAAACAGCTCTCCGTATAGATGGCGTTGTCTCGGCCTCCGTCAAAGCTGGGGTGTTGAAACAGATGACGGGACCGCGCAGTGGGTGTTCGGGACTGTCATGGACTTGCTGGACGCAAGAGTTGCTCGAGCTGAACTCTGCTCACCGAGGCTCGCCGTAACGCCAGTGTTGTACTTCGTAGGACGGGGCGAAACACTGCGAGCCCGACAACATGGACTGATGTCTTGCAAAGTGCTTGGGGGTTCAGTTGGGGCATGTGTTCCCTAACTTCCCTTGCCGGCGGCGAGCCTCTTGGCATACGCAACCGCAACGCCATCCAACCCCATCGCATGCCAGGATGCCGATGCATGCCGTTTGTTTGCCCACGGGGCGAACACACATGGGACATCAGCTTATAATTAGAGTAGCATGCCCGGGCGGCCGAGCCTCGCTTGTCCGGCAGATCATCCAACGGCCGTTTGTTGGATCGCCGAGGACGGTCAGGCCATTGGGAACTTTGTCCCCTTGGTTCATGTTCCCCAGCCTCGCCCGTCCCACCAGGCAGGGTGATCGCCAACATTTATCGCCGAGTTCGAGTCCCATGCCGGCGCCCGTTCAGCTCTTCGTTTCCCGGGGTTCTGCCGTGGAACAACGGACAGAAATGTAGCCGCTTGCTGACCTCCGATGTCCTGCGGATCATCCCATTGTTGCTGCGCGTCGCCGCCGCCGCGCTTGTGGGCTGAAACAATGATTCCGATGATCGCAAGCCCTCGGTCCAGATGCCGCCGGAACGGGACATGCCTCTCAACGGCGAACGATGCGGGCCCGCTGCGACCATGGCCCGGCCGGGCCCAACCTTTTTCTGTCCCTGTCTCTCTCGGACTTCGAAAGCAAATGTCGAACCACCAACATCTGAAAGCCTGGCCGCGTGCTGCCATGAAAGCGAAATCCCATGCTTCCTCGGATTCAAGGTCAAACCACAAAAGCAATGACACGCCAGTGAGCAGCCCTGCAGATGGCTGTCGAGTGCGGCCGAAGCAACGCCGTGCAAAGCCACCAATCAGTGAGGGATCGGCCGGCGGCACTTCCCCCGCACCCCCGGATGCAGCCAAGACGGGCAGGGGGGGCTTGAACGTTGCGCTGTGAAGCTCATCCCTGCCCAGCAGCCAACAGCAGCCTCCCCGCTGGGCCGCCACACATCCCCCCGAGGTTCTTGCTGCTTCGGGAGCTTTTGGGCCGATGGCCGTCTCAGAGCAACATGGCCCATGGGACTCACAACCCTTGGGTGCCCTCGCCAGATCCTCTCCGCAGCCGAACGTAAAGCCCAGCATGCAGTGAGAAAGGATGGGGAAGAAAAAAAAGAGGGTTCGCTACCACGCTCGACACCGACGACAAGATGCTTTGGCAAGCCTGCATCCTCAGCAAGAGTGAGAGACACAGGATGCCATCCGCTCTCGCCAAGCCGAGTATTGAGCATGTGTAGCTAGCCGTCAATGCCTGCCAACAGTCAGTAGTTTTCGCGAGTTCCAAGCCTCGACGCGGCCGAATGCCTGCCCAGCGTCAGTTCACAGAGCTGGAAAGAAAATAATAAAAAACAGATGGTCGATTGAGCAGCCAACTTGGCCTATTTAACGAGGCGTCCTCGGGCAGAGAAGGAGGTGCTCGGAATCCGTCGTGGCTGTGCGGATGGTGGACAACTTCGACATCAGAGCGCCGGGCTGACCGCCACCGCTCTAGACTACAAGATCGGGGTAAGTATGCCCAACAAGAGAAAAGAAAGTAAAGAAAAGGAGAAGTGGCGGTCCAAAGCGGTCCAAGGCGCCCCCCCAGGCCACTGTTACAACTCCCGGGGTCATGAACGGCCCTGGTAGACGGGGGAAAGGGTAAAGGGTATCGCAATGCATCCGCGGTCCTCAACTCCAAGCCGCCGTTCCGTATCCGTCTGTTGTATCGCCGCTGGGCTCATGCTGAGCACAATTCCTGTGCCCGCCGTGCCCAAGAAAAACGCCGCCAATATCCCGTATGCAATTCGTCAAAATTCGTGAGACTCGTCATGTTGTGGACTGACCACCACTTTGTCGAAGAGGACAAGGCTCATCTCCGTTTCCGGGATGATCCGCCGTTCTTCCCTTGAGGAGGCCGCGGGGGTAGCGCCTGGTTCCTGGCAGGACGACTGTCGTTCCTAGCCGAACGAGTCTCGTATCTGGCGGGACGGCTGTCGTTCCTGGCCGGCCGGCTGTCTTGCCCAGCTGGCCGGCTGCTGTTCTGGGGCGGCGGCCGATAGCCATCCTTGGCCAGCAGCTCAAGGTAGTTGCGCTGCTTCTCAAAGCTGGAGTAGTTCCCGCCCAGGATCACCTCCAGGATGCTCCGACCGGCCCTGTTCGGGTCCTGCGCGAGCTGTGCCATGCGCTTCGTGAGCTCCTGGTGGGCATGCGCGAAGTGAGCGAGGATGGTGCCTGCGTTGCTGGATCCGCCGGCGATGTCGTTCGCCGGGTTGTTCGGGTCGATGATGGACAGCCGGTTGTGGTTCTTGTAGGCGAACGCTGTTACTTGGTGCTGTAAAGCCGGACGAGTGAGGGATTAGCACACGGATTCTGAGACAGCCAGGGAAAGACTTGCAAAGGGACCTACTGACCTTTGGAATCCAGCGCGGCGGGTTCAGGCTGATGGCGATGGTCTGGTAGTTGAACTTGTTGCCATAGAGGTCGAAAAAGTGCAGCAGCAGCTGGCCAAGATGGTGTCTGGTATCCAGGTTTCCGCTCTGCACCTCTGGCATCATCTGCAGCATACTCACCACGAGACAGATGACGGAAAAGCCCCCGATCCCTCCGTTGACGGGCTCGTTGAGACCACGCATCAACAGGAAGTGCTTGATCAGCGTGACCAATGCCGGCATGCCCGGATATTGCTCCCGCCATGCCTTGAATGTGTTGATGGCCGTCAGGCCCGTGCTGTTCTCAAACGAGACGTCAACCTTGAGGCCCGTCTTGTGCTCGATGAATTTGACGAGCGGCACCTTGGCGCCGACAATGAGCTCAATCTCGTTCTCCCAAGCGATCTTGTGGTTCACAAGTTGGCCTCTGAACCGGTAGAGGAAGGTCTTGGTGTGGTATTTGGGCAAGCCGCCGCCCGCGTACGTGTCCGACATGAGGACCAAGTCCATATCGGCTGTGGGTAGGTAGAGGCCCGAAGGGAATGACCCGAACGGATACACCTCGGCGTCCCTGAAGGCGCTGCGGCAGAACTTCTTCAGGTCTTGGACCAGTTCGCTGCGCAGCCGCTCCTCGAAATCGCGGGGCCTGATGTACTCATAGAAGTCGACGACTTCCTTGTGCAGCCTGGAGGGAAGTTAGCGCGGTTTCACGCAAAACTGGAAGCAGAGCTTTGACTTGCCAGACGGCCATGCTGGCCGACCCGGAGTGGTCGACGCTCATCCATGGGGTCGGGTCCAGCTCAGAGTCAGGAAGCCAGTCCTTTGTGATGCCACCTGAGGCGCGCGTCTTGA
Source organism: Chaetomiaceae sp. PF1801 (assembly GCA_023628475.1). NCBI lineage: Eukaryota > Fungi > Ascomycota > Sordariomycetes > Sordariales > Chaetomiaceae > Chaetomiaceae sp. PF1801. The sequence continues at coordinate 90,366 of JAMAKQ010000053.1, forward strand.
CGGCTTTCTTGAGCCTTGTATGCGGCATCTTGATCTCATCGTCATGAGTCCGCTTCCGGCTTCCTAGAGCAGCCGGCGTGGGATCCGGGTAAGGCGCAGAAGACTTTGGGGGCTTGGTAGGCACAGGTTTCGGGGGGAGCCGAAGATCCGGTTGTGCATCGGTAACGGGCGGGGCGGTCGATGTCGTGGCCTCTTGGGGCTCGTAATTGTCGTCCTCCTCCTCATCGCTGTCGTCAAAGTCGAGAGAGATGAAGTCCGCCGACTCGGACGGCAGCGAAGCCCTGACTTCTTTCGCTGCCACACGGGCCTTGCGGATCATCTGCACGACATCCTTCTTCTTGCCCTGCGCCGTCGTGTCCACCGGGGGAAGGGCCGTGTAGGGGTCCGGGTTCGACCACTTGGGCGCGTTGTTGTCGGAAGCCGATTGCTCGACGGTCAATCTGGCGCGCTTGGTTGACGGGCCTTCGGCTGCTTCGGCCTCATCTCCGGAAATGTCCATCTCGGCCTCGTCACTATCCGACAACTCATCAAGGGCCCGGTAGGTCACGCCGCCAGTGGTGTCGAAAAAGGCAACCTCTGAGCCGCTGGTGTGGTCAGCCTTCAACAACTCGCGCTCGGCGGCGATAAAGGGCCGCCACGGCCGACCGCCATAGCCCTGCCCGGGCCTGTTACCCCGGAATGACTGAGGGGCGTTCCCATTTCTGAAGGACTGGTCGTTCGGTCCACGGTTTCTCTTGGCGGGGCGCGAGTCGCGGTGCGGAGATGGCTCGCGGCGGTCGTTACGGCCTTTCCGATGGGGCTGGGGGCGATAGGTATCGGCATCTTGGACGCCGGCGGGTTTGTCAACGCGGAATGTGAAGTCGCCCTGCGGCACACGGTAACTGTCTCCGTTGGGCTGGCCACGGTAGTAGGCATCGGGTCCGCGGTCATTCCGGCCGGAATATGAACCTGGCCGGTAAGGGTCTCTCGGGGATGGGCCATTTCGATTTCTCGAATCGCGGTCATTGCGGTAGTCACGCGGGGGCGGTCGGTAGTCGCCCCGGGACTGGGGATGGCGCGAGTTATACGACATAATGGACGTCTCTGCGGAAGAATGCGCCCTCTAATGTCGACTTGTTTGGTGGATGTGGGAATGGGTGAAAGGGATCGCAGGTCAGAAACGCGGCGATATTTTTTGTGGTTTCGCGGTTCTCGCTTCTCAGATGCAAGTGCGCTAAGCCGAGACCAGTTTAGCTCAGGCGGCGCACGCGCATGTGGGGCCTCGAGATCTCGAAAAGACGTGGGGCAACCCAAACCAGGCTCGAGCCAAGCAAGCCGGGCAAAGTTCAAACTTCGAAGCACAGCGGCATCGATGCTCAAGACTACATCTTCTACATACATGGGTTGGATGATGGGTTGGATGCGTCTGAGACAAAAACCCCCGAGGCATCACCCAAGGTGGAACTTGGGAAAGGGTTCTTTTCGCTCCCTCCAGTCACATCTAACAATCTACGATAATGCTGGGCCGAAATCACAGTCCCTCGCCATTAACGTCTGGGCCATCTGTGGGCGCACGAGCCTGGCCCTCTCCTGCCTCGGATCCTACTCTAAAAAGGATCCGATTTTTCCCTTTACCACTGCTTCATGAGTCCCGTGTGGCGGGACGCTGAGTGACCAACCGGACGACGCTGAGGTTCACCGTTCCCGTGCTGATGAAGCGGCGAATACGTGGCCCAGCGCCGAGGCGAGTGGAAGAGGGAATATCTATCCCACAGGTGCCGACCACCGAGTTGGGAACGGGGAGAAGTAGGGGGCGAATGAGGTATTCCCGTCATCACGGATGGCTGCGGTCAGCGACTCTTCCAACCAAATTGGAAGAATCTTGGTGATCCGCCAAAAAGGCTCCATCTTGGGAATACTCAGCCCTTCATGAACCCGGGACTGGTGGGTGGCTTGCCTTGGTGTTGCAGTAATCTGAACGACCAATCTCGGTGAGCGCCTCAACTCAGATCCACACGGTTTGTCGTTGTGTCAGTTGTCCTTGGCTGGAGGCTGACATGGGTTGCATGCATGCCCATGCGCTGCTCAAGTGGTATCAACCCCAAGGCCGGCTGCAAACTTCCGGGCAACCCACCCGGCCCCATTCTCCTCGTACTCCTGCTTCGTCACCGCCAGACGCTCAACATGCTCATGCTTCGCAAAGTTGGCCGCCCCCAACCACGTGCTCGTGACAGCATCCTCGGGGCGTGCCACCCGCACGACACACTCGTCGGGAACACGCTCCAGCAGCTCCATCTGCAACCGCTGAATGAAGTTGTCCAGCCGGGCATTGCCGCCCACCACGACGATATTGGCGAGCAGCCCCGGCCACAGGCCGATGGGCAGCACCGACAGCGACTGCATCACCAAGTCCGCGAGCCCGGGCTGCCGCAGGCCAATGTCGGAGGGGTTGAACAGGAGCTCGGGGACGACGAACCGCTCGTTGCGCAGCGTCAGCACGTCCTCGGTGGACACGGCCGACTTGCGGGCGCGGGCCGAGGCGCCCGGCTCGTATTCGCGGACGACGCCGTGGAAGGTCGTGTGGGAGTCGGGGAGGACATAGTCCTTTGCGATCCCGGCGCCGCTGAGGTAATCCTCTCTGCGCTCGCCGCGGGTTCCTTTCCACGTCTTTTCTAGGTCGCCCTTGAAGTCCAGCGAGACGTAGCATACCGCCTCCTTCATCTCGTTTACGACATATGGCTCGTTACGCATGTCGAAGTGGCGCATCGAGAGCAGGCGGGCAAGGTAGTTGGTCATGAGCTTGCCGCCCACATCTAGCCTCCGGATAGCTTGTTGTAATGGTCTCCCTTGAACGATGGGAGTGACGGTGGTGTGTGAGTACCCGGAATCGATGACGAGTAGGACCTCGGCTGGTATGTCAACGGGGGTATCCGGCGTCCTTGGCGTGTGGAAGATGGCTTGAACGTCTCGGTACGCGTTGAGGGCTGGGCCTGGATTCGTGAACAAGACTGTCAGTAAAAGCCCAGCTGACAAGGAGGGAGACGCACACACCAATGCTGCGACAGTAGCTGGCAAACCCAAACTCCTCAAACACCATTTGGTCACAATTCGTCTGGAGGGCGGGAAGACCGTGCGGTTGCTCGGTGAGGACCAGCCTGGTCTCGGAAGGGTCGCATTTCTGCGGCGCCTTGTCGTCGAAGAATTCGCGGTCCCAAATCTCCTTTTGAGCCTCCCAGCTCACAATGAACCCCTTCTCAACCGGCCGGCGGAAAGCCATCTCCCCAAAGTCCCGGCATTTCTCCAGCTCGGAACCGACATAGGTCTTCTTGTGGCGGTCTCGGGCGAGGCAGTTGGGAATCACGCGCGGGCCGTCGATCTGTTCGCCTGTCACGAATCCGGCCTTGATTGTGTGGGCGCCATTGTCGAGGACGAGGGTTGTCGAGGGTGCTGGGGCGGCGCTGATTCGCGACTTCCGACCCGCTGCCATGGTGTGAGTTTGCTGGAGATCGAATCTTGGATGGAAACGAAGTTTAGGATGCATCTGAGCGAGTGGGGCCCACGGCATGCCAAGGCTCCGGGGCTTGCTCCGAAGTGGGTCGGCGCTCCCGATGACGGCCGATCGAGGATTCGAGTGCGCTTTCTTTCATTTTCTTTCCCTTTTCTTTCCCAACAAATCCCCAATTCATCATGAAAAAACATCGGGCTCGATTCAAACACATCGCTCCTTGAAAATGTGTATCGGGCATTGGGATGCAATACTACCTTCAGCACTCCTGAGGAACTGCACGGATTCCCCCGCCCTTCCCCCAGATGCTCTTCCCTTCAATGGCCCTTTCTGGCCAAAGTCGCCCTGCAAGTTCCGACATTTGCATTCTCTCTCACGGCCCAGACCATGCCAAATGCGCTGACGCTTGGCCTCGGCTGGGCCTTTATCGCCATGCTTATCGCTGAGCAACTAGCGTACCTAGGCAGCTTGGCGAATCTTCTCGACTCCCAACCTCTCAGCCTCTGCATTGAGGGCGTCAATCTCGGCTTGGACAAACGGGATCCCTTCCTTCAACCTCTTCTCCTCTGTCAGCTGCTCGATCTCCCCGGGGAAGTAGATCCTCTCGACTCCCTCCATCTTCTCCGAGCCGACGACCCGCTGGTAGAGCACATCCATCCGCTGCCTGAAGTCGGCCAGACTCATAAACAGATCCGGCTTGAGCACAATGATAAAGTGCCCAACATCACCCGGCTTGGACATGTCATACGGGCCCGTGACGCCACCCGCAAACGCAGACCCGGACAAGACACCCGAGAAAACATCCATCATGATGGCCAATGCCGACCCTTTAGGACCACCCATCGGCAACATGACGCCCTTGAGCGCCTCCTGCGGATCATCCGTCGGCCTGCCGTTCTCATCCAGCGCCCAGTCCGACGGTATCTTCTCGCCCCTTCTGAGAGCCTTGTAGATCTTCCCCCGCGCTGCCACCGACGGCGCCATGTCCAGGATGAAGGGGATTGAATTATCGCCGCCGGGCGCCCCGCACGCGATGGGCGAGACGCCCATCAACTGGGTCTTGCCGCCCCACACGGGCAGCGCCGGGGATGAGTTGGTGAAGACCAGGCTCATCATGCCCGCGTCGATGGCCTGCCGCACGATCCACGCTGACATGCCGAAGTGGTTGCTGTGCTTGACGCTCACCATGCCGATGCCGAAGCTGTGCGCCATGGAGATGGCGGTTTCCATGGCGAGGTGGGCGGCGGAGAAGCCGAAGCCGTTGTTGCCATCGACCTGGGAAACGGTAAGCTTCCTGTAGGCATGCTTGAGTCACAGGGAAGAAGGGGGTTTGGCTACCTGAGCAACGACCGGCGTGACCTGGGTCAGTGTCGGTTCGGCCTTGGGGTCTAGCACGCCGTTCCGGATGCGAGCAAGGTAAGAGGGGATGCGGTTGATGCCGTGACTCTCGACCCCGCGCAGGTCCGCCTGAACGAGGCCTCGAGCGATGATGCCGGCTGTCTTTTTGGACGTCCCGGACGCCTCAAGGAGGGCAGTGACAAATGCCTCGGCGTCTTCGTGCCTGACGGTAACTTTGGGTGCGTCCTCAGCCATAGTGGTCGATTATGTTACTGCGGGATCTCTCGGGGCTGACTCCTCTCGACCTGGGTGTGAGGTGGGGATGAGTCGATCTCGGAGTTGCTGGTGCATCTCGGAGTTGGCCTGCTTGCAGGTGTGCATTTATCATGGTTTGATCGAGGGTTGGGGTTATTCCTGACCACAGCAGCTCTTTCAACATCACTGGCGGCATCTAAGCATTTCCAAAGCTTATACTCGGCATGTCTTATATCTCACGACACTCTCTCACGGGCAGACCATTACATGCATGCCGGAAACTTGAACGCGCTGATGCTCCGCCAAACAGCCAAATACGGATCCCGGCCGGGCGGAGAGGTGACGCTGGTTCATGGGCAGCATCATCAGATCCATGACGCCTGGCTCAGCACCTAATCACATGGGATTTCGAGACGTCATCGACCACCCCAAGGGTCCTCGAGTCAGCTCCCTTTCATTCTCAAAAGCTCTGTTCTCAACAATTCAACCTGGACCTTCATCTTGTTCTACCTGGCGATCAACAGCATCCTTCGAGAAATAACCATATTTACCACCCAAACACAATCACCATGCCGAAGGGACAGAAGAAAGACCTTGACCTGAACAGTAAGCGGCGGTCCCTCTGCTTTTCGGAGAAGAAGGGGAGCGAGACTGACACAAGGAACAGAGGACCCCTCCAGCAAGACGGAGGCCAAGGAGATGCAGGCGAAGGAGGCGTATCAGGAGAGAAAGGAGCATTCCAATCAAGGTTCAAACACGAAGGAGCACCAGGGCATGGAATACGTGTCTCGCAAGACGCACTCGGCCGACGTGCCTCATAGTCATTAGACATCAGCTACGCCAAAGAATGAACTGTTCACTTCAGGTACACCTACCTTACATCGAACCTGATTTGAGTGCTTGGTCGCAACCTCATATCATGCTGGCTTTGTTCACCTTGGGTGTGAGAGCAGAGAAAGTACCTTAATGACACGCAGCCGGCTGGTTGTGACATCGTACCTTAGGCGGCGGTCATCCTTGAGAGCATTCTATGCCAACAATGAGCGGCAACATGGCCATGATGTCCGATGGTGAGACTCGGCTGGAAAGGATCGTTAGCTTCCGCTGCCCAGCGGCGCAGTCATTACACCGTAACAGCACCAATCATGGAAGTACGACATAAAGTGGTTCTGCGCAAATTCTTATTAGTGCTTACGGCCATTGCTGGGCTGCAGGCAACATGGAGATGCACTTCCCGCTTCGGACCCAGTACCGTAACTACAACTGCAAGATGAGTCTACAAATACTGGTGGCTCGCCCTTGTTTTCCAAGCTCTGTGTCCCTCCCAGCTCCCGGTCTGGTTGTCCTGTTGTGGCCTCTTCCCAATTGCTTCCAAAGCTCGACAGCGGCCTATTCCGAGCTTTCGAGTCAAGTTGTAATTATTCATGTTACCATGGGTCTCTATACCGACTTGTCTCAGACCGTCGAGGAGGTTGATGTGATCATCGCCGGAGGTAAGTGCTCAGCTGAACCATTTCCCCTGTAAGGTCACATACAGTAATAACTGACCAGTTCATCACTTCATGTTTCAGGCGGAACGGCCGGGTGCATCGTGGCCGCGAGACTCGCAGAAGCAGATCCCAATCTCGCGGTCCTGGTCATCGAGGGCGGCAGCAACAATGACTCGCCCACCATCAGGGTCCCGGCGCTCTGCACGGCCAACCTGATGCCTGGCTCCAAGACCAACATATTCTACCAGGCAAACGAGGAGAAACAATTGGGTGGCCGGCAGGTCGTTGTGCACTCTGGCGGTGTGCTCGGCGGCGGATCGTCGACGAACCTCATGATGTACAGCCGAGCGCAGCGGTCTGACTTTGACTCGTGGGGTGTGCCTGGGTGGTCTGCTAATGAGATGCTGCCGTACTTGAAGAAGGTTCGTCTCATCCGGCAATATGATTATGGAGTATCTTCATGTTGCTGACCGGAACGAATCTCGATGTACAGCTAGAAACCTACCACGGACCAGACGACTCGAACAGCACGCACGGCCATGACGGACCAATCCAAGTCTCGGGCGGCACGTTCTGCTCAACCCGCCTCCAGAACCAGTTCATCTCGGCGGTTGAACAGCTCGGCTGGCTCGAGATCCAGGACTTGCAGAACCTTGAGTCTTGCAACGGTGCCCAGCGCGCACTGCGCTACGTCTCTCCGGACGGCCAACGCCAGGACACAGCTTCGCGGTACCTCCATCCTAAACTCCAGGGCAACGACCACCCAAATCTCCATGTTGTCGTGGAGAGCCAGGTCGTCCGGGTTTTGGTGGAAAACGGCAGAGCCATCGGGGTTGAGTTCCGGCGCAACCCCTTGTTTTACGAGGGCGTTAAGGGGCCTTATCCCACTCGAGTAGTCAAGGCCAAGAAGATGGTCGTCGTCTCGTGCGGCGCACTGGGAACCCCGTCCGTGCTCGAGAGATCTGGCTTGGGGGATCCTACTGTCCTGGAGCGGGCCGGTGTCCCGCTGGTGGCTGCGCTGCCTGGAGTCGGTCGCGAATACGAAGACCACCAGTTGAACGTCTATTCCTACCGCTCCAGCTTGGATCCCGAGGAGACCCTGGATGCCCTGGCAGGAGGCCGTCTGGACGTCGGAGCCTTGATACAGAACAAGGACAAAATCCTCGGGTGGAACCTCATGGACGTCACCTGCAAGCTGCGGCCCAAGGAGTCAGACATAGCTGCTCTTGGTCCGGCATTTCAGGATGCGTGGAGCCGAGACTTTGAGGACGTCCCGGACAGACCGTTGGCCATGATGGCGCCGGTGAGCGTGTAAGTCTCACGGTCTCACCCAATAAGGGGGGAAGTGAGGAGACTTCGCTGACCTCGGCTGTTATCCAGCTTCCCAGGAGACCCATCCACTGTCCCCGCCGGCCAGTACTTCTCCGTCTCCGTCTTCAGCACATACCCCTATTCCCGCGGACACGTCCACATAACCGGCCCGGACCCAAGCGACCCCCTCGACTTTAAGACAGGCTTCTTCTCGGACCCGCACGACATCGACCTCAAGACCCACGTCTGGCTCTACAAGACACAGCGCGAAATCGTGCGTCGTATGGATGTCTACCGGGGCGAGATCCCCGGCACCCATCCCCCTTTCCCCGCCGGATCCGACGCCGCTCCCGTCGAACTCACAGACGGCCCGCTCCGTGGCAAGGTGTCCAACATCGTGTACACTGCCGAGGACGACGCCATCCTCGAGGAGTGGCTGCGCGCGCATGTCGGCACCACCTGGCATTCGTGTGGGACCTGCAAGATGGGCCCCCGCGAGGAGAACGGCGTGGTGGATGCGAGGCTGAGTGTGTACGGCGTCAAGGGGCTCAAGATTGCTGACCTGAGCATACTGCCGAAGAATGTTGCTGCGAATACTAACAATACGGCCATGGCTATTGGTGAAAAGGCGGCCGACATCATCATTGAGGAGCTGGGGTTGGGTTTCAGGGAGACTTAGATGTCCTGGGCGTGTTTCCATGACGGAATGTACCTAAAAAGCAGCCTTGCGTACAGAACTTGTTCAGGACATTGATCATACCTGGAACCTTTCATGCTAGATCGGTCTTGCCAGGCACTGACATGGGTCGTCATGTGTTGTTTTCTTTGGCTGGAATCATGAGGGTGAATGTGGGGAACAATGGAGCCTCGGTTCAGAGCTCAAAAGAAGCTGGCTCGCTTCTCATTTTCTTACGCCAAGAAAAGCTTGTTGTAACCGCCATCTCACAAGACTGTGCTGGAGTCGCGACTGCTCTCGACACACCGGGCAGGTCGTGACCATGGCGGCCGCGCGCACATCAAGCTCGGCATCGAGCCGGTACCTCGTCCTCTACAACACCTTCTCGGCGCTCCTGCGTGCCTTCATCCTCGCTCGGACGGTCTACCTCTGGAGCGCGTTCGGCACAGCGACAGTATGGGACGAACTTCACGTCCTGGCCCGCTGGGCCGAGACCTTGACGGCCGTTGAAGTCCTCCACGCAGCGGCTGGCTTCGTGCGCGCCTCGCCGGCGACCACAGCTCTCCAGGTGGCCGGCCGCAACACCATCGTCTGGGCCATCACACGGAACTATCCCGACGTCGCGGCAACCGCGTGGGCGTATCCGAGCATGCTCGTCGTGTGGAATGCGGCCGATGTCCTGCGGTACACGTACTATGTTGTCGACAAGGGAACAGGGCCGGCGGCTCGGGCCTTGTCATGGCTTAGGTGAGCTTCCAATGTGTTGTTGCTACTGGTGCAACTGAGGGAGCTGAGATCTCTTGCTGACAGCTGGCTCAGATACAACGCCTTCATCGTACTGTACCCGGTCGGCATCCTGTCCGAGATGTGGTTGGTTTATCACGTCATCCAGCCTTCGAAAGCTCGCAACACCCTCTACCAGTACCTCCTCTGGTTTGGCCTGTCCATTTACGCTCCGGGTCAGTAGATATTGCTTTCGGAAAGTTCATCTTCGAAAAACTAACATTGCCCAGCTTTCTATGTCCTCTACGGCCACATGTTGTCGCAGCGGAGGAAAGCTGGACGGGAGAAGCCCAAGGGCGCCTGAATGGACGCTCTAAGACGAGCTGAGATCCTCAACCCTGAGTCCCTGAGTGGCCAGCATCACGAAAGTCACGCCGAACTGGAACTACCTAGTCTACCGTTTCATCGTCGGATATTTACACCTTCGCTGCACGGTTGGCAGCCAGTATCGAACCATGCTTCCCCTCATTTTCAAGCTTTGGGCAACTCTAACCGCGTGTCTCCGGAGTTCCGACCAACAGCCATTGGCCTATGCAACCTGTCCCCAGTCCCGAATACTACACCACCTTCCTGAAACGGTCCTGATGGGCATGCTCGTGACCAAAGATGCTATTCAAGGAACATGCTGTGGCAACTGTTTTATTCCGCCTTCAATCCATCCGCTGGGATGGCGTCGCGGCAGGTTTAGACTCCGAATTCCTTCCGTCTCCTCACGAGTCAGGTAATGCCCGCACCCGTGCTGCATAACAGGGACGCACCAGGGCGTTGACTTTGATAAACAATCATTAACGCCTAAATATTATTCCCACGGTCCCTTATTTTCCAGGTATTTTCTAGAACATCATTCCATTTCAGCTCTCTCACTGACTCCATGTCCCTCAGAGCTGGCTTCTTCTCACAGCAGTCCGAACTATATCGAGCACATCCACGATGGCCGGTGGCGTCAAGAAGCCGGTCAACATCTTCAAGCTCAAAAACTTGGGCGAGCCCAAGGAGGTCTTCAACTGGAGACTGCAGTTTGCCGTGCTCTCCTTCGCCCTCCTGGGCGCCGCTCGCGGTGTCGACGAGGGTCTCATCAGCGGCGCCTTCAACAGCAAACACTTCCAGCAGAGCATCCACTACAACTCGTACTCCAAGTATGACCAGGCAAACATCAAGGCCAATGTCTCGGCCATGGTCCAGATTGGCTCCGTTGGGGGTGCTCTCATGTCAGGATCCTGTTACCCTTTTTCAATAACATTGACGGCTGCTAATAACTTTCATGCAGCGCCTTTCTCATCTGTGACCGAGTCGGCCGGATCTGGGCTACCCGTCAACTTTGCGTTCTCTGGATCCTGGGAATCGCCATCTTTATGGGCTCCAACGGCAACCTCGGCGCCATCTACGCCGGACGCTTCATTGCCGGGCTCGGCGTCGGCCAGACCCCCGTGGTAGGGCCCGTCTACATCGCCGAGATTGCTCCCGCAAGCATCCGCGGTCTCTGCACGTGCATGTTCACAGGCTTCGTCTACCTCGGCATCGTCCTGGCCTACTTCACCAACTACGGCTGCCAGGTCAACATGGGCGACACGACGGCAAACCGGTGGCTCGTCCCAACAAGCCTCCACATCATGTTCGCCGGCCTCATCTTGATCCTCACCCTCTTCCAGTCCGAGTCTCCCCGCTACCTCATCATGAAAGACAACCACGACAAGGCCCTCCAGACCATGTCCCGCCTGCGCAACCTGCCCCAGCACCACGACTACGTCCTCTCCGAAATCGACGCCATCACCGCCGCCCACCGCGAAGAAACCGAAGCAACCAAAACCCTCGGCTGGCTCGGCACGCTCAAAGAAGCCTTCGCCGACCCAAGCAACCTCTACCGCGTCTCGCTGGCCATATCCGCCCAGATCCTCTCCCAGTGGTCCGGCGCCGGCTCCATCACGCTCTACGCGCCCGACCTCTTCCACCTGCTCGGCATCTCCGACACCAACGAGGGCCTGCTCGTCACCGCCGTCTTCGGCATCGTCAAGCTCGTCGCCGCCATCCTCTGCGCCCTCTTCCTCGTCGACGTCGTCGGCCGCAAGCGCTCCCTCCTCCTGGGCATCGCATGCCAGGCTGTGGCTATGGTGTATGTCGCCGGGTTTTTGACGGCTGTGCCCCAGCTGGGCGAGCAGCATAACAGCAGTGGTACTGGAAGTGGAAGCGGATATACCATGACGAGCTCGCAGCTGGCTGCGTCCAAGGGCGCCGTGGCCATGATCTACCTGTCCGGGTTCGGCTGGGCGTTGGGGTGGAATAGCTTCCAGTACCTGCTCACGGCCGAGTTGTTCCCGCTGCGGATTCGTGCGTTTTGTACCTCGCTGGCGATGACGTTCCACTTTGCCAACCAGTATGGCAACTCAAGAGCCGTGCCCAACATGTTGTTGCCGGTGGCTTATGGCGGGATCTCGCCGCAGGGCACGTTCTGGTTCTTTGCCGCTGTGACGCTGCTGGGCGGGTTGTGGGTGTGGTTTGCTGTGCCCGAGACGGCGGGGAGGAGCTTGGAGAGTATGGATCGGCTGTTTAGGCTGCCGTGGTATAAGATTGGGAGGTATGGGAATAGGGAGGCTGAGGCGGAAGATCGTGAGGACGAGTTGGAGAGGACTCAGAAGAGGGAGGGTGAGGACGCTGAGGAAAAGGGGCGGACTCAGGAGGTTGAGACGCGGACTGTGTGAAGGGATGGGGGCGGTGGTGATGTGGGATTGGAAGTTTAGGTCTGACAGGACCTGGGGGATATGTAGCCCCTATCCAAGCTATGTGTTGAAGGTCATGAGAGTACCATCATTAAACTCGAACTCCAGTCGGGAAAGCCAACGGTCGTCTCTCTCCGTTATTTCCAATCTCGCCTTAAGGCACTACTTGAGTTGTTGGCAACAATAATGCTCACAGACACGGTAACCTCTTTGGCTCCTGATTCGGCAGAGGGATCAATATTCTCTCCCTTCAAGTTGACAAGCATCTTTCCAGCTGTCTCACGTTCGGTCTGTCCGGAACTGTGTGTACAGAACAGAATATCGCTTGGGGGCTGAAAGTGACATTGGTTCGCCTGTAGCCAGCTGAGCTTAGAGAGTTACATTCGGGGGCCTTGCAGCCTGCAGCTGAGGCGCACAGCCTGCCCTGGCATGACTGCAATGCACCCTCATACTGGGCTGACAAGGCAGACACCTCTGAGGCTGACTAGATGGCAGCCGACTACATACATGGTACCCAGGCACTACATGTAGGTATGCTGCACGCCCCCTGGGCCCTGACGCCCATCCCAGACGTTCGCATCCCTCCACTTCTCCACAGCCGAGGAGTTTGCAGCAGCGCCAGACGCCATCGTGCCGAACCTTGACGCCGGATGACCCCGCACAAACCTTGGCAAAGATGGTGAAGCCTGGCCGTGACGACGCACGCCACCAATAGTCTCGGTGTGAAGGTGGGATGGGGGCGGTTAGAGGACATCCAACATCACCAACCGCCCCATCGCACCCCACGCCGCGGACTGGAGACTACACGCTGCTACCCTACCTTATCTTCAACACTGCGTGCCGCAGTCGCAGGCACTACGCTTTTTGCACTTCCATGGGGGCTACGCCGCTCGGTATGCTCGCCTCGGGCTAAGGCTCCGCCAATACAGGAATAGCACGAACGCCAGTTCGGGAGGAGTATGCGCCACATTGGCACTTCCCATGTGTCATGGTCACACCCGTATGGGCATTAGATTGCCCGGCTGACAGGGAACGCTGCCGCGTGGTTCTTCTGCAACCACTTTGCAGTCGGTGCCTGCGTCAGACCAGGGATGTCAGTAGGTCTTGAGAAAGGAGGAACAGGCAGGAGACTTGCTTACATGTAGTCCGTCATGGAGTTGGCATACCAGAGCCCGTCAGACTGATACCCATGCTTGGCCAAGCCTGTTCCCATGGCTCCACAGTCTTGTGTTCTCAATCCAAGCTCTCTTGATCAGGTACATGTATGGGTATCATTCAAGTCAGGCAGCGGAGCAAGCACAGGGGGACCCGCGTGACGCCCCTGAAGTACACCAACCTGCCCACCCCTCCGGACACATGTGCCTGCATACATCATGGCAGTGCAGATGGCACACGCCCGCGGCCCGCTCCACCCTCGCTACCTCCTCTGGCCAACCCTCTCTCGTTTCTCAACCACGCAATGACTCAGTGGCTAACCCGCGCCTCGGGCACGCGTCCCATATCACATCCACATACCCAGTCAACACTCGACTTCTCCTCGTACCGGGTGGGGGAGGACAACACCCATCTGCCTTCTCGGGCAGAGGCACAGAATGCGATGCCCGAATGAGGAAAGCTTCGCCTAAGATGCGGCACTTCTGCCCTGTTTTTCTCGTCCGTTCTGGGTCCCGGTGTGGCCCTGACCGGTGAGTCCTGAACCTCTCCTGTCCTAAACGGAATGGGTGTGCGCCCCCAGACCTGCTCGCCCTGAGTAACTCCGGCGCGGCTCGCGCGGAGATCAAGGGGGTTGCTTGAGGCAGCTGATCCGCGAACGAGTAGATAAACCTCCCACCATCGTCCAGTCACAGGATGTTGTCCGCCAAGTTCCTGGCCACCGGTTGCCCTTTACCCCTGAGCCTCTCCTTGATATCACACAACTTAAATGCCTGACACTCAAACAGATACTACATCATAGATTACACCACCACCCAAACACCTCTTGGCTCTCACCATGCGTTGGTCCGTTGCGGCACTGCTCGGCTCGGCCCTTGTCGCCCGTCAGGCCCTGGCCGACCTCGTCTTTACCGTCGAGGGCACACGGGACGGTGTCCCAATTCCGCAGTCCGAGATCAAGCTTGAGCCGTTCGAGTTCGGCCGCAGCCACAATAGCCATGCTCCACCGGCCCAGGTTCATCGCAAGACGCGGAGGTCCAACCCTACCGTCGACAGCAACAACTGGTGCGGCTCCGTCAACACCACGCCCTCGAGCAACCAGATCAAGGTTATCCACGGCACTTTTCAGCACCCGACCTGCTCTCTGAGGTCAGGAATGTCGTTTCCCCAGGCGGCCGCCAACTGGGTCGGCATTGACGGCGACACATACACGTCGGCGCTGTTGCAGGCGGGGACGGTGTGCAAGGTATGACATGACCCCCTGACTTGACGGCGAGCAGCTTCGACTAACACAAGTAAAGATTGACAACTCTACCGGTGTTGTGAGGTGTGTTCCGCGCTCCGTAAGATGTATTCTCAATGGGATCATCAACTGACGGCGCTCGACCTACAGGAACGAAGCCTGGTGGCAATGGGTCCCATCAGGGGCTTACACCCTCTCGACCATGCCAGGCAAGTCACCCTCACCCTCTCACAGACACCTCTCCAGTTCTAACGCTCCTCCTCCCGCAGTGGCACCAGACGACTGGTTCGAAATCACCATCAACACAACCAACACCACAGCAGGCGAAATGTCCGTTTCTCCCTCCCCCCCTTTTCTCCCTAGGTACCTAAACTAACCCTCCCCTCCACAACAACAGAACAATCTCCAACCTCTCCCAACGCCAAACCTTCACCATGAAGATCTCCTCCGGCCCCACCCTAGCCCGCGTCAACGCCGACTGGGTCGTCGAGCGCCCCTACTACGGCTCGACCCTCGCCGGCTTCCCCACCTTCACCGACGTGTGGTTCGAAGAGGCCTGGGCCACGCGCGTGAGTGGCGTCTCGCTCGGGATCTTGGGCGCTAAGCAGTACCAGATTCCGAATCTGTGTGCTTCGCAGGAGTGGGATGATAGTACGGAGGATTCTTGGGCGCTCTGATTTCGCTACTTTCCATACTTGACATTCCTCTTTTTCTTTGTTGGCGAGTTGATTCCTCTACAACAGGCTGGCGTTATTGGGAGTTGGTTGCGGGCTCAGATATCTTGTGTGTTTTTGGTTGTTTTTCCTTGAGGTTGACTTCAGGTTGGGTTCCTCAACTGAGCATCACCCCCTGAATGGGAGTGGTCGAGGGTTGTTATCACCTCAGGGTCAGGGGGTTTTGGAGTCATTTATCGTCAGTCAAGGCCGCTCTACGGGTAATTTCCACTGAATTCACTTACCTACTGTTGTACAGGCCGTGATGAGAACACATTTGATAGGTAATCAGTGTTTATGGTACGTATGGTAGATTCTTGCAGTGCTGCTGGGAAGACAATGAACTGGGAGGGCACTAAGTAAGAGCGAGAAGAGATGCATTACTAGACCGAGCTATAAACATGCTTGAATCCAGCCGGGTATCATAATTCGTGATTGACCAAAACAAACTCCAGCCAGCCACATGAAAGCAACCAGAGAGGTGATGAGGTGACGGAAAACAGCAGCGTGCCATCCGGGGCTAAAATCAAGGTGAAGATGCAAACCGAGGAGGTGAGTGGTCTGGTAACGAGGACCGTACAGGAACCGTTCAAACGACAGGTAGTAACAGGGAGAGGAGAGAGTCTGCTGGCAAATAGAGGGCAGGTACCAGCCGTGAGTGAGAGAAGGATTGCCCTACAGAAAGGCCAAACATCAAAGCTGAGTGGGGAAGCCTCTTGGCGTGGGACTGAGGAAGATAGTGAGCAGGACGGTATGAGCCGTTGATCCGTTGATCGTGGACGAGGGCTGGATAGGATGGGAATCGCTCAGTAGAGGTCTCGGGTGAAGCGCCTGCTTCTTCCCGCGCACCCTGTTGGGGACAAGGTTAGCAACAAGGCACGGGGCAGGTCAAATCGAACCGGTCGAGGGGGCCATACAATCGCACTGCATGTCATGCTCCGTGTTAGCTCCGTTCTTTCATCTTGGTAAGCTTGCATAGAGCCCATGGACGTACCGCAACCATATTGGATCCTTCATTGTGGATGAGACAGTACCCGCCGCCGCATCTCTGGCACATTCGCTGGGTGAACTCGATGCATTCTCGGCACTGAGGGCCGTGGGTCAGCTACTCGATGCTCGATTGTTAAACTTCAGCAAGGGCAACTTACATTCATGCCGCACTCCCAGCAGCTTTTCGTCACACGGGCCTGTGGAGAAGCTGATCAGCAACGTGCTCACAATGAGGCGGCGGCCACCTTCCAAGAGCAAATTGAGAACTGCGCGGCAACAGAGGCGCACTCCAAGGGACATGGACCTTTCTGTACAGCTTCGGCCGGGGCCGGATGAAGATATGCCAAAGCTCGCTCGACTTGGCGTATCACAACCGGGTCCGAACTAACACGACGGCGGGGATTGACCCTGCCCCTGCCCCAAGTCATCTCCCCTCGTCCCTTTGAGGCCGACATTCTCAACGCCGCTGGAGCTCGCAGCTCCCATCTGCACACACCCCGTCTCGAATCTTGCCCACTAGACCTGCGTTGTCGTTGCTCGCCGCACTGGTGTTTGGGTGGGGATTGCTTACAGAGTCAGGGCCCGGAGATCCAACGTTTCCAACAGGAGACGACGCCCGGGGGCCGAGATAGCACGACTCGCACCACCACCGGTGGCATCCCCCACAGTAGCGGTCGCGGATACAGTCAAAGCAGCGCGGAATGAAGCGCGCCTTCTGTTGCTTGCCGGTCGGAATAAAGGGGAGGCGTGACCTCACGGTCTGACCGGTCGGGCACATGGCGACGCGAAGGCTTGCCGAGTGCATCGGCGGAGGTGCAAGCAGCGGGAATCTGGCTAGATCGGTCATGCAGCTCTCGCTTGTCCTCCTTCCGTCAGCATCTTTCCGGGAAGCGAGCACCTCTTCGCCCCAGACTGTCCAGTCCTCTGGCGCGGAGCCGCACGACGCACATCCGCCCAGGCTGTGAGTCGCAACGCTGAAGTGGGGCACGCTGGCCGCTGAGGCAGCGGCAGCATCGAGAGCCTCAATGTTGACGGTGCCCCAAGCCGGGGAGTTGAAGTGTCGCGGGCCGGTGCACAGGACCGAGTCAAATGCGATGATGCCGGAGCAGGCGACCAGCGTGGATGCCCACTCGTCGCTGATGCGGTTGGGAAACTGACTGCCACGACGGACGTACCACGCCTCGGGCTCCTCGGCAAGGGCGTCCGTCAGAGCCTTCTGGCTCCGGCTGTTCCAAGTATTGCCAACGCTGGCAGGACTGGTCGGAGAAGAGGCGCCGCTCCCCTGGCTGGGCGCCAATGTCGGCACCGTATCTCTCTGTCCGAAAACGTATAAACCCTTCAAACGCGGCGTCCCCTCGGGTCTCGAGGCCCGGCAAGCATACTGCAGCGCGCCGCGAAGTTTGCGCTCGTTGAGATTCTTGACGACACGAATCGAGAGGATGCGGACCGAGAAGGCAGGGTCGACCAGGATGTCGTGCACAAGTTCGGCCGTGACGGAAAGGCCGTCGAGCGAGAGAACCTGAACATCCCTCAGGATGTCCATTCGGCGGAGATTGGAGAAGATGCCGCGCACGGGGCCCGAGTAGAAGCTGTCGCAAACACAGCTCGTCAGCCAGCTTGTTCAACAGGATGGGCTCCAGAAGGGCATACTCGTCCTCGGTCAGGTTCTCGTCCAGCTGGACGTTGCGCCACGTCTCTCCGCCGTGGTCGATGCCATCGATGTCGAACTGTGCCGTCTTGACATTGCCGAGTTCGAGGCGCCGGAAGACGTTGGGGGTGTGATAGACCAAGAAGCGGAAGGCCCGAGAGGTTGCTGCGAGGTTCAAGACATCGTAGCAGGAAAGGTAGGGCGCTGTCTGGGACAGCACCAGCGAGTTGGCGAGGAGCTGGAGGAGGGTGCAGTGTTGGATATCGCTGGGCAAGTCGTTGCGAGACTCACAGGCCTGGGTCATGGTACGGCAACAAAGAGCTGGGATGGAACAGATCGAGTGTAATGTCCTGCGGCCTGTCCTTAATGAAAGACAAACGTGGATTGATGGAAGAAGAGAGTGTGCTGGTTAGACACCGGCAGCCGTGGGGGACTCGGGCAGAATTATTATACTTTGTAATGACATGGTCACACCTCAGTGGTGCCAGAACCGGAACCGCGGATCCCAACACCGATGTTTGACAAGGCGGTGATGACGGGAGCGGGATGTCCAGTGGGCTGTCCAGTGGGCCAAGCGAGACCGGGGGCAGGGTTCGATGGATGGGCGGGGTAGCTATGCAGGCGCTGAACAGGGGTGAGCTTCCACTGAAAGGACCCTGTCGAGCCTGTCCGCGTCTCTCTTGTCTTGATGATCGGCAAGACAGCGAGGGCCAAGAGATCAACCCAAGATCTTGGCCCAACCCAGTGGACGAACAACTGGCATCTTGAGCTCCGGAGCAGCATGGTCCGCGAGGTCCGATGGGCAAAGAAAAATCCGTCGACATGGCGCCGGAGCGAAGAAAAAGCTGATGTTTAGCCGGCCTTAGCGCTGAGAAGGGATCCCCGCCGACTGCCCCCATTCACAGTTCTTTGTCGTTTGCTGTTGCGACGTGGGGTTCATAGGGTACGTCCGGCGACCGGGTCTTGTGGGTGGCAATTGTCCAGCAACCCACAAATCGTCGTTCGGTCGGGCAAAGTGGCTGCAGGAAGGGACGCGTTGGCTGGTTGGACACGTGTGTCAGCGCGATCAGCTTTATCTTATCGCTGCTCTTGTGGGTCTTCGTTGCCCCGCCAAGGCTGCCTGAGTCTTGGCGCGGGAGGCGGCCTTGGCGGCAACGCCGATGACGCCGTGGAAACTCCAAGAAATGCTGACTGATGCGATCACAGGCTCTCAAGCTGCCATCACAATCTCGGCGAAAGGAACGATCAGGAGAACTTGGTCGAATAATATAGGTCGAAATCCTTTTATTTTTTCTTTCTCGCCCTTTTTTTCCTCTCTTTTCGGTCGTTCTCAACATTTCCCCGAACATTTGGCCCACGATAAATTACGAGTCTGAGACACACCAGAAGTCAAGCCGGCGATCAAAATGACAGATCAGCCGCGGCAGCTCAGCTGGTCAGCGTCGTTCCTTGTCGCACCACCTTTGCGAACGGCCGGAAAGGATTTGCAAGGAGACAAGATTCTCCTCCCGCAGTCCGCCCTCGAACAGCTGCTCGCCGCCGCGACGGCCACCAGGCCCTCAACAACACACTCATTCACCGCATTCGATCCCTTCAACCCATACTCCGTGGCCGACGCTCGTCGAGAACGATCCCAGTACCTCGAAACCTACCAACAACTGCCCAACCCGCTCATGTTCAAGCTGGTCAACCAGAGGAACGGGAACGCCGTCTATGCCGGAATCCGCGAGTTCTCGTCAAATGAAGGGGAGGTCGCCCTGAGCACACATATTCTGGATGCGCTAGGGATACAAGAGGCGGATATATTGGATTCGCAGCCGGCTGAGGAACAGGTCATCGACCTGACACAAGACGAGGATGCCACGCCTGGCACTGGTACGCCCAGCACCGGTGGGATCCAGATTACGGTCAAGGCAGAGCAGCTTCCCAAGGGAACCTATGTGCGTCTGCGACCACTAGAGGCTGGCTATAACCCCGACGACTGGAAGGCCCTCCTGGAGAGGCAGCTCCGAGGCAACTTTACGACTCTCACGAAGGACTCGATGCTGACCGTTCGGGGCGCCAAAGGGGAGGAATTCCGGTTCTTGGCCGACAAGTTCGAGCCAGAAGGCGACGGTATCTGCATCGTCGACACTGACCTCGAGGTCGACATCGAACCGCTCAACGAAGAACAGGCGCGGGAGACACTTCGGCAGATCGCCGCCAAGGCTCAACGCGCGCCAGGGACAGCCTCCGGCAGCTCGGTGGGGCGTGCGATAGATATCTGGAAGGACGTCGACGGCCAGGTTTTGGAAGGAGACTACGTGGATTACGAGTTGCCGTCATGGGAAAGGGCCCGCGCCATCGCCATCGAGTTGTCAGTACACGACGGTCAGGAAGTGGATCTCTTCGTCAATCCTAAAGGCAATCGGCAACGGGCACTACCCCGGGATAATGAGCACGTCTTCGGCGACGTTTCATCACCCAAGGACGGCGTGAAGCGCATTGTCATCCAACCAACGAACGCCGAACTCGACGGGGCAGAGAGCCTCTTGATCTCTGTCCATGGGTTTCCCGCGCCCGGCGCAGATGTTGCGGCAGGAACACCACGCCGTTACACGCTCCGCGCCAAAGCTGCCGACCTCCTCGGCTCCGCTGCCGCGCCCGTCGACCTCACCAGCTCCGATGCCCCCGCAGACGAAGAGCAGTGCAAGAACTGCCTGCAGATGATACCAAAGCGGACGATGGTGCTGCACGAGAACTTCTGCCTGAGGAACAATGTCGTCTGCCCGCAGTGCAAGGACGTTTTTCAGAAGCGATCGGAAGAGTGGCAGAACCACTGGCACTGCCCGACACACCCCGACGCCTACGGCTCAAACCCCCAAAGCAAGGCCAAGCACGACTACGTCCAACACACACAGCACACCTGCCCCTCCTGCGGGCCATCATCCCCCTTCACCTTCCCCTCCCTCCCGGAGCTCGCCCGCCACCGCACGACCGTCTGCCCAGGCAAGCTCATCCTCTGCCAATTCTGCCACCTCGAAGTCCCCCAAGAAGGCGACCCGCTCGACCCCTCCTCCGAAGCCGAAACCGTCCTCTCCGGTCTTACCGCCCACGAGCGCGCCGACGGCGCGCGCACCACCGACTGCCACCTCTGCGGCGCCATCGTGCGGCTGCGCGACATGGCCGCGCACGCGGCCCACCACGAGCTGGACAAGGCGGCGCGGGCCAACACGAAGCCGGCCGTGTGCCGCGACGAGCTGTGCGGGCGCACCCTGCACGGCATCGGCCCGCGGGGCCAGATCAACTGCGGCACGCGCATGGGCCAGGGGCCCGGGAATGAGTTGGGGCTGTGTAGTCTGTGCTTTTCGCCGCTGTATGTCAACATGCATGACCCGGAGGGGAAGGCGCTGCGGCGGCGGATTGAGAGGCGGTATCTCACGCAGCTGATGACGGGGTGCGGGAAGAAGTGGTGCGCTAATGAGTGGTGCAAGACGGGGAGGGCGAATCAGGGGTTGGAGAAGTTGGGGGCGAGTGCGGCGGCGGCGCTGCCGCTGGTTAAGCCTTTGCTGGAGGAGATTGGGGATCATGGGAAGCCGATGCATTTCTGTGTGGATGAGGCTTCGCAGCGGAGGAGGAAGATGGCGGAGATGCTGGCGGCGGAGGGGGTGTATGAGCTTCAGTGGTGCATTGCGGCGCTGGAGGCGGAGGGGGGGAATCTGCCCAAGGCGAGGGGTTGGTTGGCGGATTGGGCGCCTACGAAGGTTGCTGGGAGGTGATGGAGTTGCTCAAGCTATTTTCTTCTCTTTCTCTTCTTCTTTTCCTCGGAGTCTGGATACAGGGGCAAGGGCATGGAAGGAAGGAGGCGGATGGATGATACCCGGTCACGGTCACGATGACGGTGGACAGCATAAATAGACTTTTGGGCTAGATAAATGCCTTCATTCTCACGCTACCTCTCAGCCTCCCCTTCCCTCAGAACACCCCTGGACTAGGCAATCTCCCTTCGTTCCTCCGCTCAGACGGGTGCTGGCTTAGTGGCTCTGCGGGCAGGGTCAGCACGACGGTGTGGTTTCTTTCTAACTTTGAGAGGGGAGCCTACGCAGCACGAGCAGCCATTACATTCGCTGCATGAGCAGCTCTTGCAGTCACAGGGGTTCATGTGTTGGCAGTTGGCGAGTGAGTACTCGGGTTGTTGTTGGTTTGATACCAGACTCCTGAAGGTCTGCTACGTGGTTGGAAGAGTTTGGGCAACTGATGATGCTGATGTGTGACAGAGAAATGGCCCGAGAAAGGGAAAGCTGTCTTCTTATAGACGTCTCTCTCTCATCTCCTCCGAATCTGCTCCGCTTGCGATTGCCCTCCTCAACGGCACCTCCCAGCTGGAAACCGAGACGGAAGCAGTCCCGTCGCGTGATGCTTGCTTAGAGCCCTGCACCCCTACCCATATGGCAAGATAGCGGGACGGGAGGGAGGCCAGTGGTTAGTCCTTCCGGCTAGCTGGAGTGTGGGACAGCTTCCTTGGTAACCTCAAAAAGACATAGCCGTGCGGGGAATGCGCAGGTGGTGTGGGTGGGAGAGAAACCACAGGGTAGAAGTGCCTGCGGCTTCCCAAACCATGACCAATCGAATGCTGGCCCCGTTCTTGGTGTGTGGTCCAAGTTGCCAGTGTGGTTGCCCAGCATAATTACCAAGGCATCCATATCCATACCTTATGATGCATGTTGCCGGGCCTGGACCTGGATTGGTCTCTTCCAAGGCCACGGTCCGCGCACCTCAACGATAAGGGACGGAGGAAATCCAACGCCGAAAGTTGGAATTCTGATGGTGACATGTCGGGTAGTCAACCCTTTGAAGGTGACACTGAGCTTGTTCTTGGGCTCAGGGTAGCCATGAAGCTCAAGGTGATTGATCTCCCCGTGAAACGAGCAGGCAGCAAGGCTCATGATTAAGGCTTGAACTCAAAAGTCACACGACATAATTATCCAGGCACTTCCACTGAAGTTCAACACCACTGAAGCTGAAAGATTTAATAACTTATGGGACCTGGCATGGGCAAGGTAACACCATAGGCCAGAGGACATGGAGCTGGATGATTTGGCGCACGTCACGACGGGAAATTTATGAGAAGCTTGACCTCAGTTATTAAGGCCTCGCTTTCCAATCAAATCCTGATTCGATTACGAATTGAGCAGTCCACCTGGCAGGCATGGAGAACTTGAATCGGAGCCTCCTAGGGATATCTCATGATTGCTACAACATTCGTACAATGCTCCAAGCATTTGTCTTCGGCGCTCGTGTTGAGCATATATAATTCCTTGGACAGTATCCTTTTGAACGGACACCGGTGAAGTGTGAAGATGGTGAAGACGGTTTCGGAGTTGAAGTTCAAGTTGCCCATGAGTCGACGGCGGACTTGACTGTTTTGCCAACGAACGTGCGATCTTCTGGATCAGAAAAAGCGCACGGCCTCAATTCCCTAACGGAGCTTATCCGGAGTTCGACGCCGTGCCGTTGCTCGATCTGAAGCATGGGGATGCATCATGGTGAAACTTGAAATGGCTTGGCAGGGACCGTGGACGACAACCGTGACACCACCTCCGCACCACCTCTTCACCCCGACGCTTTCGAGGTCGAGTTCCCATCCCTCAAGACGGTAGAAGGATTTTTCCAAGTGTCAGAAATCTGCTGAAAGTCAATCCAAAGTCGAGAATCAGACGTCATCCGAAAAGCAAGACAAGAACCGGTGCGCTCAAAGAGGAGCCACAGCACCATGCGCCCTACACCCCGTCTCCCCTCCCTCGTCCTCCTCCTACTTACCTCCCCCCTCCAAACTCTCGCCTACGAAAGCATCCCCGCCGGCGTCGACATCACTGAAGACACACCAGGCCAAGTCACCATCAACGGCGACCCAACAGGCAACACAACCCTCGGCGACACCCTTCCCATCACAGCAACCATCTTCTCCGGCGTCCCCGGCCCCTCCACCTGCCGCGGCAGCGCCATTTTCACACTCAACCCACCGCAACCCGCCCCCGGAACATCGGGCCCAACACCCGAAGAATGCTACAACCTCCCCCGGGCAGGCGGATGCGGCAACTTTGTGGCGAGCAAGGAGGCCGGGTGCGAGGCGCGCTTGTTCGCGGAGCTGGGGTGCAGGATGTACGTCAACACGGCCGTGTTTGTGCCCGAGGAGAGGGCGGTTGGAGGGCAGTGGAGGAGCGTGGGGATTCGGTGTGGGGTGCCGGCGCCGGATCCGAAGAGTTTGGGCCCGCCGCCGCTGGCGGGGTTGATGCGGCGGCCGGGGGCGGGGACTCGGGGAAGGACTGGTTAGGAGAGGGGTGGGTTGTCGGAAAAGAGTGCGGGTTGTGTGGTGTTGATGGTGCTTGTCGAGTTGCTTGGTCTGGGTGAGGTGTTGGGTGCAGCGAATAATACAGCGAAGTTGTGAGCCTTTGTCAGACCTGTCGTCGGGTGTCTTCAAGCCTCAGCTGCTGCATGTCTCGGGTGCTCGGTGTTTTTGTTTTGCTCTACGCTTGCGATGGTTCGGAACAGCTGCTGTTATAATTAGCGACACAGCGCGAGGCTGTCAGCATCACCGGAACACCCGCCGTTCCACGAGGCCACGACAACTCGTGCTGTGTACCGTAGTGAGACACCTGTGTACACAGTAAGGGCGGGACGAGCCGGAGTTAAGACGTCAGGGACATCGTGGCTTTTTATTCTCGTGCACATGGCAGCAGTGACAGCCTCGTGACAGCCAAGGCGGATTGCCCGACTCAATTCTCCGATGGACGCCTTGCCTGGACGGGAAGAATTTCTGCCGCATGCGAAGTCGAGACATCGGCCCGCAACCACCCCCGACTTGCCGTGGTGCACTGTTCCAGGTTCCGCTCGTGGCAGCAGAAACCGAGGATCGGGGAAGGAATTCCGCCCGGTGAAAGCGAAAGCGAGAATTTGGGACGAGCATGCCTGTTATTGGATGCGAATTCCGGTTCCAGTCCAGAAGCAGCAACATCAGACGAAATTCGGGATCCGCCCGCCGCATGTGGGTGGCCGGGCGAGCTGCGCTATTGGCTCAAACCTCAATTTTTCCCCCAAAAGCTGGATGAAGGTTAAGGGGTTAGACCCGCTGTAAATCCGGGGCGCCTTCCATCCCTCGGCGGAAGCGCCTGCTCCCGATGCACTTTTGTGCAATTTTGTGCATGTTGGCCCGTTGTGGAAGCCGCCAGAATCATCACCAACCAAGCGGTGATGACATGACGAGCGCGACAACTCTCTTTGACGCGAAAAACGTGTGGCTTGTCACCAGTTCTTCTTGGCATGGTGTCAACGTCCCAAGCAACCGGAATTGTCCTTCTTGACTGCATCTGATGTGCGGCCGGGTGCTGGCACCCGGGCTTGGCCCCGGGTGGCGCCGCCGAAGTGGTGATGGGTCGAGAGAAGCTTCCTCGTTTTTCGCGCTTTGCCAAGCCCGACACCCCATGCCCGGAGCATGGTTGGCTCCCGGCCTGTCGGGGTGTTGGGCTGCCCCGGTGATGCGGGAGAGAAACCCAGAGATGCTACAAATACCGAGGCACACCATGCCGCGCCTTTCCTCTTGTATCGTCTGGTTCCCGCAGCCATCAACAGATCCCAGATCCCCGGCGTCAGAGAGTCGATCGACGACACCAACTGCCCGCCATGGCCGATTCCTCATCACAAAGGGCACTCTCCACTACGCCCAAGCGCTCCGACATCGACCTCGAGAAGGGCGGCTACGAGCCAAACTCGGATTTTGAGACTGCTACCATTGTCCCCGAGTCGGAACCAGTCACCAGAGATGGCGCTGCGGGGGAGAAGCGGGAGGAGGAGGACAGGGACCCCAACATTGTCACCTGGGACGGCCCCGACGACCCCACGAACCCGATGAACTGGACCATGCGCAAGAAGTGGTCCAATATTGCTGTTCTCTCTGTCCTCACCATCATTACGTGAGTTTTCGCTTTGCCTGGCCGCCTGTTTTGTCCCATGGCTTACACGTCCAAGCCCCCTTGGCTCGTCCATGTTCGCGCCCGGCATCCCCAGGATCCTGGCCGAGTTCCACGAGACGTCGTCCGTCACGGCCACCTTCATCCTGTCTGTCTACATTCTCGGCTTCGCCTTTGGCCCGCTCTTTGTGGCCCCGATGAGCGAAATCTACGGCCGGTCCCTGCTCTACAACATCGGCAACGTCCTGTTCACCATCTTCACCGTCTGCACCGCACTCAGCAACAGCATCGGCATGATGATGGCCTTCCGCTTCCTCATGGGCGTCGCCGGTTCCGTGCCCCTCACCATCGGCAGCGGCAGCATCGCCGACATGATGCCCGTCGAGATGCGCGGCAGGGCCATGGCCGCCTGGGCCATTGGCCCCCTGCTCGGCCCTTGCATCGGCCCCGTCGCCGGCGGGTACCTCATCCGCGCGGCGGGGTGGAGGTGGGTGTACTGGCTCATCACCATTGTCGCCGGCCTCATCACCGTCTTCACCTTCTTCACCCTCAAGGAGTCGTACGCCCCGGTCATCCTGGAGCGGAAGGCGGCCCGCCTGCGCAAGGAGACGGGCAACCAGGAGCTGCGGAGCGCGCTTGCTGGCAGCGGCACGTCGCCTGCTGAGAAGTTCAAGATCGCCATCGTCCGGCCGCTGAAGCTGCTTTTCCTCGCTCCCATCGTCACGTCCATGGCTCTCTACGTCGCCATCACCTGTGAGTTACCCGCCAGTCTGTCACTAGCGTTGGGACTAACATGTCAACAGATGGCATCCTATACCTGCTTTTCTCGACTTTCAGCCTTGTGTTCCCCCGCTACTACGGCTTCGGCGAGGGTGAAAGGTACGTGCATAGCGTCACATAATGGTCTGGCCTAAAGCTAACAATACCCAGCGGTCTCGTCTTCATCCCTTCGGCGATCGGCATGGCCCTCGGCATCGGTGTCTTCGGCACCCTCTCTGACAGGCTCGTCAAGAGCAACCTGGACGGCGGCGAGCGCCACCGCCCCGAGATCCGCCTCACCCCGTGGTTCACCATCCCCGCCGGCGTCACCCTTCCCGTCGGCCTGTTCATCTACGGCTGGACGATCCAGAACCACGTTCACTGGATCGTGCCCATGATTGGCGTCGTCATCTTTGCCTTTGGCCTCATGGGTGTCATGGTGCGTTGTCCTCGACTTACATTCTTGGAAGGCTTTGTATGTTAACGCCGGCCAACAGATGTGTGTCCAGAACTACCTCTTGGACGTCTACCCCAGGGCAGCAGCATCCGTCACCGCCGCCCTGGCCGTGCTCCGCTCGCTCGCCGGCGCCCTGCTCCCGCTCTGCGCCATCGACATGTACTCGGCCCTCAACATGGGCTGGGGCAACTCCCTTCTCGCCTTCATCTCGCTCGGGCTTGTGCCCATCCCGCTGCTGTTTTACATTTTTGGGGCGCGGCTTGTCAAGAAGTTTGATGTGAAGCTCTAGACTACTTATTTTCGTCCTTGATGTGTCACGTCTTTTGGATACGCATAGCCAGCCGGAGTTGGGGGTTCTGAAAAAGGGGTTTTGCATATAGAGATACCAAGTCCAATTAGTGTAATATGAGTTCATGTGTCATCTCAGTAGTCCCACGCTAGCTGTGTTGCCGCCATGGCTCTTAAACGGCTAGACAAGTGCGCAATCATCCAATCCTGGTCTCTTGGTAGTGTAGGAGATCGCGAGTTTGAGCCCTCAATATCTATTTTCTTGTTCACTTTTTGAAGAATCAGTTACTATCAGGTCTTGTATATGGTGGTAGTGAGGACAACTAACCACTACCTTACTCAACACCCTCAAATCTCAATACAGGGAGCTTAGTTGGACTTAATTATTCACCCTCAACCTCAACACCTGTCACTCCATGGCATTGTAGACAAAAGCTAACTTGTCACTAGGGGCCCCTGGCAGACAGTATAGCCAGCATATTGCTCCTAGCAACAAAGCTCGCCTTAAACACAAGCAGCCAGCCCACCTGAGGCCGGAGAAAGGAAAAATGAAAAAAAAAAAAATGCACCAAAAAGGGAGCCGATCGCGGTGGGACTCGAACCCACAACCTCAGTCTTGGAAACTCCTTTTATTAGGAGGACCACACGCTACCATTGCGCCACGCAACCCCACTTTTATTGAAAGCTTGTACTCTTCGTAAGATACTTATCAGCACAACTCCTAAAGCTGGTAATGTCCGCCTAGAAACCTCAACTTCTTAGCTCCCTTTCCTATAGACATCCCATAGTAAGTTCTTGCAAAGCCTTGCAGCTTCTAAAAGGAGTTAATAGAAGTCTAGAGCTTTTTCTATAGTATGTTATAGCATTTTATAGACTTGCTCTCACCTAGCTAATATAATAAGGATGGTAGATAGGATCAAATAATAATTAATATTAATACCTACCTTACAGTATAACTAACCCTAGTTTGTTTATTAGCGCGATATAACCTACCATAGTCCTAGCTCCAAGTTTAAGATCTTCCCCTCCTACGCTCAAGTCCTCTTTTTCGATGTAGAAAAACTGAGCAAATAGGAAAGCTCGCGGAGAGATTTTCGATTTAGACGTTTTTTTTTTTTTATTGGAATCCGTTGTTCTAGCGTTGATGTTGAAGGACCCTGGTCGTCAAGTCAGGCGCTAACGAACTTTCTAGGGTTGGAGTGTCCATGAAAACCTTGAATCATCTCGGCCAGACTTGCCAAATCAGGTATCCGACATATACGCTGAACGCTCGTATCTAAACGAGCCACAGCGCACCTACAACAGATCCTGGGATGCGGTGGCCTTGCTGAAAAAAGGCGGGGCCGGATCTGCCAGATCCGCACAAGGACCAGGATGACGACCTATGTAAAGGATATGAGAAACAGGTGAAGCATGGCCCAGTCATGCAACTCATGCCCGCATCCTGATTTGCGTCCACTACCTTAGGTAGCTAGCTCACTTTCGTCTTCTTGCCTGACGAATGGTGATCTTTGAACCCCCCTTAACGGTAAAAGTTGTGCCGTTGACAACAGCTCCATTCACGGTGAACTCGGACTGGCTCACGGGAACCAGCAATGGCAACGGGACCGAGACTGTTCCCGTGGTGCCCACGGGGCCCTTCACAGACATGGTCAGGAGCAGATCCTCCCCACAGAACCTCCAGCTCACAGCAACAGCACCGCGAGGAGTGGGGACCTTGCCCTGGGCAGAGGTGAGGCCAATCGTCTGAGGGACTACTGCCCACTCAGCCCAGCCCGGCTTGGTCGGCCGGGCGCCCAGCACAAATCGGCTCAGTGCTGCCGTCGGGCCGGCGCTCCATCCGTGGCACAGGCTCGTGGCGGTGCCGAGCGCCGGGCGGCCAGACTCGTCCAAGGTCTCCCAGAAGCAGCCGGTGTAGTTGGCGTTTCGGGGATCCGCCATGGGCGCCCACAGCGAGTCGAGCAGCTCCCTGGCAGCGCGAGAGTTGTGCGAGGCGAAAGCGGCGCGGAGATGATACGCCGATGCGTAGGGACTCATGTATCGCCGGAACCCGCGCTCGACGACTCCGCGCGAGAAGGCTAGCGGGCCCTTGCCCTTGGCCCCGGCATGGAGTCCCGTCGAGAGGGTTGAAAGGATGGACTCGGACGAGTGGGATGGGTCCACATTGACGCCAGCAAGGATGGCAATGGCGTTGGAGTCCTGTCCAAAGCCGTCCCGGATGTTCTCGGAGTAGACGCACGCACCCAGCTCGTCGCTCCAGAGCTGCTTGTCAATGGCGGACCGCAGTGCAGCGAGACGAGCTTGTTAGACAGAGATGTCGACCCCGGCATCGGCCAAGAGCCTGGCAGTCTCCTGGAGCGAGTACGCGTAGAGGACGTTGAACTTGGTGACGACGCCAGACTGGGCAGGGTCGTAGTAGTTCCAGTCTCTGCCAAACGCGGCGTCGCTGAGGTTGAAGAGGCCGCTAGTGGGCAGCAACTGCGAGTGTGACCAGTCGAGCATCCTGACCACCCTGGGCGCCCACGCCCGCGCGAAGGCGACGTCGCCAGTGTGCATGTACACTTGCGAGACGGCGGTGAGCAGGTTGCAGGAGTAGCCGATCAGGCCCGTGTCGTTGACATTCAGGGGAGCCCGTAACGGCTCCTGCTGGATCTTGGCCGTGGGCGTGGCGAAGCCAGGCGTGGCCTGGTACGATGCGAAAAGCTGGAGGGTGCCCTCGATGAACTGCAGCCCATGGGTGCTGGCCAGAGCGGCAGAGCCTGCCACGTCCAGGTCGCCGGTGTATGCGATACGGTCCCGGCGCGAACCGTCAACAGACACGTCGAGGGGGTTGGTCCCCGCCAGGAAATCGTCGAGGCAGCTCTTGTCGGTTAAGGTGTGCTGGTAGGTTACAGCGCCCGAGGTGTCGGTTGCGACCAAGTCTCGGAAAATAGCCCTGTGGCCAAAGGAGGCGCCGATGCCGTAGGAACCATAGAACTTTGAGTATTGCCTGAGGCTGAGCACCTTCTCGCCGTTGATGTGGACAGCAATGTCGGTCATGGCAACCTGGACATGCACCGAATGCCAGGTGCCAAAGGCGAGGGTCACATTCGGAGGTGCTGTCGTCCTAGTGAGCTCGGTGTCTTCGGTTGTCGATCCCACGTAGGCCGCAACCGTCCTCGCTCCCACGTCAACCGACAAGTACCTTAGATGCCCGAGTTGAGCGTGTCGGACAACACGCTGAACCCGAAGCCGCCAGCGAGCGGCTTGACCTTGAAGTCGAGGTTGTAGGCCGTACTGGTGACAGCAACCAGGCCTGCGTTGGCCTGGGGAGCAAGACTGCCGATCAAGGCACCCTCGCTGGTGATCTCCCAGAACGGGGGGATCGACTTCTTGGGAATCTCGCTCAGCTGAACGGTCCTGGCGCCGACCGTCCAGATGTCTGTGATGGAGCTGTCGGAGCTCTTGAATAACCGGGGAGCTTGTTTAGGGGGGTCGTGTGGACCGTGGGGACAAGGCCAACGTTCCGCAACGTCAGCTTGCCGGGCGACGACAGGTTCAGCTTCTGGTACCGAAGGCCTCCCTGGATGAGGCCGTTGGTGACTTGGCCCGGGCCAGTGATGTTGTAGCGGTTGACGCGGTAAGAGTCCATGGCGGCTGCGAGCGGGAGGGGACCATCGCCCTAGTGGCAGGGGCTCAGTTAGCGGTTGCGAACTTCCAGCTCACTTGACGCGTTTTTTTCTTTCTTTTTCTTTCTTTTTCTTCTTTCTTTTCTTTTCCTTTTTTATCTTTTTCCCACGGCAGTTTTAGTAGGTAGCTATGGGGGTTGCGGAACAGAACGCACCATGTACAAGCTCAAGGCCGCCTTGGTTTCAGAGTAGGTCATCTCGAAAACCGACGTGTCGCCCGTCGCACTAACGACCTCAAAGGCCGGGATGCCCTCTACCACGGCCCCATAATCGAGAACGAGAATGCCACCCCCTGTTGTCGTTGACGATAGGACGATCGGCCCATCGTGCGCCGTGATCAATGGGGCGTCCGCTCGCGGCGGATGTAGGTGTGTTCGAGTAACAGCGGCACCTGCGATGGCTGACAGCTGGAGGCCCAAGGAGATCAACCTGACCATGACGTGTCCGAGTTGATGCCGTATTCGAAACACAGGTGAGATGAGAGGAAGAGTGGTTGCGGGAATGGCGAAGCTGAGGGCTCGTGGCAATGCAGACACTTACCTAAGGTTGGGTTGGAGCTTGCTAAAATGGTGTATGGTACTTAATACGGGCCCCTCGGCGTTCCCAGAACTAAGAGCACGGAGATTGAAGTCTTCTGGGCTGATCCGTGATCCCAATCACCAGACATTAGGTACCGAGGCAGATTTTACATCGTAAGCAAGCGATGGGCCCGGGGTTTCAGTCGTCGTACGGGTACGGGAACTAGCTACCTGGTAGGGAGTAATTATACGACAGAACCGAGCCAGAATTTGGGGATGCCTCTGTTCAGGGTGACCCTGCAGATACACTGGCCTGCGCCCATCGTACGCGGAGAGCACCGAGCGAGCGGACAAGTGATAAAACTTCGTAGCTTGTCAATCCTTTTGCATTTGCACCGACAACTGCTGGGCGGTGGCGGGATGGACCCCCCGGTTTTTCTGCAAGGAATGACACTCTAGCCCAGGTGGGCCTGGCCTTCGGTATTGTTGACTTGTCTTCCTGTTGGGGTTCGTTTAGCCTCGCTTTGTCGTACCTGATTTTTATGATATTGTAATCCCATCCTTTGCGACCAAAATGACACCTGCTTTCTCTCACTCAACCACCACCCTCCCCCTGACCCTCAAATCCCGACTGCTCGCCCCAACCCAAACATCATACACCCCCCTCCTCAACCGCCACTGCTGCCTCACAACATCCCACACGCTCAGATCCCTCCGCGTCAGCTCAAACACCGCCTCCCTCCCCTGCCCGGGCACAAGCGGCCCGACCTTGGCAAACCCCCTGAGCAACCGCACAGGCTCCCCCTCCTCTTTTGCGTCATCTGCCCCAGGCCGACCGACATACAGCTGCGCAATCTCAGCCCCGTCCACGGGTCCCGTATTCGTTACGGTGCATCTCACGACGGCAATGACTTCCCACAGGGCGGGGTGGCCCCCCTGGACGATGGGGGTGTCCCTGTCCGGGTACTCAGCCAGATCTGCATTGCCTAAAACGGACGCAGACAAATTGCCGTATTCAAACGAGGTATACGACAGCCCAAACCCAAACTCAAACCGCGGGGTGATGTTGTAGGCGTCGAAATAGCGGTAGTCGAGCAGCAAGCCCTCGGTGAAGTTCGCTTCGGGGAAGGGGACGTCATCGAGGGAAACGGACGAGTTGAGAAGGGACCCGTAGTCTGACTCGGAGCGGGCGACGGTGTAGGGCAGCCGGCCGGTCGGGTTGACGTCGCCGTAGAGGATGGAGGTGATGGCGTTGCCGGATTCTTGGCCTGGCAGGCCCGCGAAGAGGGTTGCCGTGATGTTGGGGTGGGAGATCCATGCGTCGACGGTGCGGATTCCTTGTGGATGTCAGTAGATGTTGAGGGAGGAAGAAAGTGAGAGGGGGAATACCGGCTGAATGGATCACGACGATCGTGTTGGCGCACCAGGAGGCGACGTTAAGGACCAGGCGGTCGCTAAACTCGTCCGTCAGGCTGGTGCGGTCAAAGCTCTCGGAGGCGTAGGCGTTGATGAAGACGAGGCAGGCATCTGCATTCAAATATGGGGTCGGGTTGTCCGAGTAAAAATCCCAGCGCATGATGCCTTTGTCTCCGGTGACACGCTCATGCAGGGCTTGGAAGGGGGAGACCACATACGGGGGAGTGTTACCCCCTGACCCACCGGCCGTGATGAGCGTGCCGTTGAACGTGTTCCAACCGAAATTCTCATCGTAGCCTCCCGCGTACCGGTCGCGATTCTGCCAGGGGTTGGCCTTGTGCGTGGCGTCGTAGCCATAGACCCCCACGAACTTGGGCTTCTTCAGGGGCAGAGTGTTGTTGACGTTCTTGACCAGGACTGTGCCGGCAGCGCCAATCTCCTGGATCAACCGGTAATGGTCTGCCTGGACGTCGACGGGGGTATGCCTCTGTGTGTTGTTGTAAATGGCCGGCGGCGGATAACCGTTGTCCTGGTGGAGGTAGTACCACGACGCGAGGATGCGAGCGGCCATGTCGCTGATGCGTTCCTCGCTCACTGAGCCATTGTGCACGGCCTCGACCAGGCTGTCTCCCCAGAAGCCGGCGTTCGGCATGACGAGGTCCAGGCCTGCATTGGCCGAGGCGACTCCAGACATCTGCCCGTCCCAGTCACTGACAACGAAGCCCTCAAACCCGAACTCAGTCTTGAGCACGCCGTTCAGCAGCTTGGAGTTCTGGCAGGCGTACGAGTGGTTGGCCCGCTGGTAGCTGCACATGACAGCGCCGGCCCCCTCTCGCAAGGCATCCATGAAGGGGAAGGCATACAGCTCGTGCAGAGTCCTATCGTCGACGTTGGCGCTGATGGCGTCGCCCATGGGGGTCCACCGGCGGCGGAACTCTTGCTCGTTCAGCAGCCAGTGCTTGGGCGTGGCAATCACGCCGGCGTCCTGCATGCCCCGAGTGATAGCCCCCATGCCGGCGCCGGCGAGATACGGGTCGCTGCTCAGGCCCTCCCAGTTCCGGCCGCCCCTGACGACTCGCCCAAGCGGCCCGGCCACGGGACCCAGGGCGACGTTGATGCCCTTGCCATAGAACTCGCTGCCGAGTGCGCGGCCATACTGCTCCATGAGGCCCCGGTCAAAGGTAGCCGCCACATGGATGCCGGCGGGGAAGGCCGACACAAACTCCTGGCCTCGAATGCCCGACGGGCCGTCGGCGAAGCACAGAGAGGGTATGCGCAGACGCGGTACCTCGCCCGTGTTGCCTACGCAAGCGCCGGGCCAGCCCCGGGTGATGTTGGCCTTTTCCTCGACAGTCATCTGCGAGACCAGGTGCTGCGCCTGGGTGTGAGCCGTGGCCCAGCGGGCGCTGGTGGAGCCATTGCCGATGGCTGGGAAGTGGGAACCATGTTAGTTTCTCCGGGCTGGAAGATGCGATGAGAGGGATGTTTTACGGGAAGGGTAGACGGGCGGACTGAGGCCGTAGTACGGTAATTCCGACACTCCGGAGCCCGTTTGCAGCGAGCATGTGGCGCAGAGCAGAGTGGTGGCCGTTTTCTTGATGCTGAGAACTGCCTGTTCCGGGGTCTCCTGGGATCTTCGGAGCCTGCGAGGCAGCATGTCGTAGGCGCTCCTCAGGAAATCCATGGCGGCGAGTCGCTGAGGAGGCCGGAACGACAAAATTTGGAATGAAGCGGATCGGGATGGTTGCTTCTTTGCTTGTTTGGTTTGAGGTTCCTGGTAGGTTTCTAGCAAACCCCAGGCAGGCTGATACGTCAGAGGCGGAAGGGGCTTACCGCCCCTTCGGGTTTTTGAAACGCCCAATCGGATTGTCCCCGTCACTGCTGCTAGCACAGCCTGCTGGGCGCGCCCCATGCGGATTCTGATGCGCCGGCAGCATTTTCCAGTGTTGAGGTGTTCAACCGTGTCTGCATCTTTTCGTCCCAAGTACATGAAAAATCTAGGCAGCCGAGTGACTTTCATGTGGAGATGTGAGAACTTGAGACGAACCTGGGGCGGTCTGATAGAAGCATAAATGCTGTAGGTAATTGGATAAATCGTGAAGCGGATGCCTGCCATACATGGGTAAGGCACTGCCCGTGTTTGACATGATCAAATGAACACGCAAACGAGGTAAAATGCCTACCTAGGTAGGCTGTAGGCTACCTTACTTGAGTTATGAGAAACCTTAAAACGGGAAGCCGTCGGGTTGTGGAGTCGGCCTTCCTCCCACCCGCTCCTCGAGGTCTACTAGTACCTCCCGGTAGTTCTTTCGGCTCCCTGGGCCGTATCCGTGAACCCAGTAGTGACGGCAATAACAAGGAAGCGTTGCATTGAAGGTAAGGAATAAATTATCTGCAAAGTCAGGATATATTGGCATTTGGCGAGCATAAAGTACCTTAAGAAGGGAGGTGTGCTCCCAGAGAGGACAACGTCGATGGTCCTGCAATTTGAGTTTGCAAGCCTCCTCTTACAACGGGAACATTCAAGTTGCCGCAGCGGCTACCCAACATGAAAAACCGTACATTCCTCCCGCTCATCTGGTGGGCACTCGCCATCTCCTTCACTTGGGCCCACCCCCTCACATCCATCGGAGGAACCACTTCCTGGAAGCGGCTCGCCGACGTGCCCACAGGCCCGATACACGAACACTCGACGGTTGCCCTCTCCAACACCGAGCTCGCCATCATCGGCGGAGTCTGCCCACCCGGCAAGGTGATCGACAGCGTCTACATCTACAACATCCCCAAAGACAGCTGGAAGAAGGCCGCCTCCCTCCCCATCACCATCAACCACGCCAACGCGGCGGTAGTCGACGGCAAGATCTACGTCCTGGGCGGCATGACTGGTGCAAGCTGGGCCGGGACGCCCGAGTCATTTGTGTACGACCCTGCCAGCGACAAGTGGGCGTCCATTGCTGCCATGCCCAAGGCCGAGGCCCGCGGAAGTGCCGTGATGGGCGTCTACAACAGGACCATCTGGCTGGCGTCGGGGAAGACAGGAAGCGGCGGGCAGTCGGTGACCACTGTGTTGGCGTATGACACCGTCTCGGGCACCTGGTTGACCTCGATTCCGGCCCCGGCCAAGAATATCCCCGAGGGTCGCGACCACGGAGGCGGCGGCATCGTCGGCACCAAGTTTTACCAGCTCGGAGGGAGTCTTGGGCAGATCTCGAACCGCAAAGACACCGTCTTTGTGCTGGATCTGGAGGATCTGAGCAAGGGTTGGGTGACCAAGAACGGGCGGATGCCCACGCCCCGGAGGGGATTCGCGACAGGTGTGGTCGGGACCAAGATCTACACCTTTGGTGGGGAAGGGAACCCGGATGCGGCGTCGAAAGGCGTCTTCAGCCAAGTCGAGGTCTACGACACCGAGACAGACACCTGGGCCTCACTTGCACCGATGGAGATACCACGCCATGGGAGTTATGCCGCCGTGGTGAACGGGACCATCTACATCCCGGGAGGAGGCATAGAGTCTGGGACGCAGGCTGCTACTGCTGCTTTTGACTCTTTCACCCCGTAAGGGTGCTTTCAACAAACAGTGTGTTTCTGGTTGCTTGAATGCTAAACATCATGATGTGCATCCGCCACTTTTCCAGCCGTGATGACTGGAGACACCATGACACTATGGGCATGGCACCGCGGCGAAGCGCGGCCAGAACAACCCCCTATCCACAGTGCCATCCTTTAGTGCAACATCCGCACCGGGTTTGCCTCCTGCCATGTTGGCTTTGACGCAAAGGTGGGATTAGTAGGTACGGTAGCATTGCATTAGAGAGGCGGGAGAGGCAAGGCTTGCTGACATCCTTCATCTAGATTGGACAGGTCAAGTACCATGCAGTAAGCTGAAAAGCACCTGTCAGCGGATGACAGCAGGGCCACTGTATCCGGGCCAATCAACAGACCACGAGAAACCCAGGCCCGGCTGGCCGGCCGCCGCCCGCTCCTCAACAAACAACGGCTACCGAGCGCGGCAAAGAAGCGAGACAAGCGATAGGGCGAGAGACTACCAGCAAACAGCCTGAACCGGAACTTTGTGCCGCGCGCAGGGAGGAGCGGGCTCGGATCGTGATCCGGGACGACTGTGCCGTAGGGCAGAGGAGCATCTGGAATCGATAGCGTGAGTCGGCGCGCAGCACGCCAATGCACCCAGAGTTCCGTTGGTGCTAGGCTGACATGGGATTGTTCCCACTCATCGATGGCCGGAACGTATCTGCTTTTTCATACCGGGAAGCGAGGAGGATGAAAAGGGGGGTCACTCTTATAAGTCAACGGTCCGCTTCATTGTCATTCTCAATTTTCTCGCCCCACGCCGTCGTCAGAGAGTCACTCAAGACGCCATTGGACTCGGAGCCATGAAGCTCACTTCAATTCTTCTTTGGACGGCTGCCGCCACGGCTTTGCCAGGGAAGCACGACGACAAGCCCCCCAAGTGTACCAACCCAGAAAAGAGACGCTCCTGGTAAGGCTCAACGCCCCTCGTTGCTCACATATTTCATGCCAACTTCGTGCTTCTAACCGGCGGTGCCAGGCACGACATCACCGACGCAGAGAGGAAGGCTTACACCTCGGCGGTCAAATGCCTCCTGACCTCTCCCCAGAAGCTCAACAAACTCCCCGGAGCCAAGACCAGATGGGATGAACTGGTATCTCTCCACCAGATCCATGCCCTGCAGATCCATACAACCGGCCAGTTCCTGCCCTACCACAGGTACTACCTGAAGACGCTGGAGTTCTTGCTGCGGGAGTGCGGATTCAAGGGCATCATCCCGTAAGACACCACATCCCCTTCTCTTTCTTTCCGAGAGAGGCATTGTTTCCCCTGTTGTTGACATCTTGGTTGCAGATACTGGGACGAGACCCGTGATGCCGGCAACTTTGCGGCCAGCGTCATTTTCGATCCCGTTACCGGGTTCGGCGCCGGCGGTGACGTGCAAGGGGGCTGTGTGCCCAACGGGCCGTTTTACAACCTCACGGTGAACATCGGGCCGGGCTTCGAGTCGAGGCCCCGATGTGTCAATCGCAAGATCACGGACCTGTTCAGCCCGCAGACTGGGAAAACATACGTCGATGCTGCACTCAACCACACCGACTATGCAGGTGCCCTTGACGGGATTTACTCGGGACCCCATCTTTTTGGCCATATGGCCCTGGCAATGATGGTACGTCTGTCTACATCTTCATGTCCTGTCAGCTTGTTGCCCTAGCCACTAATCCGCCCTTTTCCAGGACGGCAACTCCATCACCTCCTCCGGCGACCCCTTGTTCTTCATGCACCACGGCTTCGTCGACAAGATGTGGGCCGACTGGCAGGCGAGGGATCCCAAGAAGCGCCTCAAGGACATCTCGGGGCTGAATGCCCAGGACCCAGCCGTCGGCTTCTCCGAGTTTCCTGGGGGCATGGAGGAGGAATCCAAGATGTGGGGGCACCCGTCCGCCGCCATCCTTGCCGTCACGCCGGATCCCCAGCTCGGCGACAAGGGCCCCAACATCACCCTGAACCATGTCATGTCGTCGCTGGGCATTATTCCTAACGCGACGGTGGCTGATGTCATGGATACCAAGGGGGGGTATCTTTGCTATGAGTATGTCTGAGTGTCTGGGCGAGACGGAGCAGCTAGCCTGTGCACGCGCTACATATGAGTGCAACGGAGCTCGTCGTTATCAATCCGCTCTCTGTACTCTGGTCTTTCAATGGTGACCAGTCATAACCCTTGGTGGCAGAAGTCCCTCAACGTGTGTCTTGTGAGATGATGTGCACAACACGTTTATGGACACAGACACACACCGTGAACCGGCCTGTGGTTGCGGATGTGAACCAGTGATGCCCTGCTCCCTGTAAACCTGTGTCGTTTGGCACATCAACCACTGCAGCGACCCCTCACCTCCTAGGAGGAGGAGAACGCTCAACTTCCAGAGAATGCCGCGAAGCAGAGCCGACAACCTGGAATGCCCAAGACATGTTCAAGATAAGTTGCGTCCCGAGTCCAAGAGCCGGTGTTAACCCCAAGATAGTAGACCTTCTAGATGTAACCCATAAGCGGCTTGCTCCGCAAATCCTTCTTTCCAACATGCATTTTACCGGTAGCACGCAATATATCTTCGGCTCAGGGCCGTTCGGGTTGTGGAGGTGCATGCCCGACGGACTCAGACGACTCACCTATTGGCTTTGGAGCTTCTTTCTTGAAGGAACCCGATGGGGACCCCGTGAACCCATTCCCTTGTCCGCTGCCTAAACTGGGGTTGACTGCAGGACGGGGCACGGGGATTGGAACGCCTATCCG
The DNA here is from genome assembly GCA_023628475.1 of Chaetomiaceae sp. PF1801. Lineage (NCBI taxonomy): Eukaryota > Fungi > Ascomycota > Sordariomycetes > Sordariales > Chaetomiaceae > Chaetomiaceae sp. PF1801. Next base: position 129,538 of record JAMAKQ010000053.1, read on the forward strand.
GTACTACGTCACCCTCCGATGGTACCAAACATGAATCTGTCGCCGTTGTCTTGAGAGGAACATGATTGCATGATGCCCCCTGCAGCGCTCGAGATATCGAGCGGTTATATGGCTAAAGGGGGCGCGTATAAAGATGATCATAGTAGGGCAACGTCAACAGTTTGATCCATCATCCTTCCCCTCATCAACATTGAAACCTGAGTCTTGGGGGAACTTCAAATTTCACAACCACTGAACTAAGCTACCATGCTCAGCTCAACCCTCGTAACGTTCCTCCTAGCTGGGGGTCTAGCTTCCGCCCACGGGGCCGGCCATGACCATCGCCAGGAGCAGGCAGTACGCCGACGGTTTCTCGATATTCACACGAATAACCTGGACCACTGCTCTGGAAAGCATGCAGACAGCGGCCTCCTGCAGCGTGCCGTCCAGAGGCGCGAGATGCGAGCCCGCTCGTTCATGCCGCCCTCCTCACCTGGCAGCTTGAGAGGTGTGTCTGTATAGTGAGAGATGTCTACCTTGATGGCATATGGAACTGACATTTCCCCAGCCCGACAGACTTCATCTGTGAGCAAGTCTCACAAATCCAACAAGGCTTACAATGCCTCGACGGATCCAAAAGAGGTTTTTGCGGGCCAGAACTCCTGCGTACTCAGCCCAGAGACGACAGAAGGACCTTTCTGTCAGTTACCTGCCCCTTTGTCAATCCCTTCTGGCCTAGAATGATATTCGTGTTGCTAATTTTCTGAAAGATGTCCTCGGGCAGGACATCCGTAGCAAGCTCGTCGAAAGTCAACAGGGAGTTCCCGTCCATCTCGACTTCCAGCTCATCGACGTCGAGACCTGCGAACCGATAGAAGGGGCCTTCATCGAGATGTGGAGTGAGTTTCCCTGGTTTGACGGGCTCAGTTCATGTGTGCTGACCACCTTGACACAAAGATGCCAACTCAACCGGCGTCTACTCCGGCGCCCTCGCCGTTGTCAACGGCATCGGCATGTCCGACAAGGCCAACCTGGAGCGCAACTTCCTGCGGGGCGCGCAAAAGACAGACGCAGACGGCGTCGTCCAGTTCCAGACCATCTTCCCCGGCCACTACGACGGCCGGGCACCGCACATCCACGTCGTCAGCCATCTCAACGCCACGGCCCGGGCCAACAACACCATCTGGGATGCACGCGTCACGCACGCGGGCCAGGTGTTTTTCGACCAGGACCTCATCACCGCCGTCGAGAAGCTCGCGCCGTACTCCTCAAACAGGCAGACGCTGATGCAGAACGCCGCCGACAGCATCCTGCTGCAGGAGGCCGCCACCACCGACCCTTTCTTCAACTACGTGCTGCTTGGGGATGATTTGGCCAGGGACGGGCTGTTTGCCTGGTTCAGCTTTGGTGTGAACACCACCTTCACCCGCGACATCATGGCGGCCGCGATGCGGTTCAAGGAGGGCAACGAGATGGTGACGACGAACCCCAAGGTCCCCGGCCTCGATGGGATCTTTCCGGGCGGGTTTCCGACGGCGTACCAGCCCGGCTATGGTGGCGCGGCCCCGGCGCAGCCGACTGGGAAGCCGGAGGATGTTGAGAATTAGCTGACAGAGGTCTTGGTTCACGTTTTGTAGCTATATCTGCATAATCAACCCCAGCGCGAAAATAAAAAGAAAGAAAGAAAGAAAGAAGAGAAGAGATTCGGTTGTCAGTTGTCGCAACAGAGCGAGCCTCGGTGAAACGTGCCACGGGCGCTCGGGCGACATTCGGCGATGACTTCTCGAACGAGCAATTCGTTGTGTGTTCCGGGTCCGAAATGAGAGCCGGCTGTCAACGAAATTGGTTGCAGCCCGGCAACGTCGAGTCCTTCGAACGAGCCGATGATCTGTTCCTGCTTTCCGTTTGGCCTTGGTTGCGAGCCCCGCCAGCCGCCCCGCTAATTACCAGAGACGCGGAAATTGGCGAGGGAATTCCAGGTTGCCACGAGGTGAGCGACCATTGATTGCACTTTGATGAGATCCGGCGCCCAACGTCTCCACACCCAACTACATCCATCACTGACCAGGCCATGAACAGCTCCTGCTGTGCTTGTGTGCCTCCAGTTCAGCTGGGCTGGGGTTGGACTGCGGAGCGTTGTATTAAGAATTTGAAACAGAAAAAGCAACTGGTGACAGATGTCGAACTCGGCGTGTAAGTAACCTCACTCCTGCGTTTGTCGATCATGAGGTCCAGGCGGGTTCGAGACTCGAATGGGCTGAACCGACGGCTCCATCAATCGCATGCGCCGATCGACATTGGCTTCTCCGTGCCGTGCCGTCCCTCGCCATCATTCACTTCTCCGTCCAAAGTCAACAAGAAACAAGAAACAGGAATCAGCTGCATCCCTTGCTTTTTGTCACACGCAAAGTGGGCTCGTGACTCGGACCGGCGAAGGGCAGGGCGGCCTGGAAAAATTTCAGGGGTTTGTGGTGGGAAGTGGAGGTCCGAGGTTCCATCCAGGCTATCCCGCAAACGGTTAAGCCTCAGGAACAGCTGCCTGATTGGCTCGCGGAATGCCGTCCCGACCCGTGTGGGTGGGACAGGGCATGGAAGGCGCGATTGGGTGCGAGGGCTGGTGGAATTGGACAACGGCCAGGATTGCGACGAGGCAACCTCCAAACCTGGAAGCTGGGAAACTGTTGTCGGGTGCAACTTCCAAGGACCATACAGTGCCTGCGAGTCCTGTGAAACCTGATGGTGTCTGCCATTCCGTCGTTAGGAAGTGCTTGATGCTGTTGCGAGTGGATTGTTGATGGGCCAATCTGCCATCCGGCCGTCGTTCGTCCAGGCCCATAAAAGCTCATCAGGGCAGCCAACGGGAGCTGAGGCTTCAAACAGACAGAGCTTCCAGGATTCGCCCAGGGGGCAATTGGAGCCGCAACTCCTGTCGCCGACTGCGTGACTTGCTGAGTGCTGGGTGTTTGTTGTCTGCTCAGATATGGCCGATGTCGAGACCCGCGAGGCAAACGAAAGGGAGCAGCTCAGCAGACAAGACACAAAAGAGGCCAGAAAATGAGGAGTGCTTTGTCATGTGTCGGCTCGAGGCAACATGCAGGCTGCGGGACGGGAAACGCCAGACCTGCATCTGCACATCCCACCACTACCGAGGGCAATGGAGGAGATTGCGAGATTGGCAATTCCCATGCTGTGATTCCTCCCACAGCCCGAAACCGAAGCGGCAAGCGCGCGCGCAAACTGCCAGTGCTTCGAAAGGAGCTTGAGAATGGCAATCGCCCGGAATGAAGACTGGTGGTAGGTCCACCTGTCACTTTTGTTCTTCTCCGTTTCCTAACATTCCACTGGGTTTCTTTTCTTCTTTTCTCCCCCTCTCATTTGCTACGGCCACGCCACTTGCTTCCGCGAATGCGCCGGCCAATCAGGCTGCTGCCGGCCACAGAAATTGCCCAGAGCGCACGGGCATTTTCCGTCCCCACCCACGCCGGGAGTGGGGAGAAGGTCGCTCATTCCAAACGCACGGCGACCCCCTTGGCGTTATTGGACAGGCATTGGCCAATCGTGGGGTCGGCGTCTGGGATTTTGCTGCACCCCTTCCGCGTTTTGACTCCTGAACCCCGGTTGACCTCCACCCAAATTGTGGACGTGCGCAATCTTGCCCTGGGCCTGGTTTTGCTCCCCCTTCTTCTCCATCTCGTTTCTCCTCCTCACCCTCATGCCATTCGCAACAACGCCTGCCTGGTTCGATCGGTTTTTGCCCCCCAGTTCTCGAAGCGGCCTCTGTCCTTCCTTTTGCGTCAGTTTCCTAGTCGACGTCTTTGCATTTTCTCTTCGTCCGCTCCCTTCTGGGCTCTTCGAGTTCAATCTCCAGTTTCGTAGACTGGCCCGACGCAACCATCGTCCGACACGCTCATTTTACGTCCGATAACCCAACCGCGACTGCATCGACTCCCAGGTTTTCAGATCTCGAGCCGAGTTATCTGTCTCCTGAACCACCCACCGACCCTTACCGATTAATCCCCGCCGCCGGTCTCCGGGCGCTTGCATGCAGGTACCCATTTGGAGTGCACAGCATCACGGCGTGGCATTTTGACGGGCACCCGGTCTTCGGCCTACCCTGTCCTGACTCGGCCTCGAGCTCCTGCGACAGCGCGACTCGAACACGTCTATACTTGAGACGAACCCTTGGCCTCAGCTGGTGGAATACGTGGTGGATCCGTCACGGCAGCCGGCCGGAACCTGGTTGAACGCCTCTGGTATGTGATCTCATTCCCAACCTCGGCGCGTCACGCTTGCTGCGCACGTCGCGCTTCCCCGGTTATCTACATGGCAAACCATGTGGCGACGCTGCGACACTCGGCCTGCGTTACTCCAGCACGGCCGAGAGTTCGTATTCCCAAGCTGGTTCCCTTGCAGGTTGCACAAGTTCCCATCTCATGCCCACGTTTGTGTGCAGTGACACCGCAGCCGATGCTGACATCTTGTTTAGTCCATTTAGGGAGAAAATAAACGGACCTCTTCGTGGCTGCGCGGATCGCAAGCCGGGCCTCGTTCAAATCCCCCATTCAACATCTGAGCCACATGACATCGCCCCGACCCTCGCCAGACACCTGAATCCTTGAGCGTGCTGCAACAAGCCCCGCCGACACTTGCCGACGGCCGACATTATCCCCCCTCGACCAAGTTTGAGACGCCCAAGATGAACCGGTTCAGGACAAAGAAACGGGCGAAGGACGACCTGTCGGCCGGCCGCTCGAGCGAGGAGTCGGAGCAGTCGTCGCTCTCATTCTTTCGCAAGGGGAAGAAGGCACAGCAGGAGGAGGTCAAGAAGGAATTTGACCTTGCCAATGCCCTGCCGTCAACCGATGACTTTCGCACCAGCTTGCTGATGAGCAACCTATCCGCCCGCTTTTCGATGTTGAGGGAGCAGGACGACCCGAACACCAAAATTGGCAAGGCCAGCGATGACAGCGTGCTCTATCCCAAGCGACAATCCCGACTGGCCGACTTTGGTTTCGGGGGTTCCGGAGGCCTGACCGACATTGCCGAGGTCGAGTCTATCAGGGGTTCCAATTTCGCTCGCACAGCCTCGACCGCATCTGACGACCCGGAGTCGGGTCCCGGTGGGAGTGTTCTGACCCGTTCCAGGCCCACCGAGGGAAACAACCTGTTCGGCGGAAGGCAGAAGATCTACAAGATTCCGGCGAGCTCAGGAGGCGGCTTGAGCGGCCGAGCGCTCTATGAAGACGATGTCGCCATGTCTGCGTTTCAACGTTGGCGGCTGACGGAGAGGGACAAGACACTTCAGAGCGACAGTACGCCAGATGGGGCCGAGGAAGAGACCGAGAACGCTCGGTCCGAATCCCCGCCTCCCATGGGTTACAACCGCAAGCGCGAGACGTCGTCTACCACCTCCTCAGCTTCCATCACGGCCCGCAACTCCACCGCTGCCACGTCGGTCACGTCAAAAGATGGACAGTCTGCGCCGGGCGTGGCGGTGTCCGCCATCGCTTCCATCCCCGAGCGCAGTGTTACTAGGAGTCGGCGGCTCTATGAACAGGGCTCCAACCAAGACGCGTCAGACAACAAGAGCTCCATCTTGTCGCGGATTGAGAGCCTGACCCGACCCCGGCCGTTCGCGGCTGAGGGCGGCCGGACACTCTTCTCCCAGGCCAGTGCACCGAATCTTAGGTCGATGAGTCCACCAGCCGCCGGGAGATCGATCGGCCCCATGGATCTGGGTGTCAAGGCGCAAACGGAGATCAAGTCCAACAATCTCGGCGGCGTGCCTCCTCTGAGCCCGCCCGTCAGTGACAGCGGCGTCGAACAGGCGGTCCTACCCATTCTCCCCAACGATATGGGCAAGGCAACCGCAATGGGCATCTTCCAGAAACCGCTGCAGCCCTACGATGAGTCCCAGTATGTTCAGCGACAGCTTCAGCTTCAACAGGGCCGAGAGACGCCCACTCAGAGGCACAGAGCGGAATCCAACGGCCGAAGCGCCTCCGGTGCCCAAGACAACGGGGAAAAGCCAGCAGCCGGCGGCACTCGACCGCCAGCCCAGGATACGCGGCTCCCTCCCACTCCCATTACCGACACTGAGACCCCGCAGCCAAGCGCTCCCCATTCAACAGGGCCATCAACGTCGCTCGATATCGGACGACCCTCTGACAAGGAGCATCCAGCCTTCAGGCAATCGGCCTTGCCGACACCTTTGTCCATTGGCGGGAAATTCAGCAGAGACCCGTCCCCGATCCGGAAGCCCGAAGCCCCGGTATCCAGCTCACAGCAGCCATCGCCAGATGACTCCCCGACGCTTGGGCCGACCGCAGGCCTGAGTGGATTGGTTCGCCAACATCTTCGTACGGAGAGCGTGGATTCGTCGTTGGACGATGCTGGAGTCGACGTCTCTAGTACTGCCCCCCGTTTCAACCTCGATTCGAACGCGCTGTCAGCTCTCGACCTGGGCGCCAGTCTCAGCCCCTGGCCCTCATCAGACCAGGACTGGCTTCAGTCTGACTCGAATAACGGAGCGCAATCGGCGGGACCGGGAATCCCGGAGGGACGAACCCAAGCTCAGCATGACACTCTCGATTCTAGAACGACGGATCGGACGAGCGCGGCCACCGAGGATGAGGCGGACGAGTTTGCTAACCAACTCGCCAACGCCCGCCGCCGAGTCAGGGAGAAGTTGACCTCGTACGTCGAGTCGGACAGCAGCAGGGCCCCGTCGCCGTTGTTGCAGCCGACAGACCAGCCGAACCAGTCGACACCCTCTTCGAATCCGCTGGGCATACTCAAGCCCAAGACGAGCCGAGGATCACTCATTGACCGCTCGCGCAACATCGTGACGGGCCCGTCGAAGGGCCTCAAGATCCTGGGCCTAGGAGCAGGTACGATGAGTACCCCAACGCAACCTAGCGGCAAATCATCCTTTGAGGAAAAGGAGGCTCCGCCGCTTGAAACGATGAGGGAGGAGGTCTCTCGAGAAGACGGATCTTTAGGCAACAGCCCGGCGTCGGACGCCGAGTTGGAGGGTGAATCGGGGACGAAGGATCAGGACGATGACAGCCACACCCACCCAGGGCTCAAGGCTTTTAGACAAGCGCGGCGAGAATTGCAGAGGCGGAAGGAGCTCGAGACGCTCGCCCGGCACCAAATTGACCAAACCTCACAGTACGCGGAGCTGGATCAGCGGAATAACATGCACTCGGCGGCCAGAGCAGATCGACCTCGGCAACGCACGCCCAGCAGGGAAAGAAGGCCGCCTCCGGTCGCGTATAGGCAACGGCCGCCCAGCGACGAACACTACAGCTCGCCAGGCGGCACGCGGCCGTCGGGAGAGCGATCGAGGAGCGGCTCGGAGACCAGCGCGGGACGGTCGAGTAGCCGTCCACCCCGTCTGCGGACCAACACCAACACGGGCCAGCATGATCAGCTTGGAGCGCCCAATCCCGGACGGCCCATGATGCGCTCTCCGGGCCTGCCCGGGACAGATATCAAGGGCTCTCCGATGATGCCGCCGTACCCGTATCCGAGCCGTGGGGCGCCCTCGCCCGCACCGTCGCCCCATCTTGAGCATTCGAGATCGGCGGCGAACCTCGCTCTGCACACTGGGCGACCAGGGTTGGACCCTCATTCCGGTCAGCCGTCTCCGGTATCACCCATGGGCCTGCCGTCGCCAACGCCTTACGCCATGGGCCCTGCCGGTTCTCCTGTTGGCACTCCGACCACAATGGGCCCGCGCCCTCGGCTGCCGTCGTCTGCCTCACAATCACCCGCCTTGGGGCCCACGAACGGCGCCATGCCCGGCCCCATGAGACGGCCTGTCGACAAGAGGGACATCTCGGAGCCCACATTTGTCATGTCGACCAGCCGGGTCCCGACAACAAACCTGCCGCACCACGCTCAGCACGCTCCTCCTCACCCGCAGTATCCCCTGCCTCCGCACCAGCCTCCTCCCATGGTCCCGGGTATGGGTGACGGGGCGCGCCCCTTCGGTGGGCCAAGGTCTCGATCCAACAGCCGTGCCGCCGGCTCTGCCCCGCCGGTGCCGCCCATCAACCCCCGCCGCAGGCGTGAGGACTCACGTCCACGGCCCCCTCACGAGGGAGGCGAAACAGCGGGACCGTATTCGAACCAAGCGAACACGAGCGCGCCCGGGATGGACCATGGCGAAGATGACCAGCACCGCCGGGTGCTGCGGAAACCGCATCCGGCGGATATGCAGGGCGGTGGTGCCGCCGGGGCCCGACATTTCCCCGGCAGGCCAAGGGACGACAGCCCGCCGTTTGTGGCCAAGGGCCCGCCGGCGAGCCGGACCGTGGCGACGTCTAATATGGGCGGTGTCCCTGGGGGTATGATCTAGGTTGCGGGTTTTTCTTTTTGACATCTGCTGTTTTTTATTCACTTCTAATTCACAATTTCCTCTTGCCATCTTATTCTAACGGTGGCCAGGCCAGGCAGGGTTCGTCGGGGGGCACCATTTACGAGGGTTATGAAATTGAGATACCTCTTTTTATTGCGGATTAGACTCCATCTGGGCGTGGAGCGAAGGTGTTTCTGGCCATCTTGTTATTTTTCTCTTCTCATTCGTCTGTGTGTACCAGTTTACTCCTTCTACCTTTCTAAGTGCTTGGTTGTTTGGTATGGGTTTTCGACATGTCCAAAAGCGAGAAGGTTGTTGGTTTTTGTTGAGGTGTTGACAGGGGCCGGCTGGACGTGGCCCGGGTATGTGCTTGTACTATTTACTGTGCTTGTACGGAGAGGAGGACTTGCAAGAGAATTTTGGGTGGGTTAGCTTCATGGCCGTGTTGTTGTTGGCCGTAGCAAGCTGGCCGGGCTCAAGCCGTTTGCTGATGGGCTTTCCTTTGCCGAGTCTCGGTGTTGCGGCGGACGCACAACAAGGAAGAACTCATTGGAATCTAGAGGGTAAAAACCTAGCTCGCGAGAATGGAAAAATAAAGGATGGCATTCCACCATCTGGTGAGAGTTAACTTTTGAGCTTGGCGGCGGGCATGGACTTGTCCGAGCTTACGAATGTGGTTTCAACTTTCCTGGCGAGAGGACGCTGGGCGGGATGGCCGGCCCGGCCGGCCTGGGTCAGCCGAGGTTTTGCCAGGGTGAGACAACATGAGGGGGAGGGGAGGGGAAACTTGGTTGGGGGTGACTCTGCAGCCCTGTTCCGTGTCTCACGGAGACGAGAAAGTTGGAAGGACAGAGTGCTACTTTCCGTTACGGACAACAGACGTGTAAGTGGAAGTCGGGATTGTGGGGAGTTTCGAGTGGATTCGAATATTTGAGGGAGCTTCGCCCCTCCACTTTGTCGTGGGCAGAACAGCTAACTTTTGGCGTCGACATCAACCTTGCAGCAAGGCACTCGATCAGACAAAGGACTTTGCTTTCAACAGCTTGCTGGGTTCAACGCGCACACAGCCCAAGATGGCCTTTATCCGCCCCTTCAAGCCCGAGGACACGGAGAATGCGAAGCACATTGTGAGTGTCAACCATCCACATCTCATAGGATCTTACCCAAGCTGCTCCCGTTTGTCATAGTCACTAACACCGCCGACAGTGCCGCGCAACCCTCCCGCCATCCCTCCTCTCCTCCCCCGACGCAATCCGCATGGCCCCCTACCTCTGGACGCTGCAGTTCACGCACCTCTTCCCGCAAAACTGCTTCGTCCTCGACGACGGCGAGGGCAACGCAGTGGGCTACGTTATCGGCGCCCCGGACGTGTTTGCCCTGGCGGACGCCTACCCGCGCTACGTGGCCGAGGTGCTGCAGTCGGAGCAGGGGCTCGCGGATGTCCCGCCCCCGAGGCAGTTGGATACGCAGGAGAGCTGGATCTTGCCCGACAATAAGGGGGTGAATCCGGAGTGTTTGGCACAGATGGCGTACAAGGTGGAGCGGCTTGTGCTCGAGGGCGTGGAGGGGAAGTGGGAGCTGGTGCGCGAGTATAGGGCGATGTTGCATATTGATTTGCTGGAGCCGTGGCAGGGGAAGGGGTGGGGGAGGCAGTTGATTGAGAGGTTTGTTGAGGGGGTCAAGGCGTCGGGGATGAAATTTGGGAAGGGGATTCAGTTGGGCGTGGCGGGGGAGAATACAAAGGTGGTGCCGTTTTATGAGAAGGTTGGGTTTAGGGTGTATCCCGGGGGTGAGAGGGAGGGGAATGTGTGGATGGTGAGGGATTTGTAGGGGTTGAGCGAGGAGTGTCTGTCTTGGTGGTTCACATGTCCTCCCTCCTGAACATCTTCAACAGTCTCTGCCTGCCGTATTGAACAAAAAGCATAGGTTGAGAGCAACTTCGTTGAAATCTTGGCCATTATGAGAGTACTTTCAAATGTTTGTACGGCAAAATATTCACATCATGACTGACTTGGGCCCGAAAACAGGGTCACCCAGCTCTCCTGCTCGCCAGCAGCAATGAACGTCTCCTCGTTTGGTTCCCAGCGTATCCCCTCCGATCAACCTCTCCCCTGATGGCTTTTGAATCCATATCATTCCCCTAAGTAAACTGCGGCGACGACCCCAACGACGCCGCGGCCGCCAGGTCCCGCTCCGGCGACATCTGCGGCAGATACGACTTGAGAAAGCAGTTGGCGTTCCACATGGGCAAACTCGTGGTTAAATTCGCATTGAAAAAGACACCCAGACACGTGTTGTTGCGGGCAAACTTGTTGAACATGGCGCAGGCCTTGATGCAGTCGCCAAACGAGTAGGCCGTCATGCCGGCGAGGTCGACGCCCGGGCCGACGTAGTCCATCATGCACTGCACGTCGAAGCCCCACGACATGGTGCCCAGCGTGACGACCTGGCGGTTCATGGAGATCCGGCCGCAGTCAAAGTCGATGATGCCTTGCGTTGGGACCTTGATGGTGGCTAATGCGGCGGCTGTACCTTGGAGGTCGGGGGTTGAGGTGGGAGTGGGCTCGCTGGTCGAAGTCATGGTCACGGTTGTTGGCATCATGACGATCATTGGGCTAGATTCGGAAGCCCTGGGCGAAATCAGGTCAGTGTCGGCGGCATGTGAAGCTCTTGCTGGAGTTCTTACCTCCTCGCGTTCGCCGCGGCAAGTGAGCCCCCGACTCCTCCACCAATGGTCGCAACCAGAATGACGATGGTCAGGGCCAAACAGAGGATGACTCTCCGGCGGCGAGATGCCCATATTGTAGCTGTCTTTGGCAGACTGGGCGTCCTCTCCTTTTCATCCTCGCTGGGGCTCGTTGACGTCTTGAACTCGTACATGCTCCCGCTGCCACTTCCTTCTGGCGAGTGCACCGGCGGCGGTATCTGGAGCTTCGGCTGGCGACGGAGCATGTGTGACAACGACCTCACGGGTCCCGACACAACCTCTGGTGCGTCCATGTGTTGCGGCAAACAGATGGCAGGAGGCGACGGCGGCCGTCAACCTCCCGCGTTTGGATTTATCGAATATTGTGGCCAGCCAGGGCTATGGTTGTGTGTGCACCATCAGGTCATAAAGTCGTATGACGGTCATGGTAGTATGTTGCTGAGAGTGGGATATGGTGGGAAGTAGCAGAAGGGGAGAACTCAAGTCCGGACCCAGGAGATGCTGCACGGCCAGAGTGCCGTAGTGGGACCTGAGACTGCTGACACTCGATGATGTGCAGGGCCATGCATCGGATGGGATGCTTGATCCTTCCAGGAGCCCAGGCGAGGCGCGATAGGATGAAACTGTGCGGGTAGGAGTCCCTGCATGAAATCCGTAGATCTTCTTGTTTGATCGGAGCTTGACCCGGAGGCGTCGATGGGCTCGCTTATCGACTTTAACCGAGCATCAACTCCTGCGTGTCAGCTCCGGGATACCAGGTCGGAATTGCGTGGCCTGGAGAAAACAGTTCGCTGATCAGAGGTTGCCCTAAAAGCCGCCATCCTGCTGTTGCCCTACCGCCTTCGTCACATTTCTTTCCCCATTGGGGGCAGGTCATTGAAACTCGTGATACTGTGGCGACTGGCAGAGAGAGACCTGCGAACGAGTAGCCAGGAGAAAACGATTAAGCTCGACTCGGATTGTAAATCTGAAAATCCCTAGCCTTTTTGTGTCAACCCACCTCCAGGGCACGCCCGACTCCCCAGCCCACTTCCCCAGTAACCACCGAATTAGCAACTATTCATATCCATACATCATCATCTCGTCAAGCTGCCCGCGCAGACCATATCATAATCAAAACACCATCTAACCCCGCCACCATAGTCACCCACTCAAGACTCACTCCTCCTTCACCCTCCCCTCTCGCCCGTCCCCCTCATCATCATCCTCCTCCTCCTCCATCCCCCAATCCCGCCACCCCTCCCCCCTCACCCAGCTAATTCCCTTCCTCCACGCGCCCTCCCTGACCGCCTTCGCATCCCGCTCATACACCACACCCGTCAACGCCAGCGCCGCAACAAAAACCCACACGTCCCCGCCCCTCATAGCCTTCCACCACCTCCTCTTCACCCCCACCTTCCACAAACTCTCAACACTAACCTTGGCACTGGCCAAGAACACACCCCTGCTCCCGGCCCGACCCTGCTGTAGCGCCGCCCAGAGACCTGCCACAAACCCGCCCAGGAAGAACCGCTGCGTGGGGAGGAAGGTGCGCGGAAACCACGCCTGGAAGAAGCAGATGGAACTCCAGGCCGTGGCGAGGGAGCCCGTCAGGAAACCGGCCATGCGCAGCGCCGAGGAGATGAGGCCGCGCAGGGTCGAGACGGGGAAGTGGTACAGTGCCGAGAGCCGCGGGATGAGCAGGGCCGAGTAGACGACGACGACGAGGCGGGTGAGCGGCGGGAAGGAGCGCAGCCAGAAGGTGAGGAAGGTGCGGGTGCAGGAGGGGTCGGTCGGGTGGAGGGTCGCGCAGGAGAGGGAGGTGATGAGCGGGTGGGCGGAGGAGGTGATGGGGGAGATGGGGGTGAGGGAGGCGGGGAGGATGTCTTCTTTGGTGGGGAACAGGACGGGGGGGATGAAGGCTCTGTGGATATCATTAGTAGGCTGCGACGGCGGGGAGGAGAGACGGGAAAAACTCACGGCCAGTTCAGTCGCGCCATCTGCGCGAGGCTGTCCACGATCTCGCCGGGCTGCGGCCACCTCAGGCCGGACGGATACTCGTCTGGCCTTGCCTGCAGATACGACGCCGAGTTCTTAAAGATCAAGTTGCTCCAAAACTGGACATCCGTTAGCAATCTCCATTCCCCCCTCACAACCGAGTAAACTCACCGAGGGAAAACAATCCCGATCAAACACCAACGCATGCAACAACTGCCCAAACGCGAACGGCTGCAGCATCCAGCTGCCCCACCACGCCGGCCGCGGCCTCTTGACGTCGGGCCCGCCGCCAACGCCCTTGATCCATCCCCACACCATGCCGTTGTCCTCGGCGCAGTTCCACCCAAACTCGAGCGCCCGGAAGATGGTGTAGAGCGCCACCGTCACGCGCAGCTGCCGGTTGGGGTACACGCCCAGCGCGAGGCCGGCCAGGGAGGCGCCCACGGCGGGCGCGTAGGGGGACGTCAGGGCGCCGGCCGTCTTGGGGTTGCGCAGGCGGAAGGGGGCGGCGGAGGGGTCGAGGAGGTGGGCGCGCAGGCGGTTGAAGAAGCGGAAGAGGATGCGGTAGAGGAGGAGGATGGTGCTGAGGGAGAGCGAGAGGCGGAGGGTGGGCGATTTGTGCAGGGGCTGCTTCTTTTGGGATGCCGTGGCGGCGCTGGAACGGCCAAGTCAGCTTGTCTTCCTCAATCCAGGACTGAATGGATGCGGCATACTCTTGCTTCTTCCCCATCACCCTCGCGGTCACAACTCCCCAGAGCTTCATCAGAGCGCCTGTCGCGACAAACACGCGAATCGAGTGCCGGATGGCGCGCGCATTGTAGTCATCGTCACGGCGCACGGCGGCCGCTCTCTCCTCCTCGCCTTCTTTACCCTTCCCCTTGCCCTTGCCTATCGCTGTGCTCCCCCTTTTGGCTCCCATAATCCTCTCCACCGTGTCCACCGTCGGCGCGCGCTTTTTCAGTGCTCGAGAGCGTGAAATGACGTATTTGTGCAGGGTCGCATACTCTCGCGCCGAGATGGTGTAGCGGAGCGCGTTGCGGAGGATGGGATCCGCCGCCGCGCTCTTGGAGCTGGGCGCTCCGGCCCGCGACGCCATCGTGTTCGTATGCGCGTGTGTTTGTTGCTATGTGAGGCGACGGATTGGCCGAGTCACCGGCGATGGCCGGAAAAGCCAGCCGTTGGATGGGGCTGAAGGAAGCAAATCGACGACAGTCAGCAGGTTAGGGTTGTCAATCGCGCCGCGTCGCGTACTGTGGCGGGCGTGAATGTGCGACGCGTCGATAGACGGGAGGTTTGCTGAGGATTGGATATTGTGCCGCAGGATGGGAATGGGAGGAGGTTGGAGCATTGATGACCGGCTCAAAGCTGGGGATGCATTGACGGAATTCATTGCGGCTTGCACATGCCTCGGTTCTGAGCTCAGCCAACTTGCCAAGACGGGGATGGAGCTTCCCCACACCCCACAAAAAGCAGTTGAAGTTTCCATTTGACGACACCCTGAGTCGCCGACAGTTGCAACACCATCACCACCAGGCACCCTCAAGGCCTCAACAAGCACATCACTATGGTTCACAAGCAGGCATGTCATGATCAATGATACACTACCAACATAACATCAAACACAAGTGATCAGGGCCGACCACGCCCCCCAAACGCCACCTTTACGCCCGCCCATACCTCATAACCCAAGGGATTCACCCCAAGCGATGCCTTCGTATCGGTGAGACATAGCCATATCCTCGTCCTTTTCGACCCCCCAATCCCCTATTTTTGTATACCCTTGACAAAACTCTATCATCAAACAAGTCGACTCCTGTTCCCCTAGCCCAAATCCCAAGCGCACCGAGAGGAAACACGTCCTCCAAGGAAGAGGTCGAGATCCTTTGGGGCCCTGGCGACAAGGGGATAAATGTAGAGTGGCCGGGTCCAGTGTGCAACACCCAGAGGACGAAGGCCAGTCGGTGTCCTGGATCGAGTGGGCGTGCAGCATCCGTTGAGATGAGCGGACGAAGAAGGGGGACAACTCGCCGAACCTCCTCGACGCCCACCATAACCCGTGCCACGCTCCCACCCAGGATCGCGAACCAGCCTTGCTCGAAAAACAAGCCCGGTAGAAACCAACGGCTGGCGCGAAGTAAGGAAAATAATTCCAAAGCAGGAAACAGGAAGGAGATTAATAAAGTCATATCATGCCCATTTTCCCTTTCCCTCTAGCCCGCCCAAAACACCAAGGGCAGGCGAATTTTGTGTAACCGAATGACTCCGGACGCAATGCAGAAAAATGCCAATCCGAGGCGTGTAAGGAAAAGGGTGTATCATCAGCCAACCCGAGCAATAGAAAACAAAAAGCCCGCCCGACCATGAGCCGGTAAAATGCAGAGACACCCACGGAAGGCAAAACCCAGAGACCAACCGCCCAACCCGAACCAAGCCAACCCCCAAAAGTCATCAAGTCGTAAGAAAACCGACCCAGCCATGCCAAGGATAGGATGGGCAAGAGCGCGTTTAGCTGCTGACGTTGGACGACGTCGCCTGCGACCACGTGTGGACGAGGTACGGGAGGTCTCCGGGGAACACCTCTTCCTTGAAGCCCATGTTGTTGATCCAGAAATCGTCCATGTGCGCCACGACCAGCGGTGCAGACGCGTTCTCGACGCGCTCCTGGTAGGCGCGCAGCTGCGGCTCCGACTTCTCGAGGACGCGCAGCCGCCTCGCCTCGCGCTCCGCGATGATGTCGGTGATCATCGACTGCCGAGCGGTCGGGCTGAGCTCGCCGGTCAGCTTGGCCAGGTGGGGGTGCTCGAGGATCTGCTTCAGGAGCTCAAAGGGAAGGTTGAGCAGGATGCGCGAGAGAACCGTGTCGTTCGGGGTTGGCGAGCGCGGGGACTGCCCGTTCTTGGCGGGCGAGATATCGCCGAACTTGATCTGGGATAGGCGGAGGTTGGAAGAAACGCGCGGGTTCCGCGGCATTTGCGACTGGGTCTTGGAAGGCTGGCGGCTGTGCATCCCACCAGATGTGCCATTGGCGATGGTCGGTGCGTTCGGATTGCGCTGCGCGGGGTTCGAAGGCGGGAAACGAGGGAAGCCGTAGTCACCCGCGTTGACATCTAGCATGAAATCGGCAGGGAAGTTGTGGACGATGAAAGCGAGGACCTGCTCCAGCAACTCAGACATGACGAACCCATCATTCCGAGGGGACAAGGCCACAATCTGCGAGACGAACTTGACCGCCAACTCGATCGTGTTCCAGAACAGGAGGCGGCTGGCACGGTGAACGGCAACCGACTGCACCCACGGCAGTTGCAGGTACCGCGCCGTGGCGATATAGCTGAGAGCCGTCTTCAGGTCGTCTCTCACGTCTCGGA
The DNA here is from genome assembly GCA_023628475.1 of Chaetomiaceae sp. PF1801. Lineage (NCBI taxonomy): Eukaryota > Fungi > Ascomycota > Sordariomycetes > Sordariales > Chaetomiaceae > Chaetomiaceae sp. PF1801. The sequence goes on from JAMAKQ010000053.1 coordinate 145,931, forward strand.
GGACCAACTCGGTGGGAAGAATGCCGTCGGCAAGGCTCCAACCGTAGAGGGTGCGGAGAGAGTACCAGAACACATCTGATCGCATGTACTCACCGTTGGCTTCGAGGAAGATGACGCCGCCCGGCATGATCGCCTGGGCCTTCATGGTCGCGGCAAGCACGGGGCTGCGAGACAGGACGAAACGGTGACCGGGAGTCCGAAGGACAGGAAGAAGCTGTCGGTAGCCAGGGTGGTCCTGGAATTCTGAGCTATCGGGGAAGCGAACCTCGAGCATGCAATCGTTGAACGTGTTGTCGGAGATGCCGTGTCTCAGGAAAGCCAGCGCCTCGTCTTGGTCACGCAGACCCTGGTACCCCGCGATCGCGCCAGGGACATGGTGCACGGTGCCATTCATGGGAAGGCCCATGCCTGGGGGCGGCATTGGACTCTGGCGTGAGGCTGCTACATGGGGACCGGCGTGGCCATTGACAGCGGGATACGGGCTGAAGCCGAGCTCCTCTGCCTGCGTGGAAGACTGTGAGCCGTGGAAGCTATGTGGTGTCGGCGGGCCATGGTGATTGACCACACTAGGGGCGAAGCCATCGACGGCCGGGGAGACCAACAGGGGGCGCCCATAGCCGTCCAGCGCAGGCGGTGGGTACGGGAGCAGACCCGGGGGAGGGTGGAAACCGCCCCCGCCCGACCGAGGAGCCGGCGACGACGCGTTGGAGTCGTGGAACCCACCGAAAACCAGGCTCCCGTTGCTAGGGTGAGGCTGATGGAAAGCCGGCCGGTTGACCATGGCAGGATGTGGGGCAGGAATGGGGCCATCGGGGACTGCGCTGGATGTGCCCATGGGTTCCGGAGCGGGGTTGTGAGATCCCGGCGGTCGATGGCGGGCAGGAGACACGACGCGCCGGTCGGGGACGATGGTAGAAACGGTAGGTGAAGCTGCAATTGGGTTTGTTAGCAGATGTTCTTGTCTAAAAATTGCGGACTTGGGACTAGAGGCATGCTGATGGACGGCCGACGGGGACAGGAGGGCGGGGTTTGGTGCAGCGAAAGACATAGGATAATGACTTACCTTTCTCGCGCTCGTTTGAAGGAGAAGCAAGGCCGGGCCCTGCTTTGCCAACAGCCTGAACGGGAGCAGCAGAGTGCGCCGTGGCGTCAGAGCCGTTCACAGAGCTTGGGCGAAGTTCGGTCGAGTTCCCATTCATCAACTCCTTATCGTGTTTCGGCGCGTGCGAGCCAACCTTCTTCTCCTCGGTTGTCTGAACGCCATTTTGGCCCTTCTTCGGAGAAGAGTCAACGGTCGGGGCGGGGGGTTGTTTGTTCGCTGGGCGCTGAGGGAAGTTGAGCGGTAGAACGGGGACGATTGGCTTCTGGAGAGATCGAGCGACAGGTTTGGCAGGGTTGCCCGCGTTTCCGTTGGCGGGCGCCATGATCGCTGCGCAAGATGCCAGAATGAATCGAAGTAGCTATCGGTGAGGGAGAGAATGGAGTTGCAATGAAAAGAGGGACGAGGTGGCAGAAGCCAGGGTCGGAGAGGAGTAATCGAGGCGAGAGAAGAAGAGTTGGTGAAATGGGATCAGAAACCCGATCGCTCGGCGGCTTTCCACCAGAACTTGACCTGTGCGACGTGCAGCCTAGCTCTCTGTTTGCGACGCTGGGTTAGTCACCGAGCGAGCAACAGGCTGCAGCGGCAGAGTGCAATACCGTTGTCTGATGGCTGCAAGAGGCGGCAGCGAGCAGGAGGTCGGCGGGCGACGTGGAGTTCCGCGCGGGTCTGGTGGTTTGTTTGACGCCAGTGAAGCGGGCTCGTCGAGCGCAAGCAGGAAAGAGAGTTTCTTTTTGGCCCGAACTGGATGGCCGATGATGCCAAAATTTGCTCCCCCGCCGAAAAATAGAGGGCCCTTGTTTGATTGGATGATCGACGTACGGGAGCTTGCTGAGCCTTGTCTTGGTCCGTGCGCTTAGCAACTGTTTTTATCGAAGAGAGCCGAAAGCCAATTGACATCGCAGTCATGGGCTCACGGTTCCTGCAACTGCATCATCAGCACGAGTGCCCCATCATGTGGTCAGTCCCACAGCCTCGTGCAGTCATTGCGTTGACTCGGGTTGGGTTTAGATTCCAGCTCCGTACGTCAGATCCCTTTTATCGTTGACGTTACAATCCAGTCACTTTTCCCCCTCTTCTTTGACATGTTGTTTCGTCCACCGAGTCCAGTGACCGATGGCAGCTCAACGTCCAAACGTTTCTTATTGCTTACCTTTGTCTGGTTGTGTAGAGGTCAGTCAGTCATTTCAAACCTGGAACTTGGACACTTTCGGATGGCCTCTGCGCTGCAGGAGCTGAACAAACAATAACAGCCCGTCGACTGTCGAGTTCTACTACATGCCGCGCCAAACAAAACGTGGTGATGTTTCCCTCATCTCTTTTCCTTGTTGCGATTGTCTCAGTTGTTACTTTTTGACTTTCAAGGTTGGCTAATGAGCTCTTCCACCTTTTTTCTCCAAACAGACCCCTGTCGGTCCATTCGGCATTCAACACCGATGCGGGATGCGGGGGAGGGGCAGGCCGGAGAGCAACGGGACCGGCCGATCCGGGCTGATCCGACTCTCGGGATGATGCCCTGATGTCAAGGTTGCAGACAATCACAGACCAATCCTGAACCGAGAACATTTGAGCCCTCTTCAGCTCGGCCCTTGTCTGCCTCTAAACATATCTTGTGCGAGTTCCACAGCATGACTCCGGGACTCCCCAAAAGCATCCGGCAGCAGCACGGAATAGTCATTGGGCCGTAATCTTACCATGGTTCGGGATCTGACCCCTGACGTCCAACCAAAATATTCATCTCGGTCAGGTATCAGATTTGTCCTCGGAAAGGCGTGGGAGTTGGCTTGATGAACAACACAAGGTGAAGGAGGCCCTCGGTGGGGAAACGTGAGGAGGGTGGGTGTCCCAGGACCCAAGCCAGTGGCCGAGATGCTTGCTGAGGAGGCTGACAGTTCTGGTACGTCAGTGAACGTGGCAGAAATGAAAACCGGTGGTCTTCCCTCCTTCAAACTCACTGGGAGTGTGTGATGGGCAGATGAAACGACCATTTCCCACCCCCGACCGACGCTCCCCCTTTCCCAGATTGAGGGCAACCATCATGGTATCCCGCCGAGGTTGGCGGCAGCCCGCGATGTCTTCCAATTCCTTGTAGCACACTGCAACATGCCAACCCGAGTCCTTCAAAATCCTTGGTTGCTGGTCATTGTCAGACCATCCCTGGGAATATTCTTTCGCCCCAATGTGTCGCTGGAGAGCTGTGAACGGGAATGTGAGAGAAACGCAAGGGCTCCAGCAAGAGTTGCTTCATGACGGGACTTCCCAGTCCGTAGGACCATAGTTACACATAAAAGGCGTATCAATCCTGTACGCCGCCTCCCTAACCGCCTGAGAACATGCCACCTCAACGGGACATAGCATCTGCTGAACTGTCAGACATTGAACCCGAACAGAATTGCCGCCACCGATGCTCATCCCACGGAAACAAAGCCCTTTCGTGACAATACAAGGAGCAACGGCCGAACCGTGAGCCGGGCAGTATCTCACAAACCCTCATACTCCATCTTGACCTTCTCAATGGAAGCACCTTCAAGATCATCCACAGGCTTACCCACGACCTTTCGCAAGTAAACATTGTCCTGGCGGAGTTCATCCCGAATCGAGTCCTCGGTTGAACCACTCCCGCTAGAGTCCTCGATGTCCAGGAGGAGCTGGGGGGTGAAGAGCCCGGACTTCTGTGCGCGGAGCCTGAGTTGCCGAACCACGTCGCCGGGGAGCTGCGCCTCCTCGGCCATTGCCTCCTCAATCGCCTCGTGGTGGTTTATTCCGCAGTTCATGTGGGTGTCCTGGTGAGGCAGTGCCCCGGGCAGCTTGAATCGATGGACTTTGATTGCCTGCAGCTTGTCGGCGAGCGCGGCGACACTTCCGTTGTAGTTGTCGGCGCTGGGAGGGGGAAGGAGCTCGGCGGCAGACAGGGCGATGACCAGCGAGCCGAGCTGCTGGTGTTGACAGGCCTGCTTCACGTCGATGTCGGCGTCCTTGGCGCGGCAGTACTTCGGAGTCTCCTTGTCGCCTCTCATGAGCTCTTGGAAAGGGCCGTCGACGGTTTGCAGAACCTTGCTTAAACGGCCGTGGCGAATCTCGGCCGTCAGGTCTGCGAGGTGACGCCGGTTAGCGTACATGAACGGAGTGAAGGCTGGCAGTGGCATCGGTGTTTCCCTTACCAAGGATGGCAAACGGGAGGTTGTGGTTCTTCCAGAGCTGCCCGCGACTGTCGAGGAGACATCCGCTGTCGTTGAGGGTAGCCTTCTGGGCGGCATTGTTGAGCATGCGGGCAAACCAGCGGCCCTCTCCAATGACCCAGGCGATGAACAGCATCTTGTCCATCCTGTCATCGTCGCTGTCATCTTTCCAGTCCAGTCCGGCCACCCTGCCTCAACGTCAGCTTATCTGTCTGCAGCTTCTTGCGCATTGCCTGTTTGCGTACCATCTCTCAATGAAGGGCACGAGGAGATGAGTGCAGTCGAGCTTCTCGACAACTTGGGCGATGCTGTAGAGGCTGTCGACGCTTGGGCATCTGGGAACCTTGTGGAACTGGTAGTGGATGATGGAAAAGATGGTTTCCAGGCCGTATTGGTGGTCTTCAAAACCAGCAAGGTCAGAGACCACCCTCCCATCGTGAGAAACGTAAGGCTTCGTGGACTCGATCTTGTCCCTCAGAGCTGGGGATGCCGCGGCAACAAGGGCAGGCAAGACCTTGAAGTAAACAATACAGAGCGGCGTCTCGCGAATCCGAAGCTCGAGATTCGCATCATCGTGAAACGATATTAAACATATGGTCTTGGGGGGCATTTCACCCTGACCGGGGCCGGTATCGAGCTTCCGGTAGGCGTCGGAAAGGTCGTCGCCCTCATGCTCCGGGGTTGGCGTGTTGCATTTGTCGATCTCGGGGGGAGTCGCTGCGTCGTTGCTAGACGACGTCGTTTCAATGACTGCGACTGCACCGCGGTCGCTTGAAGCGATTGGGGCCGCTGGGTCGTTGAGGTCCAGGGAGCCACGCAGGGACTTCCAGTCGGAATGGGCCTCGGCGTCGACTTCCAACGACTCAGGAGGGGAATCGGCTTCCAAATTATTTGCTGACATGGTTGTTGTCGATTCCCTTGTACCCGGAGAAGTGGCGGAGGGAAGTAAATGGAAATTTTGATGCGGCGACTTGAGAATGGTGGGTGACAGGACACACCGGCCTTCAAGAAAACCGCAGTGGCTTGAATGAGGCAACGGGAGGTGTGAAAGGAAATCGGAGCCACAGTGACTGAAGAAGAGAAGGGGAAGGAAGGCGAGGACCTCAGGCGGGTCCAGTATGAAAAAAAGAACGGAAGGCAGCAGCCCGGCCGTTCCAGATGAACGAGGAAAGAACTCTCAAAATTCTGCTAGGCTCAATCTCACTCAAGCATCCCCGATTCTGACTCAAAACAGGATATCAGCCTGTCTTGTGCAAACATACACAGTTGATGCTTAATAGGTTGAGGTCACCAGAGTCGACATGCGAGCAATTAATCAAGTGTCTTCTGGATTATAATCCTCGTAACTCATGTGATCGCAAATTGTCTTCAGGTTGATTTCCATTCACTATAGTTAATCAAGCAATTTAAGGTGATCGAACGGCCAGGCAGAGAGCCCTGGAGAGAGTGAATAAAGCATCGGAGTCAGAATCGCCCACAGCTCTTGAGGCAACTGGGGACTTGAGCCACAGCTCCTGAAGCAACAGAGAGCATGAGGGGCTAAATGAGAATAACACAAGAGATATATTGCTGAGTTACCGTATCTAGCCACTCTTCAAGCTGGGCTCCTCACCGCTATGCCCTTGACAACAACGATGTCTTCTCTTTCCTCAAAATTTCCCCGTCTTCTCCCACCACCACAGGAGGATGATAAAACACTCCCCCGCTTGCTGTTCAATCTGGTTTGACCCCCAAAATTAAAAAGTCCATATAATACAAATAAACGCCAGTGTGTGCTGTAACAGGCGAGAAACAGAAAGCTGCAATGCAAATGCTGGGGTATATAACGCCGATGTGGTGAATGCTGTGCTGACCGTGTTTAGATGCCGCCGTGATGCCGCCAATGCTGTGCCGCCAAAAGATCATCGTTCTGCGCCGTTCAATATGCGAAATCCCCCCAGTTCAAAGATCCATCCCTTCCTCGGGGCACTGCGACCCTTGGGCGGAATACTCGTCACCGCCGACGAGTTGCCCCGTCCATGTCCATACCGCAGCCACCCAACTGGATGCGAAACACCTCAACGGCGCCGCATACTAAACCACCACCCCCTCCACCCCCTGACCCTGACGGACTCGGCCTTCTCAACCACACTCTCCTCCGTCGTATCAAGCTCCAACCTATGCCGCAGCACACTCCCCCTGTCATCCTCAAACCCAATCCTCCTCTTGCTCTGCGGGACAAAGCAGTCCGGCACGACGTGGCGCATGACCCACCCGCGGACCCCTTTACTCGCGGCGTCGATGGCGGCGTACTCGAGCCTTCGCGTCTGGTCGCTGGTCCAGTAGTGTGTTGTCTGTGGTGGTGGCGGAAGCAGATGGGTCGGTGGGGGCGTGGGAGTTTGGGAACGGAGGGCGTAGTCCAGGGAGTTTTGAAGAAGCTCGACGGCGGCTGAGGACTCGGATAGCGTCGGGTCGGAGGAGGTGAAGTGCGGGAAATGGAAGTAGGTTACCGGTTGTTGGGGTTGTTGGGGTGGTGGTGGAGAGCGAGAGCTGCCTGGCGGCGAGACCGAGTGGCGGCCGTTCCGGGGCCGGTGGGAGATGGGTCCGGACTTGGAGGAGCGGTGGGCGGATGGCCGCGTGCGCCGCTGGCGGGTGGTGGATGATGGAAGGGAGCTTGTGGAGGAGGTCCTGTTGCGGGAGGACAGGGAGTCTCGAGGGGCGATCGACTCGTAGCCCGAGTCTTGTCTGCGCACCTCACCGCGCCCCGGTCGGCGCTCCTCCCTTGTTGAAGGTGAAGATGTCGGTGGCGGGCAAACGGTGGGCTTCTGGGCGGGCTGAGGTGAGACGCCGGGCTCAAACAGCTCGATGTCCTGGAAACTATGGTACGTCGTATCGGACCGCGCAAGACTCACCCGCGAGTCTGGGCGGTCAATGGCTGAGAGGTGAATCATGTTGGAAGACATGGCAGCCATATCGTTGCGACGGGGATCGAAAGCGGAAGCATCACAGTGCCGGAGATGTTCTCGAAACGCCCAACCCGGGGAAAGAAAGGAAGAGCCCAGAAGAGCGGGAGAAGGACGCTTCTTGAATTCTTTTTGGTCTGTGGGGGGGCCCAGCGGGAAGCGGGAACGTGATGCATGAACCGCGATCTGCCGTTACCGCAGTGAGGGTCTTCCCGGCCCGGTGTCAAAGTTGCGGTCAGCGGAACAGATCGATCGGGGGTAAACAACCGGGTGGCCGCAGCACTAAGTGGATATCGCCGGAGGGGTTTTCTGTGATGTTCAGGATTCCAGGCCGCTTTTGGAGGCGTTGGTGCTGTAGCCCAGCAAATAGAGTGCTCCAATCGGGAGTCTAGCGACCGAGATGCAGGGTGCGATTGGCACGTCGAGCAGCCAGCCGACGCTCGACCTGCAGGGCCAAGTTTTCAAGTTGTGCAGCCGACCCTGGACCCCAGCAACTCCTCTTCTTCAAGCACGAAATCGAGATGAAACTGCGGGAATAAGACGTCGTGCAGAGAGCCGCAAGCCAGGCAGGCCGTTGGGCAGCAAGAATCCGTCTGTAATTAGGCCGAGCCTGTCTCCGATGTTGAGAGACACCGTGGACAAGAGCAATGAAAACGGCGGCCTGCTTGTGCGATTCCGGACTCTGTATGAGAACTCGAGGCGTTTTGGGTGCATATCCCCACAGGATGCTGCTCCCCAGATTTGTTGAGCTGCTGAACAGGCGGTCAGCCGTCAAACTCCTGTGAGTTTCTCATGAGCCAGGAGAGCTGTGGAGAGGGAAAGCGGTGTGTGTCGAGACCTTGACGGCTTCCAAGACTGCCCCACCACGACCCCACGTGGACGATTTTAGGGTGAGTTTGCTGGTCCAGGGCAGGTCCCATGAGAAATTGATGCCCGAGTCGCTGAAAAAGGGAGAAACGGAGGGAAACTGGAGAGTAAGAGAGATGGGAGACATACGTCGATGGTGTTATAAGATCAAACACAAGTCACCGGTGTTGTTGCTTGAGAGTTGTGCTCCCAGCCTGTTGTCGAGTGCCGAATTGTCGATAATGCCCAGGTGTGAGTGGGGCCACGTGGGGTAGCTCGAAGGCAGGGCAGCCCCGTCCGATGTCGCTGGCTCGTGGAACCTGGAAGGCGGGACAAGCCGCTGGCAAGGGTGTCAAACTCCAACCTGCTTCAAAGTGTGGTCGGGGAGTGATTCTGGTTGCGGACCGCCGCGACTTTGGTATCTTGGAAAAGTGAGAATTCGAGAAGGGGTTGGTATTTGACAGGGAAAAAGTCGGGATGGGACTGGAGTCGCCGGGGTTGGCATCATGTGAACGAGCGCCCTTCTTGCGTCTCGTCACATCATTCCCATTCCAGCGAGGATCCAATGACTCTCCATAGCCGATCACTGTGCCGCGAGGACTTGTCCTGCTTCAAGCAGCACAGTGGCTGTGGCACAGTTCATTTCACATGCCAGTGAGACCTTGACAGTGGTATTTCCAGCTCTGTTTCGAAGTGCTGCCTGGTTTCAGCACTGAGTTACCTATTGGTCCTCCAATCAAAGAATTCCCGGTTTGTTCAGCGGCGCCGAGGCAAGGCACGCACTTGCTGCTCAAAAGTCAGCGGCGCTTGCCAATCTCAGCCGAGTCCGTCCGAGGCGTCGGCAGCTGACACGCGCCACGGGTAAACGTTTGACAGCTTCCAAGTTTCATCAAGCAGCACGAGGTTCAAGTCAATTGCAGATCACTCCCAGCTGGTCAACCTAAGCCTTGTGCTGCACGTGTGCTCCGCCAAGGGGACACTAGGTCTCCTCGGCAAGACATTCTTCCAACAGCCGAGGTCCTCAACAACCCAAGTTTGGATTCGGATCTGCCGAATGTTTCCCGGTCATCCACTCAACCCGGGCAGCAACCTCGCACTTGTCCTCGGTGAGCCCTGCGGCGACGACAGGCACCAGAACGTCGGATGAGCCCAGAGTTGTCAAAGCTTCCTTTGTGGTTGACACTTGATAAAATGACACACCAAGGCCAAACACCACGGTCATGGCATTGGCAGGCGGGGAGAAGGAAAGGCTGGAGGGAAATAAACGGCGAACGAGAAAGAGAGAGGAGAAGGAAGAGGAATGGATCACAGATTTCTTTTTTCTTTTCCCCTTTTCTTTTTCCTCTATTTTCACTTTTCCCGGCCTTTATTCTTCCTTTATTTTTTCCTTTCTATCTCTCCTATCTGAGTTATTCTCTTTTTCTTCTCTTCTTCCCCCTTCTTCCCCTTGCTTCTCTGAGAGTTTCAAACAACCTTCACCTCAACCTGTTCAGAAGATGATGCGAGACAGCGAACAAAGCCATTGTCAAGTGCTGATGGTTAGCTCCCTTGTATCGTACAGACAATGCCTTTAACGCCCAGCTTCTTTGTTTCTGAACACAGAACACAAGCCATGGAAACATTGGTCTGGCACATATTAAAAGACAGCCATTTCTCACGGTCACAGCAAGATGATCTGCGTCAGTCTCAAACGGACAGCTCGTTGACGCACAACCGCTGCCTGCTCTGATCTAGCCTTGGAGGTCCTTCTCAAAGACAGGTCCCAAAAGGGCAGAGAAAGTGGTTTGTGCTGCAACTGGCACCTTGTCTTGGGCTAGCCTGCAGCCTCTGGAAGGCTTTGGACTGGAGCAACTCATCATAGCGACAGAGTCCTCAAAAAGGACAGGCTTCCACTATGGCCGCCGCAATCTTGGATATCATCGTGGGCCTCTATCAGGCCATAACCCAACAGGAGAAGGTAGTCGAGGACCAGGAAGAGAGCCTCGAGCTCATGAACGAAGCTAACACTTTTCTAGACATCGAGCGGCTCACCGGTGTCATCATGCGGGAGGCGACAGAGCAGCTGGCGACTGCTCGCGCCATCCTGGAGGACTTGTACGCTCAGCTGGACCGGGCGCTTGATCTCTGGGGACGGGCCGTTGCGAGTGACAACACCGAAGAGTTGTCAGTGCCTGCCGGGCCTCAGCCCGCGGATTCTGCGCCGGCACAGCCGATCGTCCAGGAGACACCATCCCCTTTGTCGAAACATAGCAATGCCCCTCCTGACCTCGACAATCCCAGAGTGGGCTCTCGCATGCGTCACACGCAGCAGTGGCAAGACTGGCTCGAAGCGCCCAGCATCCACAACCCATTAGTCCTCGGCCTGTCCCAACAACCAACGCGGTGGTGGATGAAAGACCAAACCCAGTATGGCCTATGCCAGCTGGACGAACAGGTCCAGCTCGAGACCTCTGCGCGCGCCGCGCAGTTCAACAGATACCGCACCCCCGCGCCCTCACCGACCCCGAATCTGGCCAGGCTTGGGCCATTTATCCAGGAGGTAAGACAAGCCCAGCAGCGCCGGCTCCTCTCTTCCGCTCTCCCCCTTCCCCCTGTCCCAGGCCAACTGTCTCACAACAGATGGGCCCGGTCATGCTCGGACGACTTCTGGCTAGATGAGGATTTTGACCCCGAGTTCTGGCAGAAGAACCTCCGGCCGGGAGACATCTGGACTGAACCCCGGCGTTTTCCGATCCCTGACGACGATGGCATCTCGCCCAAGACGATGCCCCTGAGGCTGACGAGGAGGGCCGGGCCGGCCGGAGCAGGCACGTTCTCGGCTGCCGTTGCGGCTGCACGCAACAACCGTGACGGCCGGGGCTCGTATGCTGAAAGGACGCTGCGGGTGGGCGGTACATCCCCGGCGGACTATTTCCCTGCGACAGGGACGAAGAAGGTTGACTTCAGAGCGTTGATGACGCCCAAGCGTTGATAGGGGAAGAAGGCAATAGTTCGATAAGGGGCATCAGTGGGTGGGCTTGGGTGAAAACTGCGGCAGAATTAGCGCTTTACTGTAATCAATATATTTGCTTCACTCCTGGTGTGGACGTCGCGTTGCCTTGTTGATTCTGAGGCTGGACTCCTCGTGATAAATCTCAAATCCCAACTCTGAAGGGACTTTCTGGAACAATATAGAACGGGTAGAGTACCTGGTAAGTTCGGTGTATTAAGAGCTACCCAACTCCTCCCACTGTAATTAGGCTTGTGTATTAAGAGCTACCCAACTCCTCCCACGTGCTTATCACAGAGACACTTCACTCGTGCTCTTTGCGCTTTTGGAACCGTCCCCAACATTCCCACCGGCCAGCATATCCAACTCCCGCTGCCTTACCAAGCCAGTCTCGTCCCCCTCGCTGTACCGCACTTCGTACCTCTGCTGGAGCTCAATCCCTCCATGCGCCGGGGCGGCATTCCTGGACTTGACAGTCTCCACCGCCGCCTTGGATCGACTCTTGGGCCATGCTCTCGACTGGGGCTTGGAGCCCGTCCCGTAGTTTTCATAGCCGCCCGTATGGTACGACGAGCCGCCCAGGACGGGGAACAGCCGGACCAGAAAGAGACGGAGCGACGGCATGCAGGCGCAGATGATGCCGACGTTGATCTCGACGGTGGACCAGATGGACACGTCGGTCTGGTCAAAGGTGGGATTCTGGGAGGTACCGAGATCGACGAGGAATTGGAGGCGGACAATGCTGATGACTGTGACGCTTGGGGGGTGGGTTAATAAACGTGGGTAGGTTATTCAAAGCTGCTGGGCTGCAGATATTATTTACAGGGGTACTTACAAGGTACCGACAATGAACATGGCGGCCACACCGATCTTCTTCTTCCAGTGGAGGGAGAGGCCGCGAAGCTGCCAGAGGGGAATCCCAATCATCCACAGATCCAGGGCGATGCTAACAGCAGCATTTGCCCAACCGATGGCGTTGCGATTGAGGCTGCGCCAACAAGTTAGCTGGAAGAAAAGGGGGAGAGCTAATCGACGTGAACATACCATGATCCTTCATGCTCACCGTCCCAGCCAGTCCAGAAATAGCTGACGGGGGAGCACTGGAACGCCGCGAGGAACGCAAACGCAACGCCAGTCACGGCATTGAAGATGACAGTCCCCCACAGCAGCTTCCGAGTCGGGCCAGGAAAGATCTTGAGATAGAAGAACAAGAGCGACATCTTCAGCAGCATGAGCTGGAGAAAGTACATGATCTCCATGACATAAAAGAAGTAGCCGAAGCGCGTGATGCTGTCGAACGCCAGCGTCCAGATGTCCTTGCCCTCCCCATTTCCGGCCGTGCCAACGACGTTCATGGCAGTAGAGGGCAGCCCGCAGGCAAAGGTGAGGAAGATGAAGAGGTCGTCCAGGCCAAACCCCGTCTTCATGATGGCCTTTGAGCCGAGGCGGACAAGGACAATGACGCCGGTGATGGCGCCGAGGACGATGGTGACGTTGACGAAGAGTTGGGTTCGATCACGGATCGGGACGCCGCAGGCTGTGTTGGTGGCATTTTTGGTGACTATCATAGTCGTGTTAATAGCCATCCATCACTTGAGAGCGCTGGGGCAGGCAAAGACGGGATTCCTACAGAGGGCTTCCTTGATTGTGCATGATTGTGAGATGCAGGTTGACGACTGTGTCTGAATAGACTCGGTGGAACAAGTGCAGTTCAGATCGTTCGGATTACACGCCGAATTCGAGATGGCTGTATGGAGGCATTGTTGCTAGTCCGCAAGTCAGCCCAAGTTCGAACCGGATGAAAGAGGGAGCATCACGTACCGCACACTGTGGCAACTCGGAAAGGGCGCGGGGCACGGGACTGGAGGGCGAATTCGCCGCCAGTGCGCAAGAAACGCTGCCCACCAGGGCCAACAGAAGACTGAATCGAAGCCTCTTCATCGTGGTTACCGCGCATGTGCCTGGCGCTTGACGACCACGTCGTCATCTTGGACGAAAGGTTTGATGTTATATCTTTTGAGGAAAGCTCTCCATAGATCAAGGCCCCCTTGTGCATCGCCACAACGGCCGTTGTCAGCTTCAGGGATGACCGGTGAGAAGTCGTCCCATCTAGGTCCTGGCCCAAGCACTCGGTAGCCTGAAACGCTTGCCTCAGTATGTCCTAGGTCGAGGTCCGAGCATTGACTGAGAGATTTAAGTGGACGTTACCTCCTTGCTCTTGCTTGCCAACTTTCCCCAACAAAAGTTCAAAAACAGCGACCTGGAATCCCAAATCGCGCAAGGTGCAAATTACCTCACACCGCGAACGGCACTGTCGTTCAGGGATGGGCCTGGACCCTCATGAGCCAAGCGTGCACGTCGAGCAAAATAGGGGTTCTTGACTTCTTTTGTAGACAACACCAGCCGCTGGTCGTACCACACCATCGGAGCTCAGCCGCTCCCCCACCCCGGGCCAATTAAAAGATCATTTCACCGGCCTTCAGGCCCCGGCCCCTGATGCTGCTTCAGCTGCGACACTCTTTTCCAAATTGGTGGCGTCGTCCTGCACAGAAGACATGCGCCGAGGGGCTTCAGGCCATTGTGGCGTTCCAGGTTTGGGAAATTTTGGCGACTTGGGTCTGGGCTCTGACGCCGCGTCAGAGTCTTTAACCTAAACTGGCTTAAGGTTGGTTAGTGGCAGTTGCAACTTGCAAGCACAATCCCCATTCCCCGGCTCTCCGCGGAGTTTTGATGCGGCAAGACGTGAGCTTGATGGTGCTGGGGTTACCGTTGTGCCGCGTCAAAGGGAGACAAAAGCGGCCCGAGGGGTGCCAACGCTCGATTCCGAAGTTGAATGTTGAAGTACTCCGGGGCAGGGCAAGATCATACCCACCGTTTGAAGACAAAAGAGAAAAAAAGGAAGAGAAAAAGGGCCAAAAGGGGAAAGGGGGGGGGAAAGGAAGGGCCAGACTATTCCTCAAAGGTGCGATTAAGATTGGGGCATCTTTGGGCCTGGCCAAGCTGATTGAGCTCATGCCTCCAGGTTCCCAGGAGAAATTTCGGCAATATAATTACGGGATGTGGGCTGAGGGTTCAGGGTGTGGCTGTCGGCCACTGGTCTGCAGTGGTGCTAGAGACATTTCAAGGGTTCTCCAACTTTTCATGCATGGGAGGCTTCTCAAATACTAGGATGAAAAGGGCTGGATTGCAGATTCTAGACCACCCATACATGGTAAGGTACCTAACTTGTCTGAGTTGACTCCGTCTGAGGGGAGGATCTGCGGTAGCTGTCGAGATCTGAGAGCAATACCGGTAACCTCAGGATCTCCATATCGTTGTTCTAGTATGATTTGTTTAGGAGGGACTGCTTAAAAGTGCTTTTACACGGACAAACAAGAGTCCTATCCCACCAAGGCAATTACATGTACTTGACCTATAGGTAAGGTAACTTCTTTCTGTATTGCCTACCGTACTCGTCGAGTTTCTTCAAGTTAGATTTCTTTCTCTGCTGTTTCAAGTTTATCTACTAAGTACACTGACTGAATTGAATCGATTCACTTCAGTTAGTGTCAGTAAAGTATCAATCATAAAATACCTGCTATCCAGCCATTGTCGTTGACCGCAAGGTCATCGTCTCACAAATCATGATAGCAACTCCTCCGCCGAGTTCCCGAGAACCTGGCAGTGAGTGAAAGGAGGACGGGTGACCCACCTCGGTGACCACCATGCCCATCCTCCTTGCACTCAACACGCCATGAACCAGGTCTCCCCGCAAGCAGATCAGGTTTGATTTGAGCGCGTCATCGAAGCTGGATGCAAGATACCTGTAAGTGGTTGAGTTTAGTTCTGGCTGGCGGAGTAATCCGGGGTAGTGGTCCCCCGGAAGCCCGGGGGCACGGAGGGAGACCCTCCGTTCCCAATCCGGTAACTTATACACTGTTGATCTTCCGCATGTATCGTGATATGCTGCTCACTTGGACATATAAACCCATTCCTCGATCCCTGAGTAAATTTACCATGGGGCAGAGCAAGCCCCAACCGACCGGGCATCCACCACATCGGACACGGCATCTCACTCTTCGTCACTTAGGCACCATGGCAGCCGCAATGACTTCTCTCCTGCTGGGCCTCCTGTATGCCACTGGCACAGCGGCGCTGGATAATGGCGTGGGCAAGCTCCCTGCGCTCGGGTTCAATAGTGAGTTCCTCCCAGCTTTGCATTCACTTCGAATGGAGCACCCAGTTACTGACTTTCATGTTAATTAACAGCATGGAATATGTGTTAGTGGAGACCCAACCCCGTCATGCCCTTGTTTCTGTCTTGCAGTTGCCCTCTGCTTCTGAAGAGCCGCCAGCCAGCCGGACGGAGAACTCACAGCTGACACTGTCTCCAGATCAATGTGACTACACCGCCGACATTCTGCTTGAGCAGGCCCAGGCCCTGGTTGACCACGGTCTTGTCAAGGCTGGGTACAACGTGAGTGATTCCAGTCACTGCAGGGCATATCACCTGCCGGCTTAGAGACTTACCGATGTGTGCCCAGACTTTCATGCTGGACGATTGCTACGCCTTAAAGGAGCGGGATTCGAAGGGGAGGATCGTGGAAGGTACCTCACCTTACCCGTCGCCACCCCTTGAAGCCATCCCACGGGGCTGACATGGTAACAGATCCCAAAAAGTTCCCCAAGGGCATGAAGGCCTTCACCAAGTCTCTCTCCAAACTCGGCTTCCGCGCAGGCATCTACAGCGACGCAGGATACCGCACCTGCGGCGGCTACCCCGGCTCGTACGGCCACGAAGCCCAAGACCTCGAGACCTTCGCCGACTGGGGCTTCAGCTACCTCAAGTACGACAACTGCTACATCCCCTTCGACAACGTCACCCAAGAAAACGTCTACGGCCGCTACACGCGCATGGCCGACGCCATCTCGGCGCGCTCCAAAAAGACCAAGTCCACCCCCTTCCAGCTCGCCCTCTGCGAATGGGGCTGGCAGCAGCCGTGGATCTGGGGCGGCCGGCTGGGCCAGTCGTGGCGCATCGGTGGCGACATCCGCCCCTGGTGGTCCGCCCTGGCATCCATCATCAACCAGGCCAGCTTCATCGCGAGCCAGACAGGCTTCTATGCCCGCAACGACCTCGACATCCTCGAGGTGGGCAACACGGGCCAGGGCACTCCGCCAGGCAACCTCACCTACGACGAGGCCAAATCGCACTTCACGGCTTGGGCCCTCCTCAAATCCCCCTTGCTCATCAGCTCCGACATGAAGACTGCCTCCCGCGAAACCCTCTCGATCCTCGAGAACGCCGACATCCTCAAAATCAACCAGGACCCCAACGTCGGCGAGGCCATCGCGCCCTTCCGCTGGGGCACCAACGCAGACTACACCTGGGACCCTTTGCACCCAGCCGAGTACTGGACGGGCAACTCGTCGTATGGCGTGGTGTTTATGATGCTCAACTCGCAGGACACGCCGCAGCGCATGTCGTTCAACCTGACCGAGAGCTGGGCGATCCGCGCGGGGCGGGTGTACTCGGTGTACGACATGTGGTCGCACACCAATAATGGGACGGCGTATCGGAGTATTGAGGTGGATCTGCCGGCGCATGGGGTTGCGGCGCTGTTGTTGAATGATGCTGGGCCGGAGCCGGAGGGCAAGGAGCCGTATTGTGCGGGTTGGTGGCAGTGCTCGTTTCCTAACGGGACGTATTACAGCAACTAAGAGGAGGCAAGGGTAAATACTGAAAAAGATGGTACTAGCGAGGTAGTTGAAACCCGACCTCAAGGGTGATGTTGTGTTTACCCCTTTTCATCCTGATGCTTGGTGGTGTAAGTGGTTCAGTTGTTCGAGAAGAGTGTTTTCTACCTAGTTAGGCAACAAATCTGCGTTTCTCTCCAACCAATCGGAAGCCACACACGATTGAATCGGGTATGGTGTAGCGGTAACATCGTTGACTCTCACTTCTCAGGAGTGACTGCTCCCTCAACAGCCCCGGGTTCGACTCCCGGTATCCGAGTAAGATGTTCTTTTTGATCCCTTCTCCCCCAGATTCTTTTGTCCGGTCTTTTCTTTCTTTGCTGTGTTACTCTCCTTTCGTCTGATCACAGAGAGTCAAGAAGCGCGTTTAGTTGTTCCAGAGAACAATGTATGGTCTTGAGTTATCCTTCAAGTCAACCCAAGGTTCAAGTTGCTTAGCCAGGTCAGGTCATGTTGCAAGGCTCACCACAATCAGCATGGAACATGGTGCTGGTGTATGTACGGACATGTATTTGCAGTGCCCAGCCATATGTACAGAAAGGAAATAGCTCCAGCTCCGTGAAAGATTAATAAGACAAATGTATGCTTGCCCATCCTGGACGGGCAAGTCACACCGGAACCGAGAAACAGATCCCAGCCCAGAAAGGAAACTCCCAGCACAGCTGCTACACACTCCTCCAAGGCCTTGGTTGCGAACTCATACCGCAAGTGACTTAGCACGTGGCGGGGCTGGGCACGTTGGAGCACTTGGTCGACGTCTTGCCGCCCTTGACGCTGACGTTGGTCCAGGTCCAGTTGGAGCAGGCGCCCTTGGCGCAGAGGATGTAGACGTTGGTGGCGCTCGAGCTAACCGTGCCGGTCACGCCGTTGAGGGTCAGGTCCGTGATGGGAACGCCGTCGGTCGGGGTGCCGGTAGGCGAGCCGTTCTCGTAGTCCTGCTCGATGACGACGCCGTACTTGGTGATGCCCGAGAGCGTGATGCCCTGGTACTTGACGTCCGAGACGGAGCCCGTGGCGCCGTAGACCGTCTTGATGCGCACGCCGTTCTGCGAGTTGCTGATGGACGAGTTGAGGATGCGCACCGTCTTGACCGTGTTGTCGGAGCGCCCGCCCACCGAGCCGATTGACAGGCCGTGGCCGCCGCTGCACTGGCCGCCCGTGAAGGTGATGTTGGTGCCCGAGTTGATGGCCAGGCAATCGTCCTGGTTCTTGACGATGGCGCCCGAGATGTAGACACCCGTCGACGAGCCGACGTCGAAAGCGTCGGTGTTGTGGCCGCCCTGCGAGTCGCCGGCCGAGTTGTCGAGAGTGACGTCGTACCTAACACGGAGTGTCAGCTCGTCTTCATTTTTTGGGTTGGCGTCTCATTCACTCACACTCCCAGGTTGGTGGCGCTGTTGATGCTGAACGCCTGGACGGGCGTGTTCTTGACGTTGAGCTTCTTGATGTTGGAGTTCTTCAGGCTGTGGGCGTAGAAGAACTTGGGCTTGGTCTTGCCGCCGTTGCTGCCCTCGCCGTCCCACCACTTGGCGCCGTTGCCGTCAATGACGTGGCCCGACGCGCCCTCGACGAGAATGTTGCTGCCCGAGACGGAAATGAGAGGGCCGCTCCACTCCTTGTAGCCGAACGTGGTGGTGCCCTGAAAGATGACGTGGGTGCCGCTGTTGAGGCCCGTCAGGTCCAGCGTGGTGCCGGCGGGCACCGTGATGTCCTTCAGCGTAATGGTGCTGCAGCTCTTCTTGTTCGCGATGGCCGTGGCGGCGTCGGTGAAGGTGCAGCTGGCGCGGTCTTTGAGCGGCGCCGGGACCGGGTTGGCTGCCACCAGGGCGCCGAGAGAAAGAAGGAGGGTTGCCGAGTGCATGGTGGTTGTGATGGAGGAGATAAGTTCAAGAGAGTGCTGTAAAAGAAAGGCAGTTCCCGAGGGCCGGCTGGAGGATGCAGTTTCAGGACATATTGGCTGGGCGTTGGTGTTGAGCCTTTATAGACGCCGACCTCGTGTTGTTCACCAACCTACACAAGTCCACCCTCATCGTCGCGATGCCATGAGGATGGAGCCATTCGTCAACAAAGGGGTCACGGACTCGAAGATGTCCATTCAGCCCGAAATAATCCACCAATCCAAGACAACTGCGGGTCGCTCCGAGAGGTGGGAGAACACTGTTCCAGCCCTCCCCGCTGTCCCCAAGGCTTCCGTCCGCGTTCTTTTGTGGGCCGACGCCTTCTCGACTGACCCTCGCAATCTCGCCGACGGAAGGGAGCGCTCGGCAATCGGACACGACTGCCAAGAGAGGTTAAGACTCGACCGGGGCTTGGCACATGAAACAAGCTTTTGGACGGCGACTGCCGGGCTTCCCCTTTTGGTCCTCGTGTTCTTGGCTCAATGGAGGGCTCCCATCCGAAGCGCGGCGGCGTCGAGGCAAGTGTGGCCGTGCCATCCGAGTGGTGCCGGCGGAACAATTGACGAACTCGGGGTGGACCGCAGCTGGGGAGAGAGCACGGTGTGATCGTGCGGTGACATGGCGCGGTGCAACATCCCAGCGCCATGGACAGTCGGGGACGGTCGATCTCCGGAGGGATGCGAGGCAGGGGGCGGACTCGGTTCGGTTGATCTGGCCGACGACGACTGCGGATCCAGTTAACCCCGTCTTTGAGTTCCATGACTGCCGGACACTTCCAGTCGGCAATGTCTTCAGCACATTGCTGGGGCGCCGTGACGAGCAATATGCAACCGTTCGTTCGTGAGCCGGGCGAAGGACAACAATTCTTCTCGCCTTGCAGAGGCTTGAAGCATATCCTCCCAGGCCCCGAACTCCTGAGCTCTGTTGTTGGCAGAGACATAGTCGATCGATATTGAGACCGTTGTACATAGGTGAAACTCGGGCCGGGCACAAAGACCTGGAAGTCCGGCCCGATCAGTCCATATGAGCCCCCATCTCCCGCAAAAACTGTGGCGTCTGTGGGTTCCCCGTCTCGCCACAAGCCAACGAAAGCGGAGTCCTGCCCTCCTTGTCCTTCACGTTGACATCAGCGCCGTGCTGTATCAGCAGCTTCGCAACTGAAGGGTTGATTCTCTTGTCAACGGCGAAGTGCAGAGCCGACTTCCCATCTCGTCCTCTAGCGTTCACGTTGGCGCCCGCTTGCAGCAACGCCGGGATGGCTTTATCAGAAAACGCGTGAGCCACAGCCCAGATCAAGGGCGTCCTGCCCTCAGTATCTTCCGATTCGAGCTCGGCGCCATGGTCGAGCAACCAGCGGACGCCGGGGCCGTTGCCAAACGCGGCCACGGCCGTAAGAACCGACCTCCCCTTTGAGTCCCTGGCGTTGACGTTGACGCCGTGCTCGAGCAACAGTTCGGCTACCGACGTCGATTCGCTGGCATAGTGGCTGCCGCGTGCCCAGGCGTAGTACAGCACCGTCCCGCCAAAGGCAGATATCGACTCGATGTCGGCGCCGTGCTCGATCAAGACTCTCGCCACAGCTTCGCGCCCGTTTACGCACGCCTCGGCAAGGGCAGACATCCCGAATGAGTCCTTTGACTCGACATCGACGCCCATATCGAGCAAGTGTTTGACAAGGTCCAGATGGCCCGTCTGGCAGGCCATTTGAAAAGCCGTGTGTCCCTTCTTGGTCCGCACATGAACGTCAGCGTTGTGCAGCAGCAACAGGTCGATGGTCGCCCGCCGGTCGTTCTCAATAGCCGCCATGAGGGGTGTTTGGCCGTCCAATCCATTGCGGCTGTTGATGTCGGCCCCGTTCTCGATGAGGCGCCGCGCGGGATCTGCGTCAGGGTAACGACACACCCTAAACAGTGGTGTCTCGTCACGGCCATCCCTCGCCTCGATGTCGGCTCCTCTCTCCAAGAGAAGCTTGACGACGGCTGCGCCGGCGGGATCGCCCACGACATGCGACAGCGCGGTCGCACCCCGTACGTTTCTTGCGTCCACATCAGCGCCCTTGTCGAGAAGCAGTCTGGTGATGCTTTCCGACGCACCAAGTGCAGCGTACATCAGCGGCGTATACCCCATGTCGTCCTCGGCTTCGACGATGGCCGGTTTCCAAAGTCCCAGCCAGCCCAGGCCCTTGAGCATATAAGGTTGGGACTCGATCAGCACCTTGGCGGCATCGTGGCGGCGGTATGCGGCAGCCCAGGAGAGTGCTGTCCGACCTTTGCTGTCCCTGGCGAGCAAGCCGCCGCCGGTCCCGCTCCTGATGAGAGTCTCGACGGCGGGAGCAATCCCAAAGTATGAAGCGATCATCAGGGGTGTACTGCCCGGGTCGTCTGCTATGCTCGGAAACATTCTGGCGTTCCTATTCACGTCGGCGTAGTTCTTTGCGATGACTTGAAACCAGAACGGGCGGTGTCGGTGGCACGCCCGGATGACAGACAGGATGGCGTCTGTCATCTGTTTGCTGATGCTCACGTGTGGTGCAGTCAGATGAACGGTCCAGTAAAAGGCGGAGTATTCGAAAAGTCTGAACTCCCGCATGCGGTGCAGAAGTTGGGTATACTCGCCCGAGGTGGTGTCGCTGTGCAGCTCAGGAAACTGCAGGTTCCAGAGGCAGATCTCGCCCAGAACGCGGTGTGATTCGGCAGGCGCCAGAGAATGTCTCCATTTGAACTGAACTTCTCTTGCATCCTCCTCTCTGTCTTTCCTCCTCTCTTCTTTCTCGTCTGGAGCATCGGAGGGCTTCTGGTCTGCGTTAGCCTTGACGAGGAACTCCCTGGCAGTCTGATGAAGCAGGTAGATCTTGGACTCGATGACCGTCACAAAGAGACCGCAGAGATCCCGCAGCCGCTCTCGAAACCAGTCATCTGACGCGAGGTCGACGTCTTCATACGACTGGTGTGAAGGCCGGAGTTCCAAGGCAAAGTTCATGTCGCCTAGCGTCAAAGGCTTCTCCGCCGCCACAATAATGTGCAGGGCCCGTCGAGCCTCGTCCGGATCCCGGCTTGCCGAGAGAACCTTTTCGTATGCTTCGTCGACAGACCTCGGCAGCTTCGAGACCGCCTGCCGTATCTTGCCCTTGTGGACGTTCTCGTCCTCTTCCACCAAGTTGAGGGTAAGATAGACCCAGAGGTAGGTTCGGTGGGTGACACCCAACAGACTGCGCAGGAGCAGGTCTTGTTTCTCCTTGTCAAGCATGAGTCTGGCGCCAATGCTCAGAACCCTGGCTTTGATGAAGATGTCGATCTCCTTGGATATCTGCTCCACTTCTGCCTCGTTTTCTCCGCTTAGATGGACAACAGCGAGGTCTGCAGCATCTGGAGGTTGAAAGCCGCGCCGAATGGTGCCGTATGGCCTGCTGGTAAGGAGTATCTTGAGGTTCGGCACCTTCTTTGTGCGGTGAAGGTCAAGCAGGGCGCTGGCGAGCTTGGAGCGATCTTCGACCCCGCACTCGTCGAGAGCATCGAGGATGCAGAGGATTTCCCCGGCGTCTGGATTGTCTGCTGCCTTGAGAAGCATGTCCCAAAGGTCGCGGAATGGAAGGGTGAGTTCGTCGGGCTCGGCCTCGAGCTGGGCACGGATGGCGTCGGAAAACAGAATGGGTCTCTGGGTGAAGAGCTGGTGCAGTATGCAGCAGACGGCGTTGACGGCGCTTTTCTGGTCCTCGAAATCGTCCTTGAAGAAAAAGTAGCACGTCGTTCTCGTTTCGGTGGACGGAAGAACTTCGTCGACGAGGTATTTGGCAAGCACCGACTTCCCGCACCCAGGGTCTGCGGAGACCCAAAGCGCCTTGGACTTGTCTTCCACGCCTTCTAGCCAGTCGCGGAAGAGTTTGTGCCTCACGAACCACTCGCAGGTGCCTGAAACGCGTCGTGGGTTTCGGTCTTTCCCATCCGGATATGGCACTGTTTTGAGCTTGTTCAGCACCCTGATTTCCTGGGCAGTCAGGGGGCGTCGCTTGGTTTTCTGGGGCCGCAGGGAATTGGGCATGTCTTACAGAGGTTAGCATCCGAAGTCGGCCAGCTGTTAAGGTGTGATCCAGCTCACTTACATGCATTCCAACTCTCCACCAACGCCTTGGCCGTAGCAGCCGCCACGGCCGCGGCATAGCCTTGAAACCTCTTGTTCTTGTGGCTGTCCGAGTAATCACAGACACTCTTGACAATCAGGCAAGAAGCGGCCCGCAAGGTCTCCCACATGCCGGCGCCCTCCATTTCGAAGGCGATGACACCGTGCTGGCCAGCAATATCTTCGCGGTCTCTGCCAGATCTCATGACGGTGTCCCCCGAGCCGAAGAGACCGAAGTGCACGACAGGCTGCAACACATGTTCGGGCCTGAGACGCGGCACAAAGTCCGACGGGTGCTGGCCACAGCGGAGCGACTCACATCCCTTCTCAAATGCCTTCTCGCAGACGGCAGCCGCGCCGAAAGCGCACACGGCACATTGGGCGGGGTCCCGGTGCTTGTGGAGGTAGTCCGGTTTGAAGAGCCTGTCGTTGCTCCGGCCAGGATATGCCGCCTTGGAGCCAAGTTGCTCCTGGAGGGCAGCAAGATGAGTGGACACACTGCGGCAGAACTCTTCTCTGGCCTGGTCCGTCCGAAGTTTGGCCAGGACAGACTCGGCCTCGACGGACAGCCTCGACAAGTTGTCTTGGGGGTTGTCTTTGCGGACGAAGCGGTCAGGAAACCGCCGCCCAAGATCGTACTGGACGACGCCAGTGCTGACGACGACATCACCGAGCAGAAGCTCGTCGGACGGTTCGCTGGACGCCTTGGGAGCGCCGCCGCAGATGCCTACCACAAGAGCGAGCCGGAGAAAGCGAAAGCTGGACTTGAGGTTAACTGCAACAGTCGCGGCGGCGACCTTGCCCATGCCGGGCATGTGAGCAAGGACGACGCAACATCCGGCGATGGAGCCGACTGAGTATTGATTGGTGTCGGTGGTTGCTTTGTCCAACGCCGCGGGATCATACTCGTCGTCGAAGAGAGCAGCGACTGCAGTAGCCTCGATTGGCAGGGCGCATATGATGGCTACGCCAATGTCGTCGCATGGTGGAGGCTGCTTGAGTCTGTCCAGCGGCGGGCTGTGCTGCGATGTTTCGATGAGAGTGGGCGCGCGGGAAGCTTCAGAAGGGTCCCATCCTGTCGGGCTTGAGTTGCTATCGCCCTGCATCCTGAGTTTGGAAAACTCAAAAACATGTCGAGCATCAGCCGGCACGACGCACTAGCTTCAGGTCGATGCTCGCGATGGCAGTGCAGCTTGGGTTCTCTGATGCATCGGGCAGAAGAAGGCTTTGTTGGCTGAAGCCATCCCCACTCAAACAGCTGCATTTCAGCGGCACAAGTTGCGTGGCGGTGCAGGAGGTTCACATTCTTGGCTGGAGTTCCTGCCACAAAAGCGGACACAGAACAAGGCATCGCCATATTGGTATTGATGCCCGACTTGATTATAAGGCTCGAGAAAAATCAGGGGAAAAGGTTGCCAATTTGTTGGCACGAAGAAACTGCCAGTGAGGGATGAGAAGGGGAGGAGAACCTCGGGGCAAGCAGAGGTCAAAACATCAAAATCGGCTGAGTGTGGGGCTCTGGCCCACCAAAGACTCGGAGTCGCTGCCTGCTGTGGATTTGCTTGGAGAGACTTGTCAGCGCTCCTTCCCAGGAATCAACAACCAGTAAATTTGACCTCGGGACACAGAAATGACCAACCTGGAATGGCCGAGGTCCTCCCCAAGATCAATTCACGATTGGAAAAGCCCGATTTTTATCCCACCATTCAGTTTGGAACAGACCGCGACCCAACCGACAATCCCCGATTTCCCGACTTCATCATCGATCGATCGTCCACCGAAGTTGAGCTCAAACATTATTAACCTTGATTACCATCCTCCCTTCAGAATTATTAAAAACCTATTTTTGCACCCTTCCCTCCTCAAGAAGACGCCTTCGCATCAACAGCCTGGACATATCTCATCAACCAACTAATCTCCCTCCCCTTCCTGCCCTCGCAGCTCTTGCATCCCTTGCGCGCCATCTCGAGCGCCACCATGCCCGCGTTCACGCCATTCCTCTGCCCGGCCATGGTCGCGAGCCCGGTCCAGCTCAGGCGCTTCCCGCCCTTCCTGGCCTGCGACGCCGCGTGGTAGTTGCTCATGGCCGCGATCTCGCGCTTCTCGGCGCAGTCTCGGTCGACGACTACGACGCTGTCCAGCACGCTACCGCGTGCGGTGTTGGTGGCGGCACCTGGGGCCATCTGGACCGGGAACAGGGCCATGAGGTATTCTTCCATGGTCAGGCCGGAGCAGGCCTGCATGTTTCTGTGGCTCGGGTTCTGCGAGGTTGAGGTTGTCTTGTCGTCGTTCATGACGAAGACGCTGCCGCAGAACCGGCTGTCCATGTTCTGCCGGACGCTCTGCAGCACGCCCATCTGGGCGAAGGGGTCGCTTGCCATGGCGAAATGCTCGACGTGGACGCCGCGGCGCTCGTTCCTCTGGTCCGAGTCCATGTTGGTGTCGCCAAGAGGCATCACAAACTCGTTGGCGGCGGCACCAAAGGTGTAGATCTCGAGCTTGGCAAGTTTCTCCGCGGGCAGGTCCGCACACAGCTGCGTGACGGCTTGGGAGACGATGACGGCGCTGTCGTTGTGACAGAGGACCACGCAACGGTTCATGGAATCATCGAGCAGCGCACACCGTATGTGTGAGTACAGGTTCCGCCGTGTCTGGCTGGGCATGGGCATGCACCGCTGCAGCATCATGGCCCCCATGTCGAACGGCATGCCGTAAGTGGGCATGCAGATGCACACCATCGGCCGGCCGAAGAGGCGCGACAGCTCCGGGAGGGTCTGCTTGTGGCAGTGGCGGGAGCTGAGCCATACCCTGTCAGTCTTGGGAGGACAGCTGGAAAGGCAAGTGACAAAGCATACCTCATTCCCATCCCACCAACAAACATCCACTTCTCATCCTCAGCCTCCTGCCCCATCATCCACCCCTCAGAGCCCGCATTGCACTGGTAGACCTGCTCCTTGCCATTAACCATCCAGCACATGCCCATGACCATGGCCGCGCAGGCACAAGCCCACGCGACAAAGACGGCGCCAGGAAGCATGAACCAGAGCGGGACGGCAATCAGCATGATGCCCATCTCCAAACAGGCCAGCACGATGTGAAGGAGCATCTCGACCGTGTCCGCCAGCGAGGTAGGCTTGCGCCGAACGAGCAGGGCCCAGCACAGCGTCGGCATCATGCGCAGCATCTGGGCCGTCTCTTGGCGCAGGACGGCCCAGAGCGGTTGCTGCGCGCGGGGGGTTGTGCCGCATGCTCCGCCACGCAAAGGGGGGATGTACGTGACTGGCGGCGTGGAGGAGGGCATCTTGCCGTTGGTCGTGGGAGTCATGGTGGAAGCCGGGGAAGGGGACGGAGCCGATGACGGACGGGGCATGGTGTCGGTTGCTGTCGGAGAAGGACTGAGGGTTGGGCAAGGAGAGCCATGGAAATCCAGAGAGAGTCCGGACCGCGGCGCTCATTGTGACGGCCATTTTATTGTCAACAGAACGCGTCCGAGTGATTTGGACTGGCTCTCTGTTTTGTCATTCCAGCGCGGTGAGGGTTGCTCGGTGGGCATTCTTGGGGCGAAACAGCCCCTGAGACGAGGCATGTTGTAATTTCCTTTTTGACTACCACCGGGTAGCCTACCCGATGTGTGCTTGAATAGTGAATACGTTCCTAGTAAATGTCCATTTCATTCCCGAGAGGCCTGTGGTCTCAAGGGAGGTTCTGCTGCCAACTGACATTCTCCCGCCGCCAGACACAAGCCGAGACATAAGAGCTGGCCACGGAGTCGAGAACATTGCACATTCCAGTAGAAATTAAGGGGATTGATGGTCCATGGGCAATACCCTAGATTCACTCCATGTTCCAATCACTGGTATTCCATCCGGTTTCCCTCGAAGGCAAGCTCACAGCCGGCCAAGGAACTTGCATCAAGCCGTGAGAAGAAAGAAAGATCTCTCCATGCAATAGTAAACTTGAAGGCAGCCTGGCGTTGACTACGGAGCTTCATCTCCCTTTCTCCCAGCTCAGGCCACTTCAGACTGAGGTTAACATCTGGCAAACCGGCCATGACGTTACACAACAGTTGCGATGGACCATTCCCCCCTCATTCTCTGCCAACCTCCTCGCCCGTTACCACCCGTGCCGAGCTAACTTCGGCCACTTTGGTGGAGAAATACCACCCCGTTGCTGCACCCTCCCCACACCCGTCAATCTGTCAATCTGGAAATCGTCCGTGGATAAATCCGGTCCAGCCAACCGGGAGACCAGGTGCTAGGACAGCTGGGAGAGCTATTTATCGTGCCTCTCATCGTTTCCTCTGGCACGGCTCGGGGCCGAGAATGACACGAGGTTCCTTCCACGGCGATCGATCGCCCTCTCTCGATGCCGTTTTCTGCCAGACAGATCTGCAACCTACCTACCTAGAGCCGGCATTTCTTGAGCTGTACTTGTCGGCTCGATCTCGCCTCTAGTGCATGACTGTTGATCGTTGATCATCGTTCAGGGGCGACTCCCCTCTAAGCACAGATTTGCAGAGCCTCATCAACCTCACTTCTTTCTGCTCAGGGGTAAGACATCAAAAGACGAAGCGTCAGTTCTGCGTTGTATAAGAATGTTCAGGACGGAAAACTACCAAACTGCGAGGCTCTGCTCGTCCCGTGCTCTGACATCACCGCGTTGCACTCGCCCATAGTGTACTTGATTCTGCAGCTCTGGAGATGTGGTGGCTAATTATGCTTCCTACTCAGTGTCCATGTAATTAGAACCATGGCACCTCAGACAGCTGTCAACGGCGGCCAGTGCATGTTACCCTTCCACTTCCCTTCCTTGTCCTGGACTGCTTTTCCAGCCGCTCAGCTGCAATGAAGAGGGAAGAAGATTGTTCCCGTCACCTAGTACCGGCAGTAATGTTTAATTACACCTGAAGGCGCAGAAGCCATCACAACTACCATAAAACCTGTTTGCCAGGAGTCTTCCTGATTATGGTAGCCAATGAACCACTGCCAGGAGACCATTGCAGCCAGTTCACGGTCTCATCTAGCACCTGCCAAGAGCACAGCTGCATCTCCGGCCTGATGAAGTAGACACGCATGTCCTGGTTACCGTATTATTGACCTAGCTTTCAGGTGCAGCTTTGCACAGCCGTGCTGGGCTTGGAACATGCTTGTTGACATCACAGCTGAATCGAAGCGGCCCTCATGTTGCAGCAAGGACCTTGCCACCGACAACGAGGTGATAGAGTCCTTGGAGAAAACAAGTTTGTGGAAACATTTGTCTCCCTGTCGGCACGTCTGCGATATTGACTGCCAAACATGGAATCCATGGAATCCAGTAGTGCAGCCTGGCAGATGAATAGAGGTCCGGTCCAAGATCAACCCCTGAGTTGAGAAAGGCATAAATAGGAGCCTCAACACCTCTCTTCCAGCTCCCTCCTGTCTCAGCAGCAGCACTCAGCAGTCTTCAGCAGCATCAAGACAGCCTCTTCTCTTCTTAGCAGCTTCAACCCCCTTTTTGACCCCTTGTCAACAACCACCCAGCCAGCCAAGATGAAGGCCGCCTTCCTCGCTCTCTTCTCCTTCGCCGTCTCGGCCCTCGCAACCCCCATCCTCGCTGAGCGCCAGCTCGAGTCCCAGGCCGACCAGATTGACCAGCTCACCGAGCTGGTCAAGCTTCACACGGCCAACATCAGTAAGCCCCTTTACCCCTATTCCTTCTTAACAACAACAACAACATCTCCCATCCCTTGTCCCCCCTGACCTAGTAATTAACAATACCGTGACCGACAGACAAGACGACCGCCGCCGTCCCCGACAGCCCCTCCCTCGACCAGCAAAACGCGGCCGCCGCGGCCCTGGCCCCTGACTTTGAAGCCATCACGGCCGCCCTGACGTCTGCCACCGCCAACCTTGCCAAGCGCGCCCTGTCGCCTGAGAGCCGTTCTGTTGCTGGTGGAGCTTGCGGGCATGACTGCCTGCTGACCAAGGTGCAGCTCCTCGTGTGGGAGATTGCGTGCACTCTCAAGTTTGTTATCGTCAAGCTCGGTCTTGGTAAGTTTCATTTCTTTCACTGTCCTTTTTGACCCTTGCGCCCCTGAGATGTCCGTTCAGCATAGGAAGAGTGTGAAATTGATGGGTTCAGTTGTCACTGACTTGTCTATTGTAGCTTGTGTCCTGGCCTACCTCAAGCCGCTGCTCCTTGCCCTCGTCGGGCTCATCAAGGCGCTCGACAAGGTCCTTGTTGGGGTTCTGGTTCTTGTCAAGGCCCTGCTGACGACTGTGCTGGGCGCTGTGGCTGGGCTGTTGCTAGATCTGATCTTTTGAGATGCTTGTCCTCTCTTGAGACAATCTTGTTTATGGATGAGGTGGCCGGTGCATGCTGGCGCCTTGCTGGACGTGGAGGGACAACTATGTGGAAGAAGGGGTGAAGTGTCTTAGGGGAGTGGTTGTCTAACTGTAGCCATCTGTCCTTACTGCTTTGCTTCAACGAATAATACGAGTGCTCACCGTTGAAGTTGAGGTCGAGTTGTCGGTATGTCCCCTGAGCTGCACCAGGCTGTTTCTTGATCGAGTGTAAGCTGTAGATGTTCCTCAATCCAGGTTCCATGGCCCTGGGAGATAACCGGCCAACTGGAACAATCAGGGAATTTGTTCACAAGTGTTTGGGGGATGTCAACAGAGTGTGTGACACGATCATTCCAAGTTAGAAGGCCCGGTGATAATGTGATCGTTGCCGCTGTGGAGAGGTATATGGTGGCCTTTGTCGTATCCATACACTGTGAGGACTGGGAAGTAAAAGGAGAAAGAGAGCGTGTTGTGCATGTGGCGTTGGGCCTCTGCTGGTGACACTTTTGGCTTTCGCTTCCCCTGCATTCATCTGAACCTTCAATCATGGCCCGCCCTCACATCCAACACAAAGCCAAGTGACTGAAATGCAGGAGACGTGGCACTGTGCTGGTTTACGGCCACTCCCCGCAGTGAACATCAAGAAGATACATGCTAAGGAGTGTCTGCCTCTTATATAGAGCCACCAGTTCATGTTCTCAACCACTCTTCCCACCATACTCCCTTCCACACTACTCACATATTGCAACAATACCATTTGAATACCCATAACCCACCACCAACAACACAAGATGTCCGAGCCCCAACCAACCCGCGAGGTACTAACCGCAGCCCTCCGACAAGCCTGGTGGACCTTCCTAGAGCGCACCGTCGAGTTACTCGGCGTCCGCAATCTTCAGCGAAGCGACATCTGCGTCCAGCAAGTCTACTTCCTCCTCAACAGGGCAGTCCGATGGATCGGGAACCTCCAAGACCCGACTGTGTCGCTGGACAACGCCGCACGGTGGCTCGAGCTGAGCTTTCTGGGCTTCCGCTCGGTCGCTAGGCGGGTTGAGCAGGAAAATGGGGGGTTGGGAAACGGAAATGGGGGGCTCGGGGGCCGACGAGAGTGAAGGGGAGATCACCTAGCGAGGGGGTCATTGGACTGCAAGCAAGCGTTGGTTAACGTTACCTAATAAGGAGCCTTGGATTTGGTACTCCTGCTGTGGGTGGTTGCTCTGTCTCAGGGCAGGGCTCGGAGTTCAAGGGGCAGGAAACCAGCGAGCCGCGTATATTGAGCACCATGGCCTCAGCAGTTGCGTTCACGGTCGTTCTTTGTAAATTAGCAGTTGTCATGCTCATGGGAGCCAGCTCACACACTTCCAGATGTCCGTTATGTTCAAGTTCGTTGCCCCTATTCCAAGGTCACTCCACCACAGCCGACCTCGGGACTCGACGACTCCACTGGCAAATTCATCACCAGCTCGCCCCGCTCAGTCCGAGTCTGGACCCTTCTCCCTTCAGCATCTCCGCCGTAATCCAACAACCCACAAGCCCGATTAGCTCAGTTGGTTAGAGCGTGGTACTAATACCGGTTAACACCCTGTATATGGTATGCCAAGGTCAACAGTTCAAGCCTGTTATTGGGCATTTATCTTCCTTTTGCTCGTGTTCCTCTCACTCGTAGGCATCACCCGCTCTTATTTTGCTCCCTGGTGGTGTGCTGGACGGGTGGAATAAGTAAAGGGCCTTCCAATCTCCTTTTCCCTCCCCCGGTTGTGTGGTGGCACCTGAACCCCTGAACCCTAACAGGGGCGCACATTATCCCCCTGACAGACACAGCCAGCATCACCAATCCACAGTGTGTCCCTTTCAAGTGCCAAACACATGAATTCATCATACCCCTGGATATGCTCCCTCAGTATACTGCCACAAAGACCAGCAACCAACACCAAGACCAACCCAGACCCAACCAACCCTGCGCAAACCGATGCAAAGACCACTATTTACCCCTGACAAACCAAACACACCAACAAACTCCATATCATCCATCATAAGAAAACACCCTCCTCTCCCCAACCCCCAAACCCTCACAGAAACCCTACAGAATTACTCCAACCCCATCCTAACCTCATCCCCCACCCCCCAACTCCCGACCTCGGCCCCCCGCTCCTGCTGCACCGCCATCCGCGCCTGCGTCGTCAGCACCGACGCATCCTCCTCACTGCTCGCCGCGACACTCGCCGCCCTGCTTCGCGCAGCAGCGACAACACTACTCCGCTGCGAGGCGTCTGTCACCCGCCTCCTCAAACTGGGCGGCCTGAAGCGGGCCGAGCGGCTCGATGTTGAGAGGAGGGAAGCTGTGTCGAGTTCTTCTTCTCGTTCTAGGTCCCTGTCTCTGTCCTGGTCGGTGTTGTTATTGTTGGTGGTGGTAGTGGTGGTGAAAGAGGGTGGTGGGGAGAGGGCGACTCCCGCAGAGCTGGTGGTGGTTAGGTCGACTGTGGGGACGGCGGGGGTGGGCGTGAGGCCTGGTGGTGGTCGCGGGGCTGCGTGGGCAGGTATGGGAGTCTTGTCCTGGTCCTTGGAGGCTTCCTCTTCTTCCAGGGCGTCGTCTATCTCGACCAGCTCCGCGTCGCGATACCATTTTCTCCGTCGTGTCCAGCGGCCCCAGCCGTCTTGGCCTCTGCGACCGTCTCGCCACTGTCATCGAGTCAGTCTCGCTACCAGCTGTCTTGCAGAAGGAAGAACAAACCTTATTATCATAATATACCCACCCCATCGCGCCCCCCGGCCCGTCATAGTCCCACTCCCCGTCGCCGCCATCCCCCGTCTTGACCGCGTCATCCGGCACCCCATCGACCCTCCACCGGGACCCCTTGACCCACTGCCAGCGCATGTTGCTCGCGTCCTCGACCTCGGGCAGCTCGAACTCGCTGCGCGGCGGCACCGGGTTGTTGTGCTCGTCGGTCCACGCGGAACGCTCGTAGCCAAACAGGTTGGTCGTCCAGCCGAGGCCGAGCCAGCGCCGCTGGTTCTCGTAAATAATAAAAGTAAAGCGCACGCCCGTCCCGCGGTCGCCGCGGGCGCGCCGGAGAGCCTTTGTTAGCTCGGATTCTCGCGACGGGGAGTGCGTCTTAGTCTTTGAGGAAGAGGCGGCGGCACTGCTCGCGGCTGAGGCTGTTGCTGCAGTCGTGGCAGTGGATGGCGGTTTGGTAACACCCTCAAACTGCAGCCCCGTGACAAGAGCCAGGGCCCGCCGGATGGTGGCGCTCCGCCAGAGGATAACGCGAGTCACGCGGATGACGCGGGCATGCCAGGTCAGGAGGATGGTGCCCAGGATGAGGATGACGCGGCGGGTGGTAATAATGCGGAGGGGTGGAAGCGTGAGGAGGATCCAGAAGGGGATGCACAGGAGGATGCGCACAAATAGTGTTGTGAGCGCCGGCCGGGTGGTTGCCGACGTCGGGGTGCGCTGCGTGCTGAGGAAGTCGGTCAGCTCGAGCAGCGGCTCCAGCAGGATATTGCACCTCGCTGTGAACTCCCTCAGTGTCTCAACGATCTCGTCCAGCGTTTTCTGATGCCGCGTGTTTGTGGCCTCGGATATCGACCCCTGATTCCTGGTATGGCCACCCGTCCCGCCACCTGCCCCCGCGGCACCGTTCCCTGCCTTGCCGTTCTTCTCGGCCAGCCCATCGACCGACAGGTTCTTAGTCCTCCGGGCCGTCTTGGCGCCTTTCGAGTCGGCCGCCGCAGCAGCTCCGTCTCCGGTCCCAAGCCCGGGCTCACTCCATCCGCTGCTGCTTAACGGACTGAAGCGGCGGCCATACATGCCGCCGATCAGGACCAGCACGAGGACCAGCGGCCCTGCCAGACGCACCACCACATCGCCGTACAGCACCGCGGCCCAGAAGGCCGTGAGCAGCAGGAAGCTCTCCCACGGGTCGCCCGTCGTCCATGTCAACAAGCCGACAAGTCTGTTCAGCGGTAGGAGGAACGGGTGGCTGTAGGCTAAGGCGCGCGTGATCTGCGGTGGTGTCGCAAGCAGCAGCGGGGACTTTTGGTGCACGAGGATGGTGCTTCGTCTCTTCGCAGCGGATGTGGCGCTCGGCGCGGTCGAGCTCAGGGTCGCGGGGGAGAAGGAGGCGTATGTCGGCGGCGGGGCGCTCGGGAGGATGGAGGAGCCGGCATCGTTGCGCGACGGGGTGGTCGGGTGTTGGTGAGACTCCAAGGGGTCGCCGCGTTGCGAATGGGGCGTCGACATGTGGTCGAACCACGGTTCCTGCGCGTTGGATATTCCGTTAGCTTACGCCCAATCTTTCACGACATGCTCGATGGCCAGTGCAGTACGTTGAGCGCGCGGGTGTCTGGTGTTCTTCAGTTGCTGTTTGGTTCGTTGTTTGGAGCTGGAGCTGGAACCAGATCGGCGCTCGATCGGGAGCTGCTGACCGCTGTCGATCTGGGAAGATGGCCAAGGCAAGTTCCGTACTGTCAAACACCGGAGCCTCGAACAGCGGATGATGATCGATTGCGAGAAGGCGTGTCGGTAGTGTTGAGAAGGATAACAACTGAAGAACAAGGAAGCAAACTCACAAATGCAGCCATCAACTTAGCTCCCCGACAAGTGCGCGGGCGTCGGGTCTGTCCATGTGCTCCGGGTCGTCCACTAAGCGTCACACGTCATAGGCTGCGCAGCCGGACGTCGTTCCGCACTGACAAGAGGCAATCGATCTGGTGCGCAAGGGTCGCGGGCTGAACGAGGAAAGCAAAACAACAGTTTCTCGAAGTCTATGCGACCATCTGCGATAACATTTTCCAGATGCCGAGGAAAGGGGATGAGATGCGAACACCCAAGGTCAAATGGAATGGAAAGGGAAACCGATACCCCGATCTCACGTGGACCCTGGCAGCTTGGTGGGCTTCATCGGCGCTGGAAGTTCGGCACGACCCCGCTGTGCCGTCCCCGAGAGAATCACATGCAAATCTTGGCAAAAAGACGGCTGCCTACCTGGTACATTAAACTCCGAGGGCATCTTTTTCTTCCCTTCCCTCCTTTTCTTTTCTTTTTTTTGTCTGACAATTCTCAGGCCCGGTAAATTAAATCATATCTCGTCATGCTCGTGCACTATAGTAGTGAAAGACGCATTGTGAGTGCCATTACGCCACCTCTTCCACTGGTTGTAAGATAGATCCTCAACGCAATCGACTGTTGTTCTTCCTCCTAAGAACTCTGGCCTATGCACGATATTGTCTGATGGTAACTAGAAATGCACATGGTATTAACAGCTCTCAACCTAAAGGTAACTTGCAATATAAAAGCAGTAGGTGCAAAGAGCCAAGCAAATCCCCCATGGCATTCCCATATGAGACCAAGACCATGTGGAAAACCCATGACGAAAGCATCGCGCCAGAAACAGCCCGAATAAACTCATCTTCTCAAAAGAATCCATCTCAGGAATATCTCCGGGTATCATGGACGCGGTGTCTGGATCCTTCTTCCCTTTCCTCCTCCCCTTCCCCTTTCCTTTCCCTGCCGAAATAGACAAAAGGAACGCGACAGCGATGGCGACGGCCATTAAAGATGTACGACCCTCAAAGGGAGAAATAACCCCGGCAGCGAAAGAAAGCAAATTAACATCCTCTCGAAATGGAGATGTGCCCCTGAATCACTTCACCTCCAGCTCACCCACGCCCGCCGTCGTCGGCGTTGGAATCTGAGTCTGGCTGTTGTTGTTGAACCGCCACTGAACCGTGCTCAAGCTACAACACACACTCAAGGTCAGCCTCCCTTGCTACACAAACAAACAAGAGGGGAAAAAGGAAAAGAAGACTTACTCATTCCCCGGACTAGGAAACGCAATCTCGGCATTCCACTCCTGCAGCCTCCTACAAAACCTCCTCGCATGCACAAACCCATTCAGCATCCCACTGGCCGTCGACCTCGCCTTCTCCAGCACCAGCGTCAGCTTCTTCTCCTCCCCCTCTTTCCCCCCATCCTCGTGATCACCCCTCAACGTAACAGTAACCACACAAACCGCCCCGCCCTGCACTGACACCCGTTCCACCATCTTCACTCTCTTCGGGTCAATCTTTAGTGAAACAACCGCATCCGAAGCCGTCGAAACCACCCCACTCTGGTGATCGTCGATCAGACGGAGGTACTGCCCCGGCGAGGGCGACCGGAACATCTCAACGCCACCTTCCATGACCCCCGCCAGGTCGAACACGTCCATGGTCGGGAGGAAGGCGGCGGCGGCGCCCGCGCCGGGCTGCGCCAGCGTTGGCGTGAGGGTGGGGGTTTCGGGGCGGGGGAAGCCCGCCACTAGGTTGGTGGTTGGTGTGCCTGCTGTTTTCGTGGGTTGGGGCTGTAGTGCCGGGGAGTTGGCGCGCGTGTTGGTTGCGCTTGCGGCTGGCGTGGCCAGAGGGGTGGTGTTGAGGAGCGTGATCGGGGTGAAGCTTGTCGGCGGCGGAGGGACTTGGATCGGTGGCGGGGCCGGCTCGCGGCGAGGAGTTGATGCTGGGATTGATGCCGGGGCGGGCGCTGCTGCAGGGGTACCGATCGGGGCCGGGGCTGTGGCAGGAACCGCCGCCGCGATGGACGCCTGGGGTGTGCCATTTATGCTCGTGCTGGAAGAGGTGGATGTACTGCTTGGGACAGGGGCGGGCTCCGGAGCAGTTCCTTGCACCGCAGCTGGCACTGCTCGCTGAGGCGAAGCATGTCTGCTCGCGCCGGGAGCAGCGGAAGCACTCCCAGCACGCCGGATCTCCTCCGCAACGGGGTCTCTGACCTGCGGCAGCTGCACTGGTGCCGAGCCAGCACGATTATCCCTCGATGACTGAGCAAGCTTCGCAGTAACCGCCGACAGCAACGCGGACCGCGAGGGCGAAGCGTTGCGCACCGGAGCTGACGGAAGCGGTCGCCGAGCAGAAGCTGGCTTCGGTGACTGGGAATCGACTCGCGGAGATGCAGCAGTCGAAGCCGGAAAGTCCTGCAGGATGTTCTGCAAGCTGGCGGGACTCGGCCTTCTCGCTTCGACCTGAGGCTGACTGGGAGTATCGGCGGGCCGTTCGGGCAACACCAGCGAAGGTGTGGCTTGAGAGCTGGAATTCCGGTTGCTGCTGTGGGCGTGGATCTTGATAACGCGCTTATGGCCTCCCGGAGTGGTCAACCCGGAACCAGCCCTCGGCGGTGGGCTGGCACGGGGACTGCCCGACGTGCTCCGATCCGCACCCGTGGCAGCATTGATCGCTCTGAATCCGCTCCGCGCAGGCGGCTGCAAGTTCAGTGCCTGGGCAGCAATCATCTGGGCCGGGGTCATGGACGCGTCGGAATCGCCCGCAGTTCTGGGGTGACGCAGATCCTCAGCGTCCTTCATCTCGACGTCCTCGTCCGGCGTGCTCAGAGAACCTCTTCTTGAAGCCGTGCGGCTGGGTTGCCCAGGCGTGGCTGCTTCGTCGCCCCTGGAACCGCGTCCCCGCAGGATTCGATGGAAGTAGTAATCCCGGGCCTCCCTAAAGAAGGGGATGTTGCGCGAGCTCGGATCGCCAAAATCGAGTGGGGAGAGATGGGCTGCCTTGACCCACCCCACCGTCCACATACCACTGCTTCAGTCAGCTTAAAGGAAATCCTGGATTAAGTTCCCGTCGGCACTCACCAATCTTGGTTCTCAGCACACAGAACAGGGAACTCTCGCTTCCTCTCCAGCGGACCGCCATCCTCATACCCCCTTGCCCAGCCCCTGATGCCAATGACGCGACCGTTGAGCTGATGATAGGAATAACACTTCGGCAGCTTGGGCACCGGCAGCGGTTTCCCATCCTCTGTGGCGTCGCGAAACAGGCCCGTGTCGGCGAGCGTTCCGACCAAACCAGCCGGCGACATATCGCCCCACGGCAAGATCAGGACGGGGCACTTGATCTCTCCGCCGGAGCTCCCCACATAGAACCTGCAGGCAACGGGGTTGGTGACACCGGCCGCCGTCGTCTGCTTCCGGTGTAGGGCAGCCTTCTGAGAGGCCAGGGGGTCGAGGGGAGGGTATCCCAACTCGGCGCGCTTCGTCTGGCTGAGGTTGTTGGCGTTGAAGATCTTGTACGAGCCGTCCTTGAAGGCACTCAAGACGACATCGTTGTTCTTCTTGGCCAGCTCCTCGGTGCAGCCGAGCACGCGGTGTCCCAGGGTCCTGATGGCGGTCGCATGCTCCTTGGACATCCAGTTGTGCTGCGCGCTGGCCAGGTGCTTAGCCGCGCCGCGGAGGGGATGCTCGCCAAAGTGCACCCCGTGCTCGTCGCATCGGAGGATGTAAAAGACACCGCTGTTCGAGGGATACTGCACTATGACGTGCTTGTAGGGCGCTGGTCGTCCAGGCGCGCCGTACACTTCCTCAAATGTGACTGTCCTCTCAGGGGCGTCTGTGCCTGCCGCCGGCGAAGGGCGGCCGGTGAGAAGGCTGTCAACGCTGGTTCTCCGGTCCAGTTTGGTGCGCTTCTGGCGTTTCGGGGTAGATGCCGTGGAGTCTCCGTTTGCCTCGCCGTTTGCCTTGCGCTTTTGAGCCATGTCAGGCTTGGAAGCCGGCGTTGGCGGGGTAGACCGCTCCTCCGAAAGCCCGGCGAAGGGCAAGGGATCCGATGGAGGGCTCTCATGGCTGACAGCAGGCGGGGGCGTGCTGGCAACCGACTCGGCTGGCGACTGCTCAGCCGATGTGGCATCTCCCACTGTGGGCTGATGGGTTGCGGTTGGTGTGTCTTGGGTGTGCACAGCAAGGCTCTGCGGCGACCTTGGTTGTGTGTTGTCTGGGTCGGAATTCCGGGACGAGATGGTCTGGCTGTCCGTCTCCGTTGGAGCCTTTATTGGTAGCAGCGATGCAACCTGCTGAGGCTGCGATGGAACCTCGGCTGCAGGAGGCGGCAAAGGGACCGTTTCAGCGGGACCAGTCTTGCCAGAGGCAGCAACCGCAGCAGCAGCGGCAGCAATGTGAGACTGGGGGACTTCTGATGGTCTTGGTGTAAAGACGGGCGGTTTGCCAGGCGCAGACTCGGATATGAGTTAGAAACCTGAGATACAAGGGAGGAATTCTCCAAACAGGACTTACCCCTGTTCTCATCAGGGCCGTGATCGCTGTGAACAGTTCCTTGTCGTACTGCTGCTTCTGCTCATCGTAGCGCCTCTTCCGGTCATCCGCCTGCTCCTGGTAAACCCGCCGTAGAACTTCAACCTCGAGGTCCCTTTTTTGGGTCAAAATTTTCTCGACGCTCGCCGGAACGGAAGCGCCCAGCTGGGCAGCAATCTCGGCCCTCTGAGCCTCAAAGTCTGCAGCGATAGCAGCCAGTTTCTGATCCAACTCGGCCTGCGCCTGCTGTTCTTTGGCGCGATACTGGCAAGAGAGCTCCTCGATCTTGCGCTTGACCTCGGCGTGGTTGGCCTCAACCCGCGCCGTCTCGGCGAGCAGGCCCTGCGGCGCCATCATACGTTGCGGTGGTCCGAAGGGACCATCCACATCCAGCGTTGCACTTGGCTGGCTTGACGGCTGTGTCAAGTGGCGGAGTCTGCGAAACTAGCCGCAGAGACCAAGAGTGGCGAAAGGTTTTGTCTCAGTCTTAGAGATTTGATGGCCTAGTAGAGAGCATCCAATGTTAGAGAAGAACCGATAGAAGAACTTGGAATCGATGAAAGAGTGGACGAGGATGTAGTGAAACAGAGTGGTTGACGTGATGGGCACGGTACAAGTTGTGATGTGACTGCGCCTGCCACACAACAAGCCCCCCAACCAGGAGGTGATCTGGAGGCCAAGAATAGGTATTCTTGTTGGGGTGAAAGGTACACACAAATGTCTGATTGCGGCGCTGTCCTGTCCCGAGACCTTTGACCGCGCGACCACTCGAATGTGGATGAAGATGACAAGAGTCGGCTCAAGATTGGCCGAAAAGAAAAGAATGTATCGAAAAGCGGGCTTTTGCAGCAGCTGGTTCCGCTCGCAAGGAGAGAAGTGAGCTGTTCGCTTCACGTGGCGTTTGCTCGGGAGGAGGGGAAAAGGTTGGGATCCCGCGCACTGCAGGCTGCGCGACGTGGGATGGAAACGAAGCGGATTTGATCTGTCGCCAGCATCTTGCGTGGCAACACTTCTCAGGAAAGTGCAGAGCACCCATGACTAGAAAGAAAATGAGAGTGGAGTAAGCTTACCTTTGGTCGCGGCTGTAGAAAAAGAAATGTTGAGTGAGCGTTAAGTGTCTCCGGTCCTGTTGGGCAGCGCGCCTCCAAATGCAGACAAAAACAGGTTGGGCGTGACGACCGGAGGGAGTAGAAGGTAGGTAGGTAAGACAGAGATGTAAGGAAAGGGCGACGTGGATGTGGAAATTGAGTTTGTGGCCGAAATGATTCCACCTGTTGGCTTTGCTTATTATTAGAATTTTCGGGTTAACGTTATGTAAAATGGCGCCAGTCGGGGCTGGGAATGCGAGTTAGATCCAGCTCTACGCCCCCTGCCGGCGAGAGATGACGGGTACCCATTAGCTCGGGTACCAGGTGGTAGTCAGTGGCTGTAATGGGAACTTGTAGAGCAAACTGTATGTGCATCAGGGGGCGCCTCCGAGCATGAGGCACGGCGCCGCTAGACTCGATTCTGAAGTCCTGGCGCAGACTAGCGAGGAAAACTGGGCCTAGAAGGTTCGTCTGACAGGGATCTGGCGGCGGTATAAGATTGGCGCTAATAAGGCCGAGTTAAGCCTCGTCATGTAAAAGTCCCAAGATTCTCTAACAGCTGTGTAACGGAAAAAGAAATGGTCACTGAGCCACCTGACAAGAAATTTGTCAGGGCTTCGGGCGTTATCTGCGACGATGCAGTTGGTTCTTTCCTGCTGTCGATGGCACGCCGCGTGTTGGTTGGCGACGGTGTCCAGTTTGAGTCTGACTCGTCATGTCATGTCCAACAAATAAATGCATTTCGCCCAGACCCTGCCCAGCCAACACGAGGAGCTAGGACGGACACTCGGGTAACATGGGAAAGAAGGATCTTTGGTCAAATCCATCCATGGCTGCCGAGAGCCCACCCTGCCTCGGATAATCACGATCCTTCAAGATTCGGTTCGTTTCTCCGAGCATTGACGAGATAAGAAATGGGACTTTTCCCTTGCCTGATTATTCACCATTTCTCATGCCACCACACCGACCCCAAACCGATTGCGGTTGGCATAAATTCTCAGCCCCCATGTCGGCTCATAATTGGCGCGTCTGCTACCTGAGACCGAGTGGCGATTGCCCGTACAGTTTTTGAGCAACAGCACAGCAGCAGCGGTGTGCAGCCGTCCTTTCCGAAACAAAATGGCTGATCGCAATCAGCGCCCCGTCTTTGAATCGTCATCAGCGTTTCATCATGTGCGCAACCGCCCCGTCCGCCGCTTACTCGCTTCACAAAGTTCATCACAGCTACCCCAATAATCTCGAATCTGATGACACAGCCTGAGTCATGTCGAGCGATGGATGACCTTCTTGCAGGTATATCTGCCTGCCTGCAGAGTGCAGAGTCAGTGCAGGCGGCGGCAGTTGTAATCTCAATCGGGCCAAGGTTCAGTGAGTCTCGCAGTTGGAGGGTCTTCTACGGAATTCCTTGCCCAATGCAGTCATATGGCACGCCGCAGAGTCAAAGAGCGCCTTTGTTGCGCATTTGCTCGTACAAACCCCATCACAAGGAGCAGCCAGCGCCACCCCGTTCTTAAACACCAGCGCACATCCATCGCCATCCACATGACACTGCAGGCACTTGTTGGAGCCTACAAGGCAACTAACCCGAGACTAGCAGCCGGGTGTGGGTAATCCGCATCGCCACCTCATCACCGGGCCAGCTGCGTATTTCCGGAGCGGACAACTGCAGCGCCCTTTGCAAACGAAACCAGCCCAAATCCATCCACCCCACCATGTCACACGCCGACTGGACGCCCAATCGAAATAGCGGCATCTACCTTGGGACGCGCGGCTAGCCGTTAGTCCGTGATGGGACCCGTCACCGGTTACCGGGAGACT
Organism: Chaetomiaceae sp. PF1801; assembly: GCA_023628475.1. Lineage (NCBI taxonomy): Eukaryota > Fungi > Ascomycota > Sordariomycetes > Sordariales > Chaetomiaceae > Chaetomiaceae sp. PF1801. Next base: position 187,048 of record JAMAKQ010000053.1, read on the forward strand.
TCATACCAGGGCGCAACCTATCCCTCTCCAGTTTCAACTTCTCGATAGCCGAGCCCTCGGAGTAATAACGGACGTGACACGGCCGCCCCTGTTCCTTCAATACTCCGTCTCTTAACAGCAAGGACTGCCTGCCGACAACCGACTCGGAACCATGCAGACCGGAGTTACAGTAAGGTAGGGTTTTGAAGTCAGGGGTTGAAGAGCCCACAGTGCGACGGCCATGGTGACATACACGTTTGGAGCTGTACAGCACCTGAGCGAGAAACACCCATGTGGACGGATCCGAGTATTCATCCTGGCGGTTCTCGGGCCTTTGCACCGGGTTGGCGGGCACATGTCAAAAACCGCCCGTTCGCTTGCGATCGGACGGCCTATCAGGACAGTTCAGATCACCTAACCCGCCTTGGCCATGGGCTGTTGGTCTGCTTGGGGTGTCTTTGGGCAGCATTCCTCCTCGGGGCGACTGGCGCTTGAAGGATCCACGGCCTGAACTGCAACGACCAGGGGAAGTAATAATATTAGGACGCAGAACCTCTTCCTGACGCGCCCATCCTCCTAACTCCTAATATCTAACTTGACTCGGAGGCAAGGCCAGAAATGATTGCAGAGAGAAGGAAGTCAACCTGAAGCATGAGATAGGAAGCGAAGTTTCACTTCAAGCCAAAACGTCCAGGCAGGCCTCGAGGCGAGGAAACGGACTGGAATCATGGATTCTCCACCATTTGATCGAATTCCTGTGTTTTTCACTGGACTACACGCAGCGAGTCAAGAAAAGGACTTGAATCCCGCAAGAACTGGCGTTCCTTCACTGACCTGAGTGCCTAATTACCTCGGGGCCGGGCCATCTGCGATCACTTTGAGAAGGACATGATTGTCCCCAGCAAGCTGGACCCAGGCTCCAGCCCGAAGTCACGGGGTTGAGAATTGAAGTATTTCAGCTTGAATTTGTGCCGGGCCAGCAAATATTTTTTTCTTCTTTCTGAATTTCGAGGGCTGCCACAGCCACTCATGCGAGGCATTGTGCGAGAAGCCCATGAATGGCACGGGTGTTTGGCCAGCCGGATCTGGACAACAAAGGCCTCGGGATCATGAAGAGACAAAGAACGAATATTTTAATGTTGCTCTCAGGTTCCTCAAGATCCGCATGAATCATTCTATCCCCGAAGCATGATGAGCATCATACCAAAGTTACGCGTTCTAAAACTTCAAAGGTCTTTCCACGGGTGTTCCGAGCAAAGTTGACCAATTAATGGAGGGCATCAGCAACACACATCCCCCCTGCGGACTTCTACCCGCGTGTAAGGAAGGGTATCACGGTTGCCATGTCACCTCGAAAGGAGAGTACGAAGTCAAGCCAATAGGGAAGTACTACTTCACCGAGGTGGCTCTCAAACACGACCTCTCGGCCCTGCAGAAGGGCGATATCTACAACAAGGCCGACTTCTACAAGCGGGCAAAGGCCTGGTACAAGGCCGAGATTGACCGGCTGCTCCATTTGGAGAGGGTGAAACAGGTGAGCAAGAGTCCTTTCAGGTTATCGGGGAATGCTCTGCGGGGAATTCTCAGCTCTAACCAACAAGCCATCAGGAGAACTCTCCCCAGACTGCAGCATCCCGTCCGAATGAACAACCCCTCATGCCCAACACTGGCAGAGAACCTCCCCGAAGAAACCCACCACAGCCTCGGCCATCCCTCCCTCCCGAAACACCAACCCGAATCCAACCTCCCCGCGCCGCAAAGCGCAAAGCAACAGAGGCGGCATACCAACGGCCGCCACCACGCAAGAAGCAGACACTTAAGCCAACAGCTCGAGAGCAAGCTGAAACCCAGACATCGCCGACCGTGACGGTACAACAGACTCCAAACCCCGACAACCAGGACCCAGAGCAAGAAGAGACGAGGGGGGACTACACGCTCGCGGCAAACGACTGGGCGCAGTTCCGCAACGGCAACAAGGGCGAGCACCACCCTTCGCCGTGGTCGTATGTTCAGTTGCAGGGGCTGGACGTGGCGTACTTTTGTATGCGGCTGGAGAGGGCGGTGGAGGGAATCGTCAGAGAGGTTTTGGGTAGGGAGGGGTGGAAAGGGGTTTCAGGGGCTGGTATAGACGTGGACCGAGAGGGTGCGCATCATGATCAGGGCGAGCAAGTATGCGTCGAGTCGGTGTCGAGCAGTGACAAGGATGAAGAAGAAAGTAAGGGGGAAGTGGACAAGGGGAGTGATGGAGGAAGAAAGGGGGGAGAGCGCCAACTTCGGGTCCAAGTACACCCCATCGTCCGCTGTGCGATTGGAGACCGGTACGCGAAGCCTGAACCCTTCGAGCCTGCTGCGGCCCTGACGCCTGGGGAGGATTGGCGGCCACCAAACTTGAAGACTGGCAGTGCCAACGCCACCGGTGTAAAAGGTCACACCAACCGGACTAAGAATGGCGCGAGGGGTGGACCAGTGAGCACCTGGGCAGCAGACGAGGTAGGCAGGCGGCAGGAGATGAATAGAAGGACGGGACTTGCGCCCGAGGCGGACATGGAGATTAGTCCAACTCTTGGGCGCTGGGCTAAGGATGGCATGGGGGTGCCGGTCGAGGATCTGGGGGCCAATATTGTCGAGGTGTCGGGGCTGAGGTTTGCGGTGGATCTATGTGCTTGCAAGTCCCGTCGGGGGTTGGGGGCCGAGCTGGATGGTGTGAGGATTGTGATGGTGTAGAAGTGCCAGTTGACCACTGTCACCACTCAGGCTGCGACCGAGGCATGTGTACAATACCACTGTGACACGGGATGCGTAGAAAAGAAGGAAGAAAAGGGGGAGATAAACATGGGAAGAGGAACTTATAACTTATGTTTAAGCTATAGGAAACTTCCAGTGAAGTTTGACTGCGTGGTCAGGTGAGGTCTTCACGGCTGCGGTGCACAACCCCAAACTTTCCCCTGGACTCCAGATGCATGCCCCTTTTCCCAGGAAGGACTGATCGGAACCGCGTAAGGTAGGTATCTCCAGCTGTCAAACACGGTTCAAATCCACTCAGGCCGCGGCGTACACTTTGAGCGCCGCGTCGATAGCCACGTTCAGGCTAGCCAGGTCGGTGTTCATCGTCGCGGCAACGCTCGCCTCGACAGTGCCAATGATGGCAAGAGCAAATGACTAAGGTAAAGATGAGGAACAGGTCAGCAGTCCTGTTCACCGAAAGAAACACCAGAGGTTCTGATCTGGATCGGCTGAAACTCACGCCAATAACACTCTCAAGAGACCTCAGCGCAGCCGCAACGGGGGCCACGACGAGCGGGACCAGGCTGAGAATACCGGCCGTCGTCGCCACCAAAGTCTCCAGCAGCTGCTTCTGCACCTTAACGAACGCGCTGAAGGCAGCGGCGATGGCCACGGCCTCGGGAGCCTCAAACTTGACATCCGCGGCGGCAGACACCACGGAGATTGACGCCGTGGCCGTGGCCACAATGTCAGTGATGCCGAGGATGACTTTCTGTTTGGTGAGTCTTGGTGTCAGTCGACAGGAGAAGAGGAATATCACACTCGGACGCGAAAAGGAGACGAACCGGCCACGGCCCTTGGCCGACAATCAACAGTGGAGCGTTCACAAGGCTGAGTTGTTTGGCCGGTTCGATCAGGTTCTGGGACTTGACGGTGAGGGTGTTGATGCTTTGGACCACCACGGTCGAGTTCAGCTCGGCTACGGCCACACTGGCCAGGGCGGCGAGGGCGGTGAGGAAGGGGAAGCGCATCTTGAGTGAGGGTTCGAAGTGGCTGAAGTTGGGATGTTTGGAACCTGTTTGGCTGTGACTCGAACTGTTTGCGGGACGAGGCAAACGCTTTCCTGGCCGAGGACTCGGGAAGCGGGCCTGGTTTGGCTTATGTGCTCGTGATCACTTCTTGGGAATGCACCATGCTGCTAAGACACGGCTTAGCCCTTGTTCAACGAAGTCTCCGGCAAGCACGCCACAGGTGGCCGATCTTGAGGGCCGGAATGCAGCTGCTGCAGCGTTAGGGGTAAAATGGAGCTCGACTCATCACTGGAATCCTCGGTGACATGCCGGCGAGGTCCGAGACTTGGAGCGGAACGTAGGTGTTGAACTGGAATTGAGCCTCAGGCTGCACGCGCAAGACGCGTAGACGAAGAATTGCATCGATCATCTTTGAAACATGCCGTTGAAGCTGTGCCAAAAATAATACTGCCCTCCATTGACTTGGTGGACGACAAGCGAGGGATGATGCCGTGTGAACATCTCCCTAGCAACCGTTCCTGGCCTTCGCCACCCGCTCGCCCAAACAATTCCCTGCGTTCCTCAGCCGCGGGAGAATTCGATATGCCCAACCGACCAGTCGGACTTTGCGCACCTCGGAAGTGTGTCGAAATCCCGTCTGCTTCCCTGCGCCTCAAGTCCTGCCCTCAACGCCGGGGCGGCAGACCACTCCCTTGCCCTGATGGACCAAGGAGCATGGCAAGGCCGAGGGGTATCGGCAGCGGGAACGGCAGTGGATTGACGGGGCTTGCCATCATGGTGATGGCGAAGGTCTGATTGACTTGGGTTTTGGTCGCACTGTCGTTGCCGGCAGGTGATCGCGCCGTTGGTCCTGAGTGAGGACTGGAGTTGAACGCTCGGGGTTGGCCACCGGTCGTCGTGGCTCTCCTGGGTGGTATTCTGAGTGGCGGAGGATCAGCACCTCGCGGCACTCGTGGAAACGCCGAGCTCCCTGGGCGCGGGTTGCTCGAGTTTGAGCGTCGTGGAAAGGTGTTTGAGCGCTGTGGAAAGGACGACATGTTGAGTGGAAACTCGGCAGCTGCAAGAGTCTGGGCGGTGCGACTTGTTTTTGGGGGACTCAAACGGTATAGTACGAGGATGTGGTGTCGTTATTGTCGAGAGACTTTATAATTGTTGCCCTGTTAGCAGATCGTACGTTGGCCAGCAGATGATTGCCGCTCAGGGTTTTGTGTTGATTCAAGATGGTTTCAACACCCTGTGCAGCATTAGGAAACGTACGACCTGATGCCATACCTAAAATTCCCTTGCCCGGTCATCCGCTGCCTCATTGGAAGGTAGATTGTCGAGAAAACTCGAAGGTGAGGTGTTCTCGTGCCATTTGACGTCTTGGGGACCGAGAAGTGAAAGAGGCCGAGGAGATTCCTGAAACCGTGCGCTTGCAACGGAGAAACGCGTGAAGTCAAAAGAAAGAGGGGGTACAGGAAACAGCTCCGAATGAACCACAGAGAGAATATAACTTCTTCTCGACCTGCTAATCTCTGTGAAATCATGAGCATAAAACCAAGCTCATGCCCACCAGACCAGGTTGTTGTTCCGACCATCCTTCAACCCAGGGCCAGGGAGAGCGTGTCGGCCAACCAGGGAGTCCGGTCGGTCCCCCATGGTTGATTGAAGGTACCTTATCGCCGATGCTGTGGCAGGAATACAGAATGCAGGTGCAGATGTTGGCTCGGATTGATGCCGAACGGGGAGCGACGAGTCAAGGGGAGTTCAGCCCGGCGCGACTCGGAGTCGGAGTCGGGGCGTAAGGGCCGACGTCTGCTGAGCAACCTTAAGCTGCAAATTTCCGCCGTAATCCTTCCCGCAGGGTAGCATTCGTCTGCAGCTCATATCCGAGCCGTGATTGACGACGCACCCGTACGATGTCGGTGGTGACGATGCTGGGAATGATTCATCAGTTGTGGATGAGTGGGCGAGTTTCATACACAAAATCTCGTAGAAAGAGCTACAAGAAGTAGGGCGAGGTAGAAAAAGAAAGAAAAAGAAAAAGAAAAAGAAAAAGAAAAAGAAAAAGAAAAAGAAAAAGAAAAAGAAAAAGAAAAAGAAAAA